>CM070107.1:1326526-1461526 GCA_036178185.1 Liparis tanakae
GATGTGATGACAAGAGGCATGGAGGCTTCCTGCGGGGTCAGATCTGTCTCAACAAGTGCAAACGCACACAGAGAGACTCACAAACGCACACAGAGAGACTCACAAACGCACACAGAGAGACTCACAAACGCACACAGAGAGACTCACAATAGCAAACACAGATTCACAAACGCACACAGAACAATTCACAAATATATTACATTTACAAATGCACGCAAATATATCACAAATATATTTAAATCACACATGTATTTATGCATTTCTATGTAGATTTCTATGTATTTATTTGTGGATCGTACTGCATTTGTTTGTGAATCTTGAGACTCCCCGTTTTTTTTTTAACATAGACCAATCTGTAGCCAATCGGATGTCACCCTCATTTTCACCCAATCACATGATGAGCGTCATTCTCTTCATTCCCGCCTTAGAGGGGCGGAGCTTATCTCTGTGGATCGTACGGCGTGTGAAGTCGGACAGTCTTTGCGCGTACGTAAGTACGTAACCAGAGAAGCTGCAGCAAAGGGAAACTTTACTCAGACCGGATGACTTGAGAGATGGTGTTTAAATTGGGTTTCTTCGTGTCTACACAACTAAAAGAGGCCACGCCCCTTCTCTCATTTCATACATCATCTTGTCTACGGTCTCACGCTGGGTTCGCACTGGAATCGGATAAGTTGAAGTCAGTTATCATAGATCAGAGACCATTTACATATTAAATATATAAGTTGCACAACGGAGGGCTCCAACTCTTGCTGGTGATGTCATCAAGTATAAAGTGTGGAGAATGAATGCTCTGAGTTTATGGTGGATGTGGAACTGAAAACACTACAATAAAAAAGAAGCTTATTTGGGTATAAAGAAAAAGAAATGCCATGTATTGTATGTGCAGCAGCGCCACACTTTACACAGGATGACATCACAGGTTTGAGACTTCCGCTCTGAGTTCTGGCTTTGAGGGATGGAGGCTCACGGTCACAGTTCAGACTTTACATGCTAAATAACATGTTGGATTTCGTCTTCTCGGTGGAGTTCCCCTTTGAATTCCCCCATCGATACGTTTGAACATGTCACGTACTTTAATATTCATCTTCATCGTAACAATGGAGTCATATAGAAACGATATGCAACCCACCAATGGCGTTGTAGAGCGGCTCTCCTGTCTCCTTGTCCCACACCAGGGTCGTCTCTCTCTGATTGGCCACGCCCACCGCTGAGGACACAGACACAGCGTGGATGTGACTCTGTTCAGCTCTTTGGTTCTTCTCCCCCTCAGTCGGGCCTCGTCCACCACACCTTTGATGTCGGCCACGTCGACACCGAGCCGGCCGAGCTTCTCACACGTCCTCTCCAGGCACTCGTACACCGACTGCATGATCTCTTTGGGGTCCACCTCCACCCAGCTGAGAGCAACACACACACACAGCCATGTAAACACACCGACACACGTCTGTTGTCCACCATGTACAGGGAAGGAACCCAAGCAACACGCACAGGGCTGTGTTCGTGGGGGCGGGGCAACGGGGTCAAAGGTCTCCTCCATACGGCGTACAGAGCAGTGACCGTTCAGGTTCTGGACGATACTAAACTTTTATTTTATGCCCAAGCTTCAGGGAGCCCTGAAGCACTTGAGATGGAAATCATGTCATTATAAGAGGTTATAAATAAGTGTGTGTGTGTGTATGCATGCTTGCATGTACTGTATGTACGCATGTATGCATGTATGCATTTACACATACATGCACACATGCATGTATGTGTAAATGCATGTATGTATGCATACATGCATGTACACATTTATGTATGCATGTACACATGTGTGTGTGCATGTATGTGTACACGCATACATACATGCATGCATGTATAAATGTAGGTATGCATGTATGCTTGTATATGCATATGTACATACAGTACATGCATGCATGCATGTATAAATGTAGGTATGCATGTATATGCATATGTACGTACAGTACATGTACACATTTGTGTGCATGTATGTGTACATGCATACATGCATGCATGTATAAATGTAGGTATGCATGTATATATATGTACATACAGTACATGCACACATGCATGTATGTGGTTCACAGGGAAACAGGCTAAAAAAAAATACTTTGAAAATATGAAGCAGTGAGGGCGTAATTAGGCCAATGTAATTGAGTTTGAAAGTCCGGCTCGTACATTTGTTCTGACCCTTGAGCAAACGGAGCTGCTGACCCCTGATGTAGAGGACGCTGTGAATGAGGTGCAGTACACAGCTGCTCCTCTGGATGACGTAACCTCTCGACATGACCCGTACTGACCACTGGGCCTTCAGGACATGCGGGTATCGAGGCAACACTATCCAGCATTTACACGTAGCCACAAAACATTGCACGATTCAAAATTGAATAGATAATTTCCACATCCCATAATGTTCCCGTCTAGCCTAAAGCAGGCTGCACCAACTCTCTGACCTTTGGACCGACAGGAGCAATCAGAGCTGGACCTTCAGACTCATTATGACCCACTCATCAAACACAGGAGATTCATTTCCACCGTACTCAGTAACACAGGAAACATCTGTGACTCATTTCTTGTGTGCAGCGTGGATTTACAACCAGACCGTTTCTCATCGCTCAGATGTGACGATTCATGAATAACAATCTGAATGTTGATGATGTCCCGTCGGTCTGCGGGGAAGTTATAACCATTCATTGCTGAATTATTGAGATTAAAAAGCACTCACCCCTCCTGGGGGAAACTCTGCTTGATCTCCACTTGGTGGTGACTGATCAGCTCAGCTGTTTTTGCATTGAACACCTGTGGAGAAACATCATTAATGGAGGGAATCAAGAACGCAAATAAAAATACACGATAAGAGGGGATAAGACAGGGAAACATGAGGGGGACGTTTGTATCTATTTATTAACATATAAGACAGAGAGGAGGGCAGATGACTATGATTATTATTATTAGCTGAATTAATTCAACACAGTGATCATATAACACTAGGAAGAACTGGGCTGCACTGCCACCCCCCTCCCACCCTCTTTCTCTCTCTCTCTCTCTCTCCCCATCTGCAACCTTGAATTCCCTCCACTTCGCGATCACTCCCTCAGCTGCAGACCGGACACTTGCACACGGGCGTCCAGCTGGACCCTGTGACACTGAAAGGGAAGACATGTTGAAGTCATGAAGCTGGAGGGCAGTCAGGAGCGTCCTCTACGTCCTCGTTAAAGGACAATGTGAGACGGGCCAGCGAGAGGAGCTCCCGTGGTCTCACTTCACCATACTGCATGGTTCTGTCATCCTCTTCCAGATAATTGCACATTTCTGCACTTTTTAGGAGAGAAAAGATACTCAAGAGACTCATTCAGACTAATCATCTGTCTATGTGGGCAGGGAGGCAGGTTATACCCAGAGCTCAGCACCAGAAAAAATAGTCTCTTGGCTAATTCTGGAACGTTTACTGAAATGTTTTTATCAATGTGCACTGTCCCTTCATACTCATGTTGACCAATAAACCCAGTAAAGAATAAAATGTAAATAAATAAAAAGAACAACTCTCTCTTTATGGTCTCCGGTCAGACCAATTCAAACTAAAGATCACACAGTTCAGTGACAAACAGCCTTCACAGTCATTGAGATGAACGATCTGCACAAACTGGGTCAGACAGCAGTTCATGGATTGCCTGCAATAAACCGGTTGACCGTCTGATGCGCAGAAATAAGGAGGAAACGGTAACATGGTGGGATCATGATGTAAAATATAGGCAAGCAATCATGGAAAATAATGAATCCTCCAATAATAAAAGCGTTGCCTGACACATGCACACTTTGCTAAAACCAAAGTCAACCTTTTATGACACAGAATAAAGTCTATGGAGATTATTATATTTGCACTGATTGCAGAGGAGGAGGTCCCCGTCTACGCCCAGAGAAGAGGTCGCTGATCACCGCCTGTGACAGACCTCACAGACAGCCTTCTGGGGTGAAATTGCATCATCCGTGCCACACAAAAGGGTTCAAGGCCATTTGAGAAGAGCCGGTAACTAATTAAGAAAACATCCAGTGTTATGATGTAACAGGTGGTGCTGGGGAGTGGGGAAATCTGGAGCTTTTGACCACATACGTTTGAGATATATAACCCTCAATATAAACAGGTTCATACTCATGTTGACCAATAGATCTACAGGACTTTAAACCAAATGTCCACGACCAAACATTTAGTGAAATCTCCGTGTATACATGAGTATAAACCTTAAATAACACAAACAAATGATAGTTTGATTAAAAGAATAAATATGTACATAAATGTATTTTATTTTAATCAAACTGTGTAAATGAAAATATGAATATAACAGTTTTATGACTTTTTGAGGTTTTCCATGACCGTACGAACCCTGTATAAATAAGGTTTGGTTTCAAATGTAAAGTAGGAATTTGCGTGGGCCCTTTCTCAACAGATGAAGACTGAATATGTTTTCTTCTTCGTTGGTTGTTCCTAGTAAATCTTTAACAGGGCCTTGGATCGTAACGGAAGTCACAGCAGCTGGTGTTTTGAATTCAGTATCAGACGCCAGCCGATTGTCTCGTCACATTCATTTCAGCTCAACGCTTACCAGGCATCAGACACCCGTCCATCCTGGATGAATCTACCATGAACGTCCAAACCGCTGTATCCTGAGCCCAGTCTGAATCTTCCGGATGACCTACTTGAGGAAGCCCAATTCTAGACACACTCACAATGGACCACTAAACAGGTCCACTGGCTAGAAGTGGAGCAATCTGGTGCTCTGATGACTACATTTAACTATAGCGGTATTCACACAGGCAGAAACTAGGAGTGTGATGACTTTAAGGAGGCGAGTGTCTTTGTTAGTTACCAGTATGAACTTAAACTCAGGGTTAAGGCGACCTGACTTTGTGAAATTCCCCTGTTGCTGGCTAATTAAAGACGCCTCAGTTCTCATTTCCACCTGCAACAGGTTCTTCTTCAGTCGAAGGCTTCGCCGTGGGTTACCAGCTCGTATAAGGTTGCCTTAACCTTTTAAGGCGTTCAGGAACTTCAAACTCTTAACGCTGAGAGCCAAACTGACTCCCTGAATGAGTCTACACACACATGATCTCATGTTCAGCCCTCAGAATATGATCATCTCACAGTAGCCCTTGCTTAATATTATGCATAGAAGTCTATTCAACACATGGCTTGGTTTGTAAACATCACTGAGGTCATGCATAGAGGTCATGCTTGTATATGCCGATGACTGCATGGTGGTGTTCTGTGTGTTCCAGCTTATAAGCATTTAGTCTGCATGCAGACTGAACACAGCAGAGTGCAGCGCTACGACATTTAAGAAGAGGATCCGTTTTGTACTTTTCTCCCTCATCGCTACTCGTTTCATCTTTGAGAAAGTGACTGTTGCAGACAGTGTGGCTGGCGATTAGTTTCCATAATGGACAATTTATGTTTCATCATTAAATAACAGTTGACATGTATGATGCTCTTAATACACCTCATGTATGACATGATTGTATAGATAGAGTTATGTGATTGCACACCAATATGACATTGTGATCAAGTTTAGCAACAGGTTCTTCTTCGCGGTGGGTTACCAGCTCCAACGAGACCGGGAACACCGGAAGGAAAGGTACAACACAGGAGCCGCATCCGGCCAGGTGGCGCGTTTGAAATGTACTTGACGTCTATGACGTCACTCACCAGAAACCTCGTGGAGCTCGTGCCCTGGTCAATTGCAGCAACCAGCGGATCCATCTTTGTAGTCTTTTGTTTGTGTCCACGTGACGCTGTAAGTCAAAGGAGGAGGTCGACCAGCTGCTGGGCTTGAGGCTCGCCGGTACCGAGTGGCTCCTCTCCCGGGGGGAGCCCGTGTGGATGCGCCGGCGGCTCGCTGATTGGCTGCTGGGCAGAAGGCGTCAGCCACGCTTTGGCCAATCAGCTGTGAGGGCACGCGCTGTCCCTGAAGGGCCCGACGTGACTCCACCGCCTCATGCGAGTCCTTTGTTATTGTTTTGATCCGGAGACCTCTAGCGGCGTTTAATGAGCAACGAGGCGTTAAGATAATACCAAACCGGCAGATTACTCAGTGACCATTCCACTCAATCCTTAGAGATGGATCATTTAGTTTATGAGGTTAATAAAACAATAACTAGATTATGAGGACTATTAGGCCAGGCAAAGTAAGGCATTTTTGGGCCAAAAAACAGACACATTGTAAAATAATTCTTTTCAGCTCAGATCATTTCTATGAGGTGTCCAGAACAACATACTAAAAGTCCTAAGAAATCCTAGTTGAGGAAATATGTTTAATTCTTATCAATCCGACATGTTTGCCAATAGGCGAGACAACAATAAACCGCAATGGGGCTATTTTTTTTCTTTAGTCCTATCAAAATGAAACTTTACACAATGAAAGTATCCATGAAAACTAAAAAAAATTGTATTACGAGTTTCTCTGAAAATTCATTTTATTATGCAAATGAGCTATACACTAATCGAATATAGGCTACCTAAAATATATCCGAATAGGCTTAATTTTTGTTAATTTTTGTATGTCCTCTGGAAATCTATTGAGCAGCAGCAAAGACAACCCAGCAGTGATGTCCAGCATGTCCTTGATGGGGGCGCATTACTACATCGTTTACCATGGCCACAAGGGTCCACTTATGACAGTGTGTGTGACATGTATGTCAGATATGTCACACGTAAATATGGAACGGCTACAGTCATAGTCTTTGATGGCTACAACGAAGAGCCAACCATAAAAGACGCCACTCAACTGCGTCGAACAGGTGTTGCTCCCGGTGTGACTGTACACTTTTCTGGTGACATGATCATCCAATCCAAAAAGGACCAGTTCCTCAACAATAAGGAAAACAAACAACAGTTCTTGGTTTACCTCAGTGATAAACTTGAGAGGGCTGGGTGTATCACAGACCATGCAAAGCACGATGCAGATGTGCTCATTGTCCAAACTGCCATTGCCTCTGCCAGGACAAAATACACAGTCTTAGTAGGTGATGACACAGACTTGTTAGTACTCTTGTTGCATCATGCTGATCTGAAAGCACATGAGCTGTTTCTGGCACCAGAACCAAAGAAAGCAACAAAAACAAGACGGACATGGTGCATAAAGCAGACAAAGGAGTTACTTGGTCCCAAGGTGTGTGAAAATCTCCTCTTTATCCATGCCATTTCAGGCTGTGATTCTACATCTCGTGTATTTGGCAAAGGAAAGGGAATGGCACTGAAAAAAGTTAAAAATGACACAAACTTTCTCGAACAAGCTACAGTGTTCAGCCAGTCACAGGAAAATGTGGGAAAAGGGATTATCTTTGCAGCAGGTGAAAAAGCTATAGTATCGGATTGATGAGAATTAAACATATTTCCTCAACTAGGATTTCTTAGGACTTTTAGTATGTTGTTCTGGACACCTCATAGAAATGATCTGAGCTGAAAAAAATTATTTTACAATTTGTCTGTCGTAAAACGCTATTTTGCCTGGACTATATTCTCACATATGTGTGTTGCCTCACATTTATACAGCAGTCCTTTCGAAGATAAGATAATAAGTTATCTCTATTTTCTACTTCCACCTGGCGGTTAAGACACAGTTTTAGAGGTAAATGTTGTAACGTTTAAACTTCCTGAAAATGTCACTGTAAAAAATCAGGCACATCTTGTCTCAAAAGAATGCAGAAAAATTGGTTCACGCGTTCGTTACTTCGAGACTGGATTACTGCAACTCCTTATTATCAGGCTGCTCTAATAAGTCTCTTAGGTCCCTCCAGTTGATCCAGAATGCTGCAGCTCGTGTTCTCACTAAAACTAAGAAAAGAGATCACATTACTCCTGCACTAGCTGCTCTGCACTGGCTCCCTGTAAAATCAAGAATCACTTTAAAAAATATTCTCTTAACCTACAAAAGCCTTGATTGGTGATGCACCATCATATCTTAAAGAACTTGTAGTACCGTATCGCCCCACCAGAGAGCTGCGCTCACTAAATGCGGAGCTACTTGTGAGTCTTAAAACGTAGGATGGAGCCAGAGCCTTTAGTTATCAAGCTCCTCTTTTATGGAACCAGCTCCACCTTCAGTCCTGGAGGCAGACACAGTCACCACATTTAAGAGTAGACTGAAGACTTTCCTCTTAGTCTTATAGTCAGGGCTGAATCAGGTTCACCTGGTCCAGACCTAGAGATGCTGCTATAGGCTTATAGGCTGCTGGGGGACGTTTAGGATACACTGAGCACCTCTCTCCTCTTTTCTCTCTTCTTATGGAAGAATGTACATCTCTCCATCAACATAACTAACTCTGCTTCCTCCCCGGAGTCTTTGTGACTTCACGTCTCATGGGGTCCATTATGTCCATGATGGTGAAGTTGGAAGTCGAACAGACATCCAGCTGTCACCACCACATACATGCAACTCACCCTGAGAGTCCAGCTCATCTGGCACTACAATAACAGTTTTAGTGTGGTGCTTTGTGTGTGTGTCTCTCTCTCTCTCTCTCTCTCTCTCTCTCTCTCTCTCTCTCTCTCTCTCTCTCTCTCTCTCTATCACCTCTTATGAACCACAACACCATCTGGGAGAGCAGACATAACCTGTTCCCATGCACGCCGTGGGAAGTAGGAAGAGAGGGAGGAGAGAGGAGAGGAGGAGGGGAGAAGGGCAAACACTTCATCAATAATTATGACTATAAGAATATGTCACACTATCTTTTCGGGGTCATGACCTCCGAACCGTTCCTTATTCAATTCAATTATTCAAAGTTTCTGTTTAATAAATGCTCGAAGACATTTCAGTGTTTTCGAGAGACTAGAAAGCCGGTCCCCCTGCTGCAGGTCCCTGAAGGCCTCACACCCCTTACCTGGCCCTCTTACCTGGGTCCTAATACAAGGCTGGCTGCTCCCTGCCTTCCCACAAAACCCCAGTCTTTTATTTGAAAATATTTATCATTTCAACATCACTTAATTTACCAAAGTCTGTGTGAGAATGTAGGGAAACCCCGTAGTGCAGGACTGGTGGTTGTAGTCGATTTCCAGTAGAGGAGTCTGACTTATGTACTAGTCGTGAATTATTACAGTAACTTCTTGTGAAATGCTGGAAGTAAATTAGTGTAAGTCCCTGGTCTCGTGTGTAGATTTAATATCCAGTACATTACGGTAAAGGAGTTTTAGTCCTTTAGACGTTCAGAGTCTGAACCAGCAGGTGGCGCTGCAGACACAGAACCCATCAGACTGCTGCTGCTGTGAGAGGATTCACTAAACCTAATATACATAAGATAATATAATCAGATAATGTACATTACTATGTACAAGTCTTATAAACAAGCAAATAAGCCAAAAAAACAGCAATTAACTAAAATATGATATATACAGGTGTCTAATAATAAATCAACTTTGTTCTGCTTGGCTTACAAGGAATGATCAACCAGAAACCGAACATAGAGATAACATGTGTGAGTTAGACATTTACTTATTAACTCACAGGTGTTCTCATCACGTTGGGCTTTGCGTAGTTATCAGTGAACAAAGTGTAGCTTTTATCAAGACGCAGGAACGCCGAGCTCAGCAAAGTCCAAACAGGACCCTCTTGGATCCTCGTTCTCTTCTCAGGTTTCTCCATGTGTTGGTTAGAGAAAATATTTGGCAATTCAAGACTTAAGTGTTCAGTATTAGAAAGGGGTTGAAATGACTAGGGAGGAACATCATTTATGGACCTAACCGTGAAACTCCACTCATGTGAGGAGGCTCCCTGCAGCGTGAGACTCCTTCTCTCTTTTATTTCTTTATTTAATTTTCCAATAAACAAAAAATTAAACGATGCAAAGAGTGGGCATCAGTGGGCATTCGGTGTGTATGTGTGTGTGTGTATACGTGTACGTGTATGTGCGTGTGCGTGTGTGTGTAAGCATATAGCAATAGCAGAATATTAACCCAAAAAAATGCCCCACCGGATGCAGAAAAAAATGCCTGTACTATATTATATATATATATATATATATATATATATATATTTCTTTATTTCTTATATATATATATATATATATATATATATATATATATATATATATATGCAGTATATCTTCTATATATATTCTTGTACATCTCTCTCTCTATATATAAGATATATACTGTATATATATATATATATATATAGAGAGAGAGAGAGAGAGAGAGAGAGAGAGAAATACAAGAATATATATAAGATATACTGCATATATATAATAAATAAATACATTATATATAAGATATAAGAATATATATATATATATATATATATATATATATATATATATATGGGGAAGAATGGTCTGTCTGAGGGGAAGGAAAAAATGTCTGGAGGGAAGGAAAAATATAGAAAAGAATGAGAAAAGGGGAAGAAAACACTTTGACCCAGGTGGTGTTTTCAGGTCTTTTTATATTTGATGTTCTTCGAGCCTGAACTGCTCACTTTTCTGGCACATGTCCAGAAGGAATATCTGAAGCACCAAATATACACTTCACCGAGGTCATCGTGGTCGTCAGTGACTTTGGTGTGACAAACCTGCACCTTTAGAGATATCAGAGATAACGCACCGCCATCTGGAGGTCAGGATGAATAAAATATATTTTTTATTTTCAAATGAAATCATGCTGAAAAGGAAAATGGCCGCACAGATTGTGTGAGTGTAGTTGTGTCGTACTCTTAACGCCACAGAATATCACACTGTCTTCGTTTTTGGGAATGCCCGTACTTTTTAACAGCCAAGCCAGTACCCAAATAAATTTAAAGTAGAGCAGTGGTTCTCAAACTGTGGTGGAGCGCCAAGGCATTACAGGTGGGGCTCGAGGGAAAATACAGATTATTTTTTATTTCCAGACATTTATTGAAAACTTCACATATTACAAAGCACACACACATAAAACTAAGTCATTAACGAATAAAGAGTGAAATGCCTGTACTTACAAAGTGTAAAAGTGATTGAAAAAATATTAGTGTTTTGTCTAATGCAGGAACGCCGAGCTCAGCAAAGTCCAAACAGGAGCCACTTGGATGGAGCAGTCTGGTTTAATTGAAAGTGATTGCAAACTATTAGCTACTCAAACTACTCAACAATTTGTAATTTCAATACAAATTCTGCACGGAGCATTTAGTTATGACATAGTCGTGAACATCTTTATTCCTCCGATGTGGGGCGTGACAGAAACAGTTTGAGAACCACTGCTTTGAAGCAACAGACTGTTGCACAAGGCCAAGGATGTCCTGAAGGGATGCACAGTTTTATTTCTCAGACAACGTTCACGTTGTTCTTCAGCTGAGGATCAAGGAGGGAGGCTGCACAATATGTCTCCCTTCTAACAGACAATCTGAGCGTTTGTTCATGTTTTCTTTGAACCCTTATCGTTTCAATATGTCATACTAGAACAATTAAATTAAATTGAATTTAACGGGGAGCCGTTAACTTTCTCTGTCACTTTGTTCAGAGTTTTAAAAAAGCCGTCCAGAAACCAACCTCCACTCGACCGAGGAGGGGCTGTAAATATCTGTAAACTCATATCTCATAATCACGGGCTACTTTATCGCCTTTCTACAAGCCCTGTGAACACACAGGTTAAGCACTACATGCTTTAAAAAGACACACACGTGTAGTATCCTGTCAACAAAATGCAATTTCCTCTGCCAGACTAAAACAAAATGCGATGCTCAAGATGTTTGTCCTGACAGGCATGTGTCACTCGTTTATTTTATTATATATACAAAAACATGTTTGTCATGGAATATAATTTAGGTGAATATGTTGCACTGTACCTTTAAGAAAACGTTGTGTTAAAAGTGTTATTGTTGAAAATGAGTATTTAGCTCATGGAGTAAAGATTAGCTTCCACGTCATTCCATTTAGTTCTGCATTCACCAAAACCACAACACAAGCGGATCAGAACCGCATGCAGTACTTGTGCTTGGCCCGGTAGATAAACGGGTAGAAGTACACATCCAGGTGAAATACATTTAAATCGCTCTAACGTCATACAGTCTTCAGACAACAGGCCTGGTCCTGAAGCCGGAGCTCACTGTGGTTCTGGTTCCGAGGCTTCGGGCCCGGCCTCCGTGAGAGCCGCGCTCTGTGGGGTCTTCACAACGCCGTCACTCTGAGCCCGGTTCTGTTTCTCCCTCTCCAGAGCCTTCTCCATCTCCGTGTAGTAATCCAGAGCTTTCCGGACCGGGTCGATGAGGTGTTGCTGCAGAACCAGAGCGATTCATCAAATAACACAGAGTGACTTCCTGGGTTATTATTCTATATTTTATTATTAATTTTGACTGATTATCTAGAGTCGTGGTTCTCAAATGAGTGGGCGTGAGATATGAAAAAAATTAATTTTAAATTAGCATAAATTCATCAACAATCTTTAAAAATAGTTATTTAATCAATATTCAATACAATTAAGTGTAAGTTATATATATATATATATATTTTGTATATATAATTTCTTTGTTTATTATACATATATATATACAATAATATATATATATACATAAAAATATATATATATCATTTTTGACTTTCATATATATTTACTTTATATATATATATATTTAAGAAACATATATAATATATATACATATATATATATATTTTAATATATTATATATAGAGAATTATTTCTTTCTTTCTCATATATACAGTATATCTTATATATATATATATATATATATATATATATATATATATATATATATATATATTATTGTATATATCTCTCCCTCTATATAGGATACAGTATATATATATATATATATATATATATCTTCTTCTATATCTTTTTTTCGTATATATATATATATATATATATACTGTATACAAAATACAAAAACAATATATATAAGAATATATATATATGTATATATATATATATATATAGAGAGAGAGAGAGAGAGAGAGAGAGAGAGAGAGAGAGAGAGATGAGGTACCTCCAAACAGGGGAAGAGGTTGGCCAGCTCGATGAAGAGGGGCAAAAGGACAAATCTGATGAAGCCAGTTTGAGAGGAGGGCTTGGTGACTTTGTCCCGGTCCATGAAGGGGGTGATGGGCAGACCCTCCAGCTTCTCCTTGTCACTCTGAGGGCAGATACGCGGAGCGGAGCAGCTTCTGTTACTTCGACTGACTGTGTGTATAAACAAGGTGTGTGTGTAAACAACGGGCACTCGGTTTACCTGGTTGTAGAACTCCTGCAGGAGGCAGTCCAGCCAGGGCTCGGCCACCTCCATGGGCCGCGCCTCGTTGGAGATGTCGCTCACTTTGATCAGAACCATCATCAGCTGCACACACAACAGGAAGTAGTCAGACACACACACGCCAAGAGAGAAACACAGAGAGGTTCCCCACGGTCCGTCCAGAGGCTTACACAGGGCGCTGGTAGGGTTCAGGAAAGGGGAGCGGTGTGTGCGTGCGGGGCCCGGGATATCCATTGTTTAATTTCCATTGTTTCATTGTTTCCGTTGTTTCTGACAGTTCATTCATAAAGAGATGTTGCTGTGTAGTTTTACTTCATTCAATCTCTGATAACAGAGACAGAATGTCAAGGTCATCGTGACATTTTCTGCTCATATGGATGTCATGTAACCAGGTGAACAATAGATGTCATATGACCAGATAAACAATAGATGTCATGTGACCAGATGAACAATAGATGTCATGTGACCAGGTGAACACTAGATGTCATGTGACCAGAAGAACAATAGATGTCATGTGACCAGATGAACACTAGATGTCATGTGACCAGATGAACAATAGATGTCATGTGACTAGATGAACAATAGATGTCATGTGACTAGATGAACAATAGATGTCATGTGACTAGATGAACAATAGATGTCATGTGACTAGATGAACAATAGATGTAATGTAACCAGGTGAACACTAGATGTCATGTGACCAGATGAACACTAGATGTCATGTGACCAGATGAACAATAGATGTCATGTGACCAGATGAACAATAGATGTCATGTGACCCCGTGAGCTATGCATGGTCCCTTGTGGCCTGAGGTTAGTGGCTCTTACCACGTCTCTGTGGTCCTTGTTGGTGAGGTCAAAGGTCGGCAGGATGGACTTGAACTTGTTGAGCACCTCGTTGTGCTGCGTCATGTCGGTGGCCAGGATGCACCTGCAACGACGGCAGAGGGTGAACCCGACGGACCCGCGAGGACCTGAGCGCTCAGCCAATCAGAGGGCGGCTCTCACTTGATGATTCCTTCTCGTATCCGCTTGTACTGATCCATGGACAGGTTTCTGAAGATGTTGCTCTCCGTCTACAAGGCAGAAAACACGCAATGTGTGTGTGTGTGGGGGCCGCTCCACACGATCAATGTGTGTGTGGGGGTCGCTCCACACTATCAATGTGTGTGTGTGTGTGGTGGCCTCCTGACCTTCTCTAGGATCTCAAAGGCCACGGCACAGTGGTGGTTCTCCAGTGGCGAGATGTCGTTGTAGCGGAGGGCGAGGTCGGTGCGAGCGTTGATCTGAAACGAGGTCACACAGGTGGGTCAGACGCCGGGGCTCTGACGTTGAGACGAAGCCGATGACCGTACATCAAAACATGGCGTGCAAAGACTCCAGGAGGTGGTTCAACAGCCACAGTCCGAGCTCGACCAATCACAATGAGTTTGATGAGCACACACACACCTGGTAGGCGTTGTTGTACCCCGTGTGGTCGAGGTCGTGGCAGACGGCAGAGGTCAACATGACCAGCAGGTCCACGGCGTCCATCTTGCTCTTCAGGTCCGTGAGCCAGATCAGACCGTACATCTGCTCCCAGACGCACAACAGAGACACACAACAGACACACAACAGAGACACACAACAGAGACACAAAAGAGACACACAACAGACACACAACAGAGACACACAACAGACACACAACAGAGACACACAACAGAGACACAACAGAGACACACAACAGACACACAACAGAGACACACAACAGAGACACAACAGAGACACACAACAGAGACACACAACAGAGACACAACAGAGACACACAACAGACACACAACAGAGACACACAACAGACACACAACAGAGACACACAACAGAGACACAACAGAGACACACAACAGAGACACAATAGAGACACACAACAGACACACAACAGAGACACACAACAACACACAACAGAGATACACAACAGAGATATAACAGACACACAACAGAGACACACAACAGAGATACACAACAGAGACACAATAGAGACACACGACAGAGACACAAAAGAGACACACAACAGAGACACACAACAACACACAACAGAGATACACAACAGAGATATAACAGACACACAACAGAGACACACAACAGAGATACACAACAGAGATACAACAGACACACAACAGAGATACACAACAGAGACACACCACAGAGACGTTTAGGGGGTTCAAAGCTGTATAAATCATCAGTTATTATAATTATATTATATTATATATATTATATTATATATTATATTATATTATATATATAATTATATTATAATTATTAGTATTTTATGATTACAGACACAATTGTGATTTCCATAATTTTCCCTGATAGAAAGTCCCACACAGACTCACAAACACACATGCACATGCATGCACACACACACAGACACGCACACACGCACAAACATGTACAAACACACACACACACACACACACACACACACACACACACGCCACACACACACCCTCTCACCATCTGCGTGACGCAGAAGCAGTGCTTGAAGTTGTGGAAGGGGATGTTGTTGTATCTCCTGTAGACCTCGAACAGGAACTGCTGCAGGACCTCCGGCTCGATGTTGAAGGCCACGATGAAGTCCAGGTCCGTGTACATGACCTGCAGGAGCACCATGATCTCTGCATCCTCCCACTGCCTGCACACGCACACGCACACACACACACACACACACACACACACACACACACACACACACACACTGAATATGTAAAATTCTGCATATATAAAATCAAGTATTATGCCTCCCAGGTCTGAGCTGCAGCTCTGTTGTTGTCCGTAAAGGATACGACATTAACGCACACTAAGTGTGTATCAATCCACAGCTGACAAGTAAATATAAATTGTGGAATTGTCTTTCTTTTTTTCTAAAGATGTAGATCTTCAGCAGGAACGGCTTGGCGTTCTTATCATTAAATATGGATGTTGTTATTAGTACCATGTTTCCATCCGGCTTTCAAAGGAATCCTGTAATTCATTCTGACCGTGTGGCGCCACCGCCGCCGCCATTGTGGCTTTGCTTTAAACAGCTTTTGGACAATTGAAGCGGCGAGCGAGCCGCACGCTTCCTCCTCCCGGGGCCCACTTCACACGCGCTATGTTGATCATACGCCACAAAGAGCTTTGGATTTATGAATCCTCTGCAGGCCTTTTCAGATGGAGATGAGCCTCACATGAGCCTCAGAGGGGCCTCAGAGGGGGCCTCAGAGGGGCCTCACAGGAGCCTCACAGAAGCCTCACAGGAGCCTCACAAGAGCCTCACAGCGGCCTCACAAGGGCCTCACAGGAGCCTCACAGCGGCCTTACAAGAGCCTCACAAGAGCCTCACAGCGGCCTCACAAGGGCCTCACAGGAGCCTCACAAGAGATTCAGAGGAGCCTCATAGGGGCAAGAACTCCCTGAGTCAGCCCTCCGACTCGCTGCATGTTGAGGACATTGAAACTTCTCCAGGTGTCTTACCAGTTGTCGAAGGTGGGGGTCTTTAGGTACTGTCTCACTTCCTCGGACACCTCCAGGGAGCTGAGGGCCACAGCGTGAACATTCACGGTTACCATCTAAACACGGTGGCGTTTCATACGGAGGGCCGCGTTCCTCTCAGTGAGTTTGTGGACGTGCCTCATTTGTAGAAACTTTTCCCTCACATGCTCGCACTCCGCCCTGGTCTTGTGCAGCGTCCTCTTGTGGTAGAAGGGGGAGGGCTTGTGCGAGCCCTCCGACAGGTCTTTGAACAGGCCCAGCCAGCTCAGGTGCTCCACGCTCTGGAAGGAGGGATGAGGGTTAAATCCTGAGAGCAGCACGGCGTTCATTCAATTTACTCCAATTAAGTTTATTATATAGAGCCCAATATTACACACTCCCGTCAGATGGCTTTACAGTCTAGACTCTAGTCTTTACAATAGATGTCATGTGATCAGATGAACAATAGATGTCATGTGACCAGATGAACACTAAATGTCATGTGACCAGATGAACAGAGTTACATCAACGTCCAATGCATATGACAGAGTGAATGAATAGTTCGTAGTTCATATTCATCACATTAAATCTCTAGATTCCTTAATGGACAAGATATTATCTGAAAACAGGTTCCTGCTAATGCTGTAAACCAGGATGATGAGTTTGTGCCCCCGAAAACCAGAACGATGAACTAAAGATGTTAGAAAAGGGAAGAGAGCACGGTATCAAACTCATGATCACCACATCAGCATCATGGCCGCCCTCAAACGTTGTAACTGAAACATATAACGGAAAAATACTCCTGAACAAATTGTTATATAACTCTCTTTGCATTTCATTATTGTTTATTCGTGTGTAGAAATAATGTGCATAAGAAGATGTCTCTAATATTAAAACATAAATCCATTTTATTTGAAACGCAATGGATATTTTTATTCAATATCTTTAAGAAATTGTGATCTATCAAACCGCTAGGGGCCACGTGGAATGACGGGCCTTGACACCTGTGGAATAGACTCGGAGGATTCAGGTGATGGTCCAAATGGAAACTTTTCTCTTGGTTGATAGACATTGTAAACATGAGTTTATGTCTCAGTCTCTAGTTTCAAGTCTTTTCAATACAGCATGATGTCATCATTAGTTGGAATGCTTCAGCTTCTTTACTTAAACTAATTATTCTATTTCTTCCGTACCTTTTTTGTATCTCTTCTATTCAGCTTCAGAATCCATTTAAATATAAACTAGAATGGGCACTCGGTAGAGCGCATACCTTCGCATATCACAAGATTCTTTATGAACAATTTGGCACTAGTTTCACGCAAATCGGATGCCAATTAACCGAGATATCTCAAATTTACGTTTTTCACCTTTTCATGACCTTGACCTTGACCTTTGACCCAATCACTCCCAAAACCTATCGATTGTTCCTTGGGTCATGACCAATCATCCCACCAAGTTTCATAAGAATCGGCTCAGTTTTGTCTGATTTAGACGAATAACGGACGGACAAACGGACAAACGGACGGACATATTCACAAATAAATACACGCCGGCCAAAACATTACCTTCTGCATTTTCAATGCGAAGGTAAAAATGCAGATTCCCATGACATGAGGGGTATATTCTTTCATATTTCTAACTAACTTAATTTTAAAATTGTGTAATGTTTTTTTTTATTCATTAGATCTTATGGAAATAATCTTCAACTTTAAAAAGTTTCCAGTATCTTCATGCTTTCAGTAAATTCAATCATTAAATTTTTTTTACTTTGAAATAATCTTCAACTATTACTTTCCACATTTTCAAATCATAATTTTTTTTATAGAATAGAAAATGAATGGAATCCAATGGAGCAACTCTTAAAATTCACTTACACTTTTTCAACTTTGAAAGCTTACAATGTCGGCATTCGTTCAGCTAAAGACACCATTCCTGTTGCGAGGTGCAAAAGCTTATGTGCAGAGAACGAAACTTAAATAACAAAAGGTGCTCTTTAATGAGGCAAAAAAGAGATTGCAAACAAAAACAACAAAGTCCAAAAAGGGGCAGGCAGGAACTCGGGGTTGAGGGCAGGTAGGCAGGGTCGAAGCAGGCAGGATCAGGATAACACACGAAAGACAGGCCGACGGGAAAAAGACACAACCATAGACAACATCCGACCAGAGACAAGGGAAAGACTGACACAGTATATAGGGGGGAAAGAGGTGTACGACATCAGACAGTAACGAGACAAGAGTGGCTATGGGCAGGTGCTGGGAATGAAACAACAGGAGAGACAGTGAGGAGACACTGAGGAGACAGAGTACACAAAGAACAGACCCTTTCAATTTTTTTTATAGCTCTTATAATTATTTAACTGTCTCTGTTTTAGTTTTATGTGTTTTTCAGCTCCTCTTCCAGTTTTCAATGTGTGTATGGCACCCTAGAGATGTGCTGTCATCGCTAGAGTGCAGATCGGCGTCAGAATCTGCGCAATTGTGACTCTTTCGGCATTATTTTCTGGTACAGTAGTAGGGAATCGTGTGCTTGTCGTAGACGTGTGACTATGGACTCCAACAGTTTCCCAGATCTTCCTAGAGGAGCCTTAACGAGGGAGCAGGTCCACATGTTGCCCCACAGAGCACCACTACATCTTTCCCTCCAGAAAGAGTTCTCACAGACAATCATACCTGATTTCTAAATCACCGCTAGAGACAAACGTCTTACCCGACAGTCCCACCGTTCACACTATCTGTTCATCAAGTCATCCTTCCTCTCAAACAATATTGGGAAAAGAAATGGAGCGATGGTTATATGACTTTTAGAGATTGTTTAAGAGGAGTTCCATAGCTTTAACGCCATGTTAAGCCTGACAACTGTCTTCCCTTTGAAGTGATCACTATGGCAACCTTTGATGTGTGCAGCACACAGGTGTTCTCATTAGAGCAGTTTGACAGAACCATACACACACAAACAGATTCTCATTTATGATATATAGTGGGATCCGAGCCGCAAAAGAAGGAGACAAGGTAAGAAGGGAGCTAGGCAAGGAGGCAAGAAAGGAAGTAAAGAAGGTAAGAAAGGAAGAAAGGAAAGGTAGATAAGAAGAAAGGAAGGAAAAGAGGTAAGAAAGGAAGGAAGGAAAGGAGGCAAGGAAGCAAAGGAAGCCAGGCAAGGAGGGAAGGAAGGACACCCTCAACCCGTTCTCTCTCTATGGCCCTTCCCCACTCCCATGCTCTCTCTATATGTCTCTTTATTTATTTATCTTTTTCTCATGTCTGACTTTTCCTCTCTCTCATTTCTTGGTTTGTGATTCATATCTTTAAATATTTAGAGTTTAGAGTTTTTCTTTTCTGTTCCAGTTATACATTTTTACTGCAATGATGTTCAGCAGTTCAGGTCAATGTCTTTGTGCGTCAACCGAGCAGGAACTTTCCCTTTTTGGTATTTTCAGCTGTTTTCAGCTATTGTCTTTTATATTTCAGCTTTAACATTATAAATGTTAGCATTCCAACGCATTTTCAGCAGGACATGCATTTTGTCGTACATTATGGTCATTTCGAGTCAAACAGAGCATAAAGCAGGGGACGCTTTTGGGGCGGGGCTACAAGGTGATTGACAGGTTGCTACCACGACGTCCTAAAACTTCAACCCTCTTTCACGATGTGTTTTCACTTCATAAAAGTTAATTGTGACATTTTGGTCAGCGTTTGGTCGTACTAGACTCCACCCTTTCTTATTTTGATGATGATTAAAAACCTTGTATCATACTAACCCGTTCCTCGTACTTTCCCCCCACACAGACCAGCTTTAAACGCGCTGAGTACCTCTAATTTCTCCTGGAATGACTCCACCTGCTTCTTCATCTCATACACAGCTGCAGGAGTCTCTCCTGCCTCCATCAGGATGTTCTTCTCCAGGCCCTGCAGTCTGAGACCACACACCATCAGGGAGCTGTCGGTTCAGAAGCCACAAGTCACAAGTCACAAGTCACAAGGCACCTAAACGCCACGCCGGTGACTCTCCTCAGGGAGGATTCACCGCCTTGTTCAGCTTCACAGCAAATGTGAATCACATCTACCACATCGACACTCAGGAGCAATTCCTGTTTCTCTCATTCCCCACCCTGCACACAGAACAATGAAGGTGCCACCTGGAACCAAAAATGGTTCTTTAGAGTGATGCCATAGAAAAAACATTTTTGGTTCCACAAAGAATATTTCAAACCAGGGTTCTTTAGAGAACCATTTCCTTAAATATATCTTAAAATAACCTATAAAGGTCTCTCAAAGAACCATTAAAACAAGGTTCTCTGAGACCCCATTTCTGGTTCCACAAAGAACCTTTCAAACCAGGGTTCTTTAAAGAAAAATGTCCTTAAATAGTTCTTCAAATAACTTATACAGGTGTCTCAAAGAACCTTCAAACATGGTTCTCTAAGACACCATTTTTGGTTCCACAAAGAATATTTCAAATCAGGGTTCTTTAGAGAACCATTTCCTTAAATAGTTCTTCAAAGAACCTATAAAGGTGTCTCAAAGAACCTTTCAAACCAGGATTCTTTAAAGAACAATTTCCTTAAATAGTTCTTCAAATAACATATAAAGGTGTCTCAAATAACCTTTAAAACAAGGTCCTCTGAGACGCAATTTCTGGTTCCACAAAGAACCTTTCAAACCAGGGTTCTTTAAAGAACAATTTCCTTAAATAGTTCTTCAAAGAACCTATAAAGGTGTCTCAAAGAACCTTTCAAACCAGGATTCTTTAAAGAACAATTTCCTTAAATAGTTCTTCAAATAACCTATACAGGTGTCTCAAAGAACCTTCAAAACATGGTTCTCTGAGACACCATTTCTGGCTCCACAAAGAACATTTCAAACCAGGGTTCTTTAAAGAACAATTTCCTTAAATAGTTCTTCAAAGAACCTATAAAGGTGTCTCAAAGAACCTTTCAAACCAGGATTCTTTAAAGAACAATTTCCTTAAATAGTTCTTCAAATAACCTATACAGGTGTCTCAAAGAACCTTCAAAACATGGTTCTCTGAGACACCATTTCTGGCTCCACAAAGAACATTTCAAACCAGGGTTCTTTAAAGAACAATTTCCTTAAATAGTTCTTCAAAGAACCTATAAAGGTGTCTCAAAGAACCTTTCAAACCAGGATTCTTTAAAGAACAATTTCCTTAAATAGTTCTTCAAATAACCTATACAGGTGTCTCAAAGAACCTTCAAAACATGGTTCTCTAAGACACCATTTCTGGTTCCACAAAAAACTTTTCAAACCATGATTCTTTAAAGAACAATTTCCTTTAAGAATTATTCAAATAACCTATAAAGGTGTCTCAAAGAACCTTTAAAACATGGTTCTCTAAGATACCATTTCTGGTTCCACAAAGAACCTTTTAAACCAGGGTTCTTTAGAGAACAATAAAAGAATGGTTCTCCAGTAGGTGATGGTTCTTCGTAGAACCACAAAGCCTTTTAAAGAACCATTTGAGAACCGTCACTGGTGTGTGCCTACCTTTTCTCCATGGAGGACAGGTCGTATCCCAGCGCTCCGGCCAGCTCCGCACCTGAAACCCGGAGAGAGGAGAGAGTCAACGCGTCCGGAGGAGGCGGAGCTCTGCGCCTCCGGGGGCCGAGAGGAGAGATACCTAAGGGCTCACTGTTGCAGTCGGCGGCCACCACCTCCAGCTTGTAGCAGCAGTCGGGGCGGTTGGGCTCCAGACTCAGGGAGATGTTGATGATGTTGCCTTTGGGGTTGTACAGCTTCAGGATGTCGTGGGGTCCGGCCTCGGCTGCAGAGCGGAACAGATCTGAAAGGGAAATGATGTCACCGCTTTCTTCTTTACCGTGTGTGGAGCCCTGGAGACAGCTCAGGAGTGCTCCTGGAGTTATCATTTATTCCTCAATAAATGATTACTCCATTGCCATTCTGATAACTCTATTCTTTTTTCTTTCAAGATAATCGTTCGGCCTTCATTAGATGGCGATGAGAGAGAGACAATGAAAAGAGGAGAAAGAGGGGAGCGATCCGGGCCGTACACAAGGCACCCCATCCTTTATAAATGGTAAACACATTATTTAAATGTCTTATACCTAAAGCCTTATAGACATTTTAAACAACTTATTATAACCAAATACATAAGTTTATTTATTTGTTGTTGTCATTTAAATGTGGCCCTTTTCATGATAATGGCTTATAGAGGACCTCTAAGTGTCTGTAAATGATTTATTATTAATAACAGCACTGAAAAAGCCCCGTATGGAGAGGCATGCTCTTGCTCTACAGTCAGATTAACAACAACCCAATCAACACACGTTAAAAACAATCAGCAAACAACATTAGACATTATACAACCTCACAGATATTATCTGTGAGCCCCCCCACACACACACACACACACAGTGAGGAGCTGTCAGCGGCAGCTGTATGGCTGACTGACGCTCAGACCACCTCCTCAACAGATTGTTTAAAATAACGTGTCAGATATTCACATTTCACATGTGTCACATCTTGGTAAACGTCTTTGACAAATGCACATCAAGTTAACAAAATACAGTATAAAATAAGAGTAAGTAAGTCTGTGTGTGTGTGTGTGTGTGTGTGTGTGTGTGTGTGTGCGTGTGTGTGTGTGTGTGTGTAATGCCTTGCTCATACATATGAGTGAACTTTGAGTTTCTGCTCCTACCTTTGACATCCTGGGCCGAGCAGTCCACCGGGAACTCGGCCTGCTCCGGCCTCCCGTTCACGGTGAAGTAGATGATTTTTGTTGCCATGTCATGAATTCAGAGCCCCGATGTCAACCTGCGCTAATCTGGATCTAAAGTCTGTCTGGCCTCATTGTTTCACTCCTCCCCCTGGCTTTATTTCCTCCACCTCTTCTTGTGCTCCTCCTTCTCCTTCACCTTCTTTTGTACTGTAGCGTTTCTCCAAAGCACACAGAAGGCTACAGCCCCCCCTCCCCCTCCCCACACTCGTCTTTTGTGTATGGGTTTATTCTTGAATGTGTTATGTGTCTGATCTTTTTGTGGAAGTCCATTTCCACCATTTAAAAAAAATATTATAAAGAAATACACACAATGAAGTCTCATTAAGCATGACATGTTTTTTGTATTCCTTCTCACTAGATGAAATATTTTAATTGTGAGATAGTCACATGTGAGAAGTCACATTTAGCGTATATTTTACTTACTTTTAATAGTATGTATTACTTACTTTTAATGTGCTGTATTGTAGTTTTGTATTGTGTGTTCTTTGTCTTATCCTGTAGGGTTTGTTGTTGTTTTGTTGGTTACTGTGTTTGGTTTGTTATTGTGTTGTGTTTGTAATTGTTTTATGTGTGCTATTGTTTTGTTTTTAATTGTTGTGTTTGTTATTGTTTTATGATTGTTATTATTTTATATTTATTAGGGTCTATCAAGGGAATACAGTAGCCACAATCTTGTCCAGAGCATCAAATGGTGACATTTATGTTTCACCTGTACATGGTCCCTTTTAAATAAAGATCATGTTATGTAAATACTAGTGAATCCTCCGTGCCGCTAGGCGGCGCTGTTTGCAGCCCCCTCCTGTACATGAGACAGCGGGACCTTCCCTCCCCGCGTGGCCTCTTGTCACCGCATGTGCAACCGGATAAAGAGACCAGCGTGGTACGCAGGCAGTTGAGTGACGCCGTTGTTTTTACTCCACAGTTTATGTCTCCGTACCTTTTTTAATTAATCGACATGACTGAGAGTAAAGCAGGGACGGCCCCTAAGCCGGCTAAAGAGCTGCTGGCGTTGAACCCCAAACAAGAAACCGAGTTCAAGAAGAAGGTGCAGGAGGCGAAGAAGAACAAATCTACCAAGGTGGGGAGAGGGACCCGTGGCCCTGAAGGCACCATTGATTCCTAAACACGAGGGTGCTCACCGAGCTCTTTAATTACTCCGCCGCGGCTCTCCGTCCGTCCTAAGCGGACCCGTGCGACACCGTATTAGGTCACCCGTCAGCCCGCGTGTCCCAATTGGATATTTCGACTATCGTGAATTAGAATTTGACGTATTAAAGTAACTAATAGCTTGTCGAGCTAATGGTGACCTTTTTTTTTTTTTTACTATTTCTTTTTTTCAAACGGTAACGTTATTATTCGGCCACAGTCCGGTCCTCGAGGGGGTCTTCACTTTGTACTGGGTACCCCGGTACTGGTCCACGCTGTACTCCGAGGCCGCAGCAGAGAGCGTGTCTGCGGGGTCTGTAGAGCTACACACCGGTGTTACGGTTTAAGAAGCGACCGTGTTAACTGGCGACTTTGACCCGAACGCGTCCGTTGTTGTCGTAGTTGGTCAGCTGTATAGTATCTATTAATTTGTATATGAGAGTGGTTGACGCTGTATTACAACATTAGACCACGCGGCATTCTCGAGGATAGTTATACGTGTTTTCTACCCTGATTTTCCAACGGCCGTCGTAACCACGGCAACGGACGGGTTCGTCAGTTAACAGGATCACCTGTTAAACCGTAACACCGGATACGTCACGGTTCAGCTAAACATCTGTATTCATTCAGAAGTGACTCGAATATTAAACTGGGCCTCAACAAACAGGACATTAATCACCACAGAAAAGTGTTTATTATGAATGTCTGTGGACCAAACAACTTTTTCTAATACATGAAATAAAATAAGCTATTTCCATTAGGAGGGCGGCAATAAAAACATAGGTATCACATGTACTCATGGTACTACACATCTGTTTCATGGCTAAATGTATCTTCTCTGTAACGTTGTCCCCTTTGTTGTACTTTAATTATATTTCTTTCTTTTTCCCAGGGCGGGCATTTGGCCCCTGGCGTGGTTTATGTGGGTCACCTACCACACGGGCTGTTTGAACCTCAGCTCAAGTCCTACTTCGAACAGTTTGGGAAGGTCCTGAGGCTGCGGCTGTCCCGGAGTAAAAAGGTAGCACGCATTGATGACTACATGTTCAACAGCACACGCGAACATGTCCTCGGCTCTCGCAACCTTTTAGAGAGGGCCGGTGACCCCCTGCTGGGACGTTTTGCTGAGGGTTGGCTCCGAATGAAAATGATCTCAGATGTAACCGTGGTCTGAGGTCAGATACCGGAGCCTACAGCATCGTGGTGCGTTTAAGCTTATCACCTGCTTCCCAGTGGCAGAGCGATAAAACCCATGTGCCAACAAAAGCTCAAATAATTTATTATCTCCATAATGATATATGTTTATGGAATGTTTTCTGGTAATATAATCATTTTATATAATCATGTGTGGATTAAATTGACATTGTAAAACATAGAGTATTTTTTCATTTAATTTTGAATCTCAGGGCGTTTCAAGGGAAATTAAAATCCGACTGACTGTATTTGTCAGCATATTAGGTTAGGACGATACTTTGATTTAACTACACTAGTGTGTTCCCTCAAGCTAAAAATGTTCTCCATTTAGGCGATTGAATTGTTACCCAGCCCTATGAAATGCCGATGTGGGCTGTGAGCCTGTGGGCTGGTGTTCACCGTGCTCCCCACCTGTGTTTCCCTCAGACAGGTGGAAGCAAAGGCTACGCATTCATCGAGTTCGACTGTGACGAAGTCGCCAAAATCGTGGCAGAGACCATGAACAATTACCTGATGGGAGAAAGGCTCATCAAATGTGAGTATGGCTCCCGGGGGCCAGAGTTGGTAGAGAGGTTATCCCGTGAAGGTGGACCGTGTTTCCCGTTTACTCACTGCCCGATGTGTCCCAGGTCACATAGTTGCTCCCGACAAAGTGCACGAGAAGCTGTTCCTCAATTCCCAGAGGGAGTTCAAGAGGCCGTCGTTCCCCGCCGTGACTCGCTACAACAAGACCCACACGGAGGAGGAGGTGACCAAGATGAAGGACAAGCTCCTGCGGAAGGAAGCCAAGCTCCGCAAGAGACTGGCGGCGCACGGCATCGACTACGACTTCCCCGGATTTGTGAGTACTGGGAGGGGAGAGGAGGGAATTAAAAACCGGATTCGTCCCTAGAGCGACAGCCGACCTTGAGAATACAGTCAATGTCATGCGAGTCTCTTCCAAACAAAACGTGCTGTTCTACACCAGGGTTCCTACAGTGATGGAAAACCTGGAAAAGTTCTGGAATTTTAAAATGGTTATTTCCAGGCCAGGAAAAGTCCTTGGAAAATAAATTAAATCTCAAAAGTTTTGTTAAAGTCCTGGAAAATGTTGTTATATTCATTTCCAGTTTGATTAACTGAATACAAATTCATACAAATGTGTATTCTTTTAATCAAACCATTGTCTCATGTAAGGTTTATACTTGTGTTTACAGATATTTCACTAAATGTTTGGTCATTTAAATGTGTTTTAAAGTCCTGTAAATGCATTGGTCAGCGTCTGTACTTTGTTCTAATGTCCCTCTGCTCCCTTTGCTTTCCAGGCTTCCCAGGTGCCCCTGAAGAAGAAGTCCTCTGATTCCATGGATGCGTCTTCGTGTAGCGACGTAAGCAACAAACTCTGTCGCTCTTCTTCTCGGCTCAGAGTGAAAATGGCCCCTGGTGAACCAGTGACCTGGGGTCAGACAGCTGGGCCTAGAGCACTGTGTGCATTTAGCTTATTGCGCGTCTCCTGGTGGCTGCGTAATGAAACCCTTGCACCAACACGCTGCAAAGATGTCTCATTATCATCTATGACTGTTATGGAGCTGTCGTTTACTCCGGCTTCAGACTGGAGTCTTCATCAGGTCCAGATGTCACACTGGTTTTCTATCGCTTATAGAAACGACCGGTTTCCTTATTTGTAATAAGTTGTTTATATTTCAAGTCATTCTTTTGCATTTAGTTTAGTCTGTGTGTTTTTGTGATTTCCCGTGCCTCCCATGTGGTCGCGTCTCTAGCAGAATGAGCACCTGTGGCTAATGAGCTGCTCTGGTCCGTTTCAGGGCCCCACGCCGGTCTGCACCCCCTCCGTCCTGGAGAGGAGGAAGTCCACCGTCCTCGACGACGACGTAGACGATGAGATCATTCTCAAGATGCCCCCTGTAGGAATGGACGATGAGCGCTCCTCGGAGGAGGAAGAAGAGGAGGAAGGCGATGTCTCTGAGGGCGAGGAAGCCGCCGCAGTGGATGCGGAATGAAAGCCCCCCCCCCCCCCACTGTTTGATCGGTGACTCGGGTCTCTGGCTGTCACGGCACAGTCGCACACATCAGGCTCGTCTCTGGACTGCGTTCAGAAATCCCAGTGCGTCTTTCAGTCCTCGGAGGCCCCGTTACATTTGAGGAAGATGCCCCCTGTGAGTTTCCAGCGTAGCTGTGGGTACTCCAGTAGTCCGTGGGTGGCGCTCGTGCCCCCTCCGCAGTGAGCCTGAGTAACGGGCCAGTTTAGACTGGACTTCTTCTTCTTCTGACACGTGTATCTCCGTCTTGCAACGGGCCGCTTCCTCTGCCACAGGATGAAATGTTGGTAAAATGAAAAGGGCATTTCTTGTTTGTTTTTTTTTGTCCTGCACGCTTGTCTAAAAGCGTGGTTAATTAAATTTGTACTATATAAACTATGATCATAAAAATAAATGATGTGAGAATGTACAATCCCAAGAGGTCATTTTTGTCGTTGTGATGTTTTCTAGCCGAAGAAGCAGAGGGAAGCGCCTGCTGACCCGTTGTTTGTGTTTGGAAGATGTTTTGTCTTGTCGCTGTAGGAAATGAATGTAAGTAAAATAAATGGAATGAATTTGGGTTCTGATATTGTGTGTTTCCTCAATATTATAAATTATACCTGTCGGTAATGTCTTCCGATCCATCAGCGATGCAATAAAGAAATTATGCTACACTAATTAAAATTGTGCATGTTTCCATCACCAAATGTAAATGATTGTGGCTTTGACACTATAATTCTGCTGAATGCTTCACATTAATGGGTAATAAAATGTCACCTTCCTAATTACACTAATTTCTGATTAATTTACGTAAGTAGTGTGTATTAAACCAAAAGAATATAGTCTGATTTACTGGTTGATCCTGAAATAGTGGGTTCAAAATGTAGTTTAGTTTGTTCACCAAAGAACTTGATTGACATCAGAAGTTTAGTTTTTTTCTCCCTTCATATTTCAGAGAATATATCGCTGCAAAGTCATTTTGTGCCGAGACGGACCCTGAACCGTAGAAACCTCATTTTGACCTTTCTGGCCGCAGCACGCTGCCCGGCCAACGCCGCTGCACTGGCGCCGCGCGTCCACTAGATGGCGCCACGCGCCCCGTTATACACGTCCGGCAGCTCTTTTTGTTGGATTGCCATGCGACAGTTTTCCAAGTGCCAACATCATCCCTGGATCGACTGCGCATGCGCACGACGATCCCATTCTTGTCCTGCAGGCAGCATTCCGGGTGGAGAGAGTTAGCGAGAGAAAAGGAGAAAGGCAGGAGAGATTTGAGGCCGAAAGACGGCACACCGAAGCCCGAGAAACGCGAGCCGAGTGTCCGAACCGCCGCGGCAGGATATGGTGAGTGTAAGAATGCGTGTTGTGAGGACACCTCCTCGCCTCCTCGTCCCGTTTCCTTCTCTTTGTGCTGCCCTGTCTGCCAACTGACGTTTCATTGAAAGGAAGGGCTTCGCGAGGGGCTAGCGTTAGCCTTCCGTGCCCTAAACACACCTTCCTCTGGGTTCGCCAGCTGTTCCGGGGAGACACAAAGGGCGCGAGGCGTCTCGTGGCCGCGGGGGGAAAGCTCTGGCTTCCCCGCAGCGGGGGCTGGTCGCGGGAGCTGTCAGAGCCGCTCCTCTCGGTCGGCTCGGCTAGCGGTGATGTCAGCCCTTGGGCTAGCGCGAGCTCAGCTAGCGCTGGGAGAAAAAAAATAAAAACAGGTGTGTGTGTGCGCGCGCGCCCGCGTGTTTGCGCGAGACGAGATCGCCACCTAACAAATGTGCGCGGTCAAGATGCATGTTGTCAAAGGTGGGAGTAGGTCAGGTGTTAGGGGACAAAGAGCATGTTATACTCCACGGTTACGGGGTAACGATGCCGTAACAACACCACTGGCTTTCAACTTATAGATATTATACTTTAGTACATCGATCTACTGCATATATATATATATATATATATATATATATATATATATATATATATATATATATATATATATATATATATATATATATAATGAATTAAGTAATTTAACACTGTTTCGAACTAAAAACAAATATATATATATATATATATATTTGAAAACGGTGTTAAATTACTGGCGATGAGCATGCATAATGCCCAATTTTCAACATGTTAATACGAAACACAATAGGATTCATAAAAGAAACAAACAACCACACGCTGTCTTTTCTTAGAATAGAGCGTGCACATGCACATAACGGGCTGAAAGAAGCTAACAGGTTAAGTTGTATATTTGTGGAAACTGGAATTTTAAACGTCTGATCCAAGACGGGGCTGCAAATCGGCGTCATCTACATCATCGGATGCATGGTACACCATTATTAACAATGTTAATTGTGTTTTCTTGCTAAAAATAATTCCCCAAAAAAACTAAATGCAAGGAAAAGTCTCATGACTAAATGCTTCAACAATATGACAATATTGCATGACAATATGACAATATGACATGCAGAGCAACGGACAGTATCTGGTTGACCTGCAGTACACAACCGTGTCACACAAAATCCCTCAAACAATTATTCAATGAATTGATTTTCTGTCCATCAACCAAACACCTTTCCTTTTGGATTATCAATGTATACATGATTTAAGAATTGTTTAAAGTGAAAATGTCTGAAAATGATCTGATTTCTGCTTTCTAGATCTGAGAATGTGTCTGTGTGTTGTGATTGAGAATCAAATATCTAAAGACATCACCATGTGGAGACCCCCAGGGCAGCTTTCTGACGACCGAATAATTACCAAAAATAATGGCCAGATGAATCCATAATGGAAAGAACAATAAAACTAAAGTATTATGTTATGCCGTGGCATCACGATTTCCTTTGCAGACAAGAGGAGCGATATGCTCCGGGCTCCATATCGCACCTCCCTCTTCTCCCCGTCAGATGAGGAGGGATGACTTGTAACGTGAGGAGATAATGAATGTCCTGCTCCTCTCTGCTCCTCAGGGCTCTCCAGGGCAAATCCCGGGACAAGACACGGAGCTCTAAGCTAGCCCTCTCTCTCTCCATCTCCGCTCGCCCAACACCACCTCTGCGACCCCCGCTGTAGTGGTTTGGCCCGGACCTCCTTTAAAGAGAAGAAGAGTGGGAGGGAGTCGTGAACTTCCCCCAGCTGCCGCCCAGACACACACACGTGCTGCATTGCCGCCATTCCCCAGGCCCCCCCACTCCATCCATCCCCAGGGCACGGACACGCGCTCGCTGGCCGCCGCTCGGCACAAAGACCAGGCCTGTCCTCGGGGGTGAGACACACAATCGGACTGTGTACACTTTCTTTCTTGTTCTCCCTTCCCCGGGGTCCCCAGACACTCAGACACTCATTAGCTGGGGCTCATTTAGTGCGGCTGTCGGTCGGTCAGTCGCTGCTGTGAGCGGCCAGTCGCCTATCTGAGCGCCATGGAGCCCAGCATGGAGAGCTGCCTGGCCCAGGTCCTGCAGAAGGACATGGGCCGCCGGCTGCAGCTGGGCCAGGAGATCATCGACTACATCCTGGACAAGGAGAAGTCCCACGACCTGGAGCAGGACCAGACGGCGCTGGACAAGATGGTGGACGGCATCGCCAGCTCCTGGGTCAACTGCAGCAACTTCAAGGTAAACGACGGGTTGCACCCACACAGCGATGGAGGCGTTTACTGTCGACTGCGTTTATGACTCCCCATGCACCCGCGTTCATCCTGCAGTAGTGAAGTGACTCTGTGTGGGAGGCGATAACAGCATGTCGGAATACTTCAGGGTGTTAGGAAGTGTCTGGTGTGGCTGATCCCCTGCTCACGTCACAAAATGCCTCTTCGCTCAATTGGATAGAGCTACAACCAATCAGAGCAACACTTAGAGTTACGTAAACTAATTATCGTCTGTTTCTCTGAAGCCACACAGACCACTCTTCACCTCCTAAGTCACGCCATGACCAGCTACTGGCGAGCATAAAAAAGAAAGAAAGAAGCAATCTGGCACTCTGCTCCCTCCACTTAGAATCCCCCGGGGCTACACGGCCTCCCTTGGCTGCGTATAAGAGGAGGAACGTCGTCACCGTGACGACACGCATTGGTTCGTCCTGTGAAGAGTCTCAAGCATTTTGTCCGTAGCCATTTTGTTCTTTGGCAACCCAAAGTGATGCGAGCAGGTCTGTGTTTCTATCAGAGGGTCGGTGGTTCACTCCCCCCTCTACCCCGTGACGATGTGTCCTTGAGCAAGACACTTGACCCTGAATTGCTCCCGCTGTGTGAATGTAAGTGGCTTTAGAGAAAAGCGTCGGCTAAATGTAACGTAAAGTACAACTGACCACGGACTGAGACGTTTTAGTGATCAAAATGTTCCCATTCAGTTCTATGAAGTGAAAACGCTCCTAAATGGGACCATAATCTACTAAATGATGACATCATGGTGTATAGAAGAAGACTTGAAGCTAGAGATTGAGACATAATCTCATGTTTACAATGTTTACTGAGGGAATAAATCAAGAGAGAAGTAGAGGAGCAGAGAATATGAATGGTTGTGTGAGGTGCTGTCAGTGGCCTGAATATAGAGGAACCCCTGATGTATGATGGGTAATGCTGTCCTTCACATCAAATCGAGCGAGACCAGCTCATGCTGCTGCTGTGTAGTTCTCCGTGTTGCCGTCCAGCCACATCAAAGCCTCTCCTTGTTTTTGGGAGGGATTTCTGACTGTTTGTTGGGCTGTGAAGCAAAAATGTTCCTGGGCAAGAAAAGGCGCACAGGGCAGAATGAGCTGTGTGTTGACCAGCGGCTCCACTGTTTGTTCACCGGACGTCTGTCGCCGCTCGGTTGTGCACCGGCTGCTCCGCTTCACCCAGAAGGCTCTGCTGCTCCCAGACATCTGGCACGCGCCTGAGAGAAATCACCGTGAGCGGAGAGACGATCGGGAACGCCGGGCTAGGAAACTGGGCGAGGAACCGGAGGATGATGAGACCTCTTTACTGCTCTAAGATGACCAGAGAGACAACAGACCAGAGAGACAACAGACCAGAGAGACAACAGACCAGAGAGACAACAGACCAGAGAGACATCAGACCAGAGAGACAACAGACCAGAGAGACAACAGACCAGAGAGACAACAGACCAGAGAGACAACAGACCAGAGAGACAACAGACCAGAGAGACAACAGACCAGAGAGACATCAGACCAGAGAGACAACAGACCAGAGAGACAACAGACCAGAGAGACAACAGACCAGAGAGACAACAGACCAGAGAGACAACAGACCAGAGAGACAACAGACCAGAGAGACAACAGACCAGAGAGACAACAGACCAGAGAGACAACAGACCAGAGAGAGACATCAGACCAGAGAGACAACAGACATCAGACCAGAGAGGCAACAGACCAGAGAGACAACAGACCAGAGAGACAACAGACCAGAGAGACAACAGACCAGAGAGACATCAGACCAGAGAGACAACAGACATCAGACCAGAGAGGCAACAGACCAGAGAGACAACAGACCAGAGAGACAACAGACCAGAGAGACATCAGACCAGAGAGACAACAGACCAGAGAGGCAACAGACCAGAGAGACAACAGACCAGAGAGACAACAGACCAGAGAGACATCAGACCAGAGAGACATCAGACCAGAGAGACAACAGACCAGAGAGACATCAGACATCAGACCAGAGAGACAACAGACCAGAGAGACAACAGACCAGAGAGACATCAGACCAGAGAGACAACAGACCAGAGAGACAACAGACCAGAGAGACAACAGACCAGAGAGACAACAGACCAGAGAGACAACAGACCAGAGAGACAACAGACCAGAGAGACAACAGACCAGAGAGACAACAGACCAGAGAGACAACAGACCAGAGAGACAACAGACCAGAGAGACAACAGACCAGAGAGACAACAGACCAGAGAGACAACAGACCAGAGAGACAACAGACCAGAGAGACAATCAGACCAGAGAGACAACAGACCAGAGAGACATCAGACCAGAGAGACAACAGACCAGAGAGACAACAGACCAGAGAGACAACAGACCAGAGAGACAACAGACCAGAGAGACAACAGACATCAGACCAGAGAGGACAACAGACCAGAGAGACAACAGACCAGAGAGACAACAGACCAGAGAGAGACAACAGACCAGAGAGACATCAGACCAGAGAGACAACAGACCAGAGAGACAACAGACCAGAGAGACATCAGACCAGAGAGACAACAGACACAGACCAGAGAGACAACAGACCAGAGAGACAACAGACCAGAGAGACAACAGACCAGAGAGACAACAGACCAGAGAGACAACAGACCAGAGAGACAACAGACCAGAGAGACATCAGACCAGAGAGACAACAGACATCAGACCAGAGAGGCAACAGACCAGAGAGACAACAGACCAGAGAGACAACAGACCAGAGAGACAACAGACCAGAGAGACAACAGACCAGAGAGACAACAGACCAGAGAGACAACAGACCAGAGAGACATCAGACCAGAGAGACAACAGACATCAGACCAGAGAGGCAACAGACCAGAGAGACAACAGACCAGAGAGACAACAGACAACAGACCAGAGAGACAACAGACCAGAGAGACAACAGACCAGAGAGACATCAGACCAGAGAGACAACAGACCAGAGAGACAACAGACCAGAGAGACATCAGACCAGAGAGACAACAGACATCAGACCAGAGAGGCAACAGACCAGAGAGACAACAGACCAGAGAGACAACAGACCAGAGAGACAACAGACCAGAGAGACAACAGACCAGAGAGAGACAACAGACCAGAGAGACAACAGACCAGAGAGACAACAGACATCAGACCAGAGAGACAACAGACCAGAGAGACAACAGACCAGAGATACAACAGACCAGAGAGACAACAGACCAGAGAGACAACAGACAACAGACCAGACAGACAACAGACAACAGACCAGAGAGACAACATACCAGAGAGACAACAGACATCAGACCAGAGAGGCAACAGACCAGAGAGACAACAGACCAGAGATACAACAGACCAGAGAGACATCAGACCAGAGAGACAACAGACATCAGACCAGAGAGGCAACAGACCAGAGAGACAACAGACCAGAGAGACAACAGACATCAGACCAGAGAGGCAACAGACCAGAGAGGCAACAGACCAGAGAGACAACAGACCAGAGAGACAACAGACCAGAGAGACAACAGACCAGAGAGACATCAGACCAGAGAGACAACAGACCAGAGAGACATCAGACCAGAGAGACAACAGACATCAGACCAGAGAGGCAACAGACCAGAGAGACAACAGACCAGAGAGACAACAGACAACAGACCAGAGAGACAACAGACCAGAGAGACAACAGACCAGAGAGACAACAGACCAGAGAGACAACAGACCAGAGAGACATCAGACCAGAGAGACAACAGACCAGAGAGACAACAGACCAGAGAGACAACAGACCAGAGACAGACAGAGACAGACCAGACCAGGAGACAACAGACCAGAGAGACAACAGACCAGAGAGACAACAGACCAGAGAGACAACAGACATCAGACCAGAGAGACAACAGACCAGAGAGACAACAGACCAGAGAGACAACAGACCAGAGAGGCAACAGACCAGAGAGACAACAGACATCAGACCAGAGAGACAACAGACCAGAGAGACAACAGACCAGAGAGACAACAGACCAGAGAGACAACAGACATCAGACCAGAGAGACAACAGACCAGAGAGACAACAGACCAGAGAGGCAACAGACCAGAGAGACAACAGACATCAGACCAGAGAGACAACAGACCAGAGAGACAACAGACCAGAGAGACAACAGACCAGAGAGGCAACAGACCAGAGAGGCAACAGACCAGAGAGACAACAGACATCAGACCAGAGAGACAACAGACCAGAGAGACAACAGACCAGAGAGACAACAGACATCAGACCAGAGAGACAACAGACCAGAGAGACAACAGACAACAGACCAGAGAGACAACAGACAACAGACCAGAGAGACAACAGACCAGAGAGACAACAGACCAGAGAGACAACAGACAACAGACCAGAGAGACAACATACCAGAGAGACAACATACCAGAGAGACAACAGACCAGAGAGACAACAGACAACAGACCAGACAGACAACAGACCAGAGAGACAACAGACCAGAGAGACAACAGACCAGAGAGACATCAGACCAGACAGACAACAGACCAGAGAGACAACAGACCAGACAGACAACAGACCAGAGAGACAATAGACCAGAGAGTCCAGAGGGCCGATCACGGCTCACATCGCGGCGCTACGACGTCGGTGCTGTTGGCGATCACACTGAGCTGATCACTTGGCAACTAATGTGGAAAGTATTTAGTGAGAGAGAGAGAGAGAGAGAGAGAGAGAGAGAAAGAACGAGAGAGAGAGAACGAGAAGGTGATGGAATCATTCACCATAAATGGTGCTTTGGCCGGATGTCTCCAATGCCAAGCGCCTGTTTAAAGAGAGAGCTTTACAGCCTCTCTCTCTCTCTCTCTCTCTCTCTCTCTCTCTGTCTTCCAGCGGGCTTTCTCCGCTGCACATACTTTCTCTGTTTAGTTAACAAACATCGGAGCGTTAACCTTCCTGCCGGCTAGCTGACATCTTGTGCACCAGCAGCAGCTCTCTGAGTTTAGCCTCAAACGAAAGGCTCAGACTTTAAAAATGTTCCCAGTCTCGAGGATGTAGGGAAGACATTCAGCGCTCTTCAAACGCTTCCCTGATGTGTGCATGTGTCATCGCTGTATCGGTGATGTACCTGGACCTTTTCCTTTAACTCCGCCCTGACGTACAATTGGACTGTTTAACTGATTTAGTCCAGATGCCTACCTTCAGTTCATGGTTTAAACACTTCTTGAAAAAAAGAAAAGAGTCATGAGAGCGACCGACGGTTCAACTCTCGGTCGCAGGTGTCGTTTTTCCGGAGCGATCTTCGTCTGCATGACCCATCCATCGCGGGGGAGAGGGAGAGGGAGAGGGGGGGGGAATGTCGAGTCAGCAGCCACATCCCAGCTGTGGCGTCAGCTGCCGGATCGACTCGGAACGAGTCAGAGTACACGGTCGGCTAAATGCAGAGGTGTGGCGCTGTCAAGGAGGTGTGTGTGTGTGTGTGTGTGTGTGTGTGTGTGTGTGTGTGTGTGTGTGTGTGTGTGTGTGTGTGTGTGTGTGTGTGTGTGTGTGTGTGTGTGTGTGTGTGTGTGTGTGTGTGTGTGTGTGTGTGTGTGTGTGTGTGTGTGACCCTAATCCAGAAAGGTGCAATGCTGCAGGACCACGCCGGTAGCGGAGGCTGTGATTTGTGTCCCACACCTCCGCCCCCCTCCCCCAGGAGAGCGCTGAGCCTCTTGTCAGTACCCATCCATCATCACCCCTTCCCCCGCCTTCGTCTTCGTCTTCATCCCTTCCGACTGAATCGATGAGCGCCGGGTGAGGAGCCCGTGAAGCGACCGCTCAGACAACGCGGTGCCGCGGACGCTTCTCGGTCTGACCACTGGCGTGGCAATACGACCACCGGCGTAACACGCCAATCACTATGGAAACCGTAGCTGCAGACTTCCTGTGGTCCGATGGCTGGCCCGTTCTAGTCGTTGCGCTCCATCAGTACCGGCCTGCGTTCACTTGGAGCTCCGCCTCCTGCACCACGCTGAGCTTCTCCTGGGGGTCCAATCCGCTTCAAGTGTTTGTGAAATGAGTTCAAGGCGGTGTTTCTCACATTCAGAGCCGTGAGGCCCTCGCTTTATTTCCTTTTCTCTGCTGCTCATTACTTTCTGCTTTCAAAGTACACGACCACAGCTACCGGCGGCGGGCACAAGAGGATGAAGCCGATGTCCTCTCGTCTTCTCTCTTGTTTTTAAAATGTCCTTCTTTGTTTTGTAAAATGAAAGGGGGCGGAGACATTTAACCGACCGTTGAACCGCGTTTCATTCTGGCCGACTCGAGACTGTTCCAGACTCCAGTTCCTCCTACTTGACGTGACCTGCAGGAGGAGCTCGAGATGAGACGCTTCTGACCAAATCACTTCACATTGTTCTCCGCTAATGGCCGTCGGAGCTCAACGAGTGCAGCGCGCTGACCCGGGTGCACCCAAATTATTTTTTATTTTAATTTTCACCCTCGTATACGGAATTACATGTTGACGCGGTCGAGGCTGGAGAGAGTAAAGGAAGGATGTGGTTCAAACGTAGAGTTATGTCACGCTGTTCAATCTGTCATCAAGAAGCAAAGTGAACGAAAAGCACTCAAAGAACAAATAGACCCAATATCTGGAGATGAGAAGTGTGTGTGTGTGTGTGTGTGTGTGTCCCAGAGAGGAGCTCTGTAACCTTTGTCCGAGGGTTGTGTCAATCGACCTTGGACAGTGGACACGTACTCCCAAAGAAACAGAAACACAGTTGATGTTATCTAAACAGTGGAGCCGGTGACGGTTCCGGAGGTCACCTGTGTGTGTTTACAGCGAGTGAGCTGGACCTCCTGGTCCACGTCCAGAGGGAAGAGGCCGCCTCCAGCTCCCGGTTGGACTTTGGAGCCCCTCGTTAGACGTTGACCCCAAAGCGCGTCGAGTCTGTGGGCCGTGTGCAGAGCGCCGAGGGAACGCCGCGACACGCTGTGTGAGGAACGCCTTCAGGGCGGGGTCCCCCTCCTGCTATGACATGGGGCTGATTTACTGTGTGTGTGTGTGTGTGTGTGTGTGTGTGTGTGTGTGTGTGTGTGTGTGTGTGTGTGTGTGTGTGTGTGTGTGTGTGTGTGTGTGTGTGTGTGTGTGTGTGTGTGTGTGTGTGTGTGTGTGTGTGTGTGTGTGTGTGTGTGTGTGTGTGTGTGTGTGTGTGTGTGTGTGTGTGTGTGTGTGTGTGTGTGTGTGAAGCAGCCACTGCCTCAGCTTCTGTGTATGGAGGGGATTTGCTGTGCGGTTGTAATAATGTGAGTAAAGGTAAACGAGGATTCAACATGTCGGGGCGCTGGGCCGCCTGGCTCCGGTGGATCTTTGTGTTCCTCCACTTTCACAACCGTATCACACTATTAACATGATGACATACAAACACGGTGCTTTTATTCTGACATTACCTCTGTGTGTTTGGTGGATTATTGGGCGATTAGTCTTTTGTTGTGATATTTGCGGTTGTTGTGGTTTTATTGTCATTGGGTGAAGCACAACAATGTCTCCCCACCAATGCTCGTGTCTGTACATTGAGTTCCCTTTGACTCCGTCTAACTGTCAGAGTAAATCTATGTAAAAGGCCAATGTTTAAAACCTTTGCCAAAAACTAGACGTTAATATAGGACGTCTTTAGGTGTGGGGTCTGGAGCCTGTCCCAGCATGCTTTGGGTTAGAAGTGTAATGCAGAGCTAACTCACAGTACAGTACATGTGAATTATTATTATTATTATTATTATTATATATATATATATGTTCATACGGCGTCAACACCTATCAGATTTAAACTGAACAAATGAAACGCAGTGACGCCTACAGGTAGTCCAGGGCTGTCTGGCCCCGCCCCTTTCTCCTGGTGTCTCTCTTCATGTCTCTTTCCCACAGCCGTGCATCATCTCACTGTCTGCTTCCCCTTCCCTCTTCCCTCTCTCTCCTCTCCTCCCCTGATCATCTGAAACCTCGACCGACCTCCCACCTCCTCCGTTATCTCCTTCACCGACTCTCCATATCTCGGAGTGCGCTGTGTAAAAGGAGATTCCTTTTGTGTATGGCCGCCATGGCCGCCGTCATTGCCAGCAGCAGCAGCTGCAAATCCCCATGTCCAAATGCCCCCCCCCCCCCTCTATAGACCTCATAGTCATAATCTGCTCTCTTATTTAATCTGTTCAACTCAAGGATTTTGTTTCCTTTTTTTCTGTTAATCTAGCATGTGTCCCAATCCCCCATTTGGCTGCATGCCATTTGATGTGCGTGTGACGTGTAACTTTCTTTTTTTGCAATTTCTATACAATTGTATATTTAAAAAAAACAAAAATCGGCATTCTCAAGCGGGTTTCTTCTCTCGGTCCCCCCAGGAATGCTGCGGATGTAACATTTAATGTGTAATTCCATTCGGCAACAATCGGTTGGCAATTAATGAGGACAACTGTCTGGCAGACGGAGAGACGTGATTGGCCGCTGGGTCTGTCTGACCCCGCCAGTTGACAGAGAAGAACGAGGGGCGAGTGAATCCGTTGTTTGATGCCTAAACCCTCCTGTGTGTGTGTGTGTGTGTGTGTGTGTGTGTGTGTGTGTGTGTGTGTGTGTGTGTGTGTGTGTGTGTGTGTGTGTGTGTGTGTGTGTGTGTGTGTGCGTGTGTGTGTGTGTGTGTGTGATGCAAAGAGGCTGCCATCTTCATTTCCTTTTTTTTTGAGGACTTTTTCCTGATCTGAAGTGAGGTCAAAGGTCAGGGATGTCGTTTGTGTACAGATTGTGGCAAATTTGTGATTTTGGGCTATACAAAATGAACTGAATTGAATAAGCTATCCTACGATTGTGAGGAGGAAACGGAGTCTGAATGTTCTCACTGTGGCTTTACACCAAAGTTCATCAGGTGAGGTCACACGGAGGGCGAGATCACATACGCAACTCAATTACTTTTATTTCAGTCGCTGTTCCTCAGACCAGCTTCCCTCAGGAGAAAGCCTCAGAACATTTCACAGCCGTGTGTTTATGTCTCTTTGTGTTTAAGTTGCAGTTTCTTTTAGGGCATGATTGGACAAACATACCATAATAACCTGTTAGAGTTCCACATCCTCATCATCCGTCATGCAGTAACCTGTAGAGTACCGGTCATCGTTGCTTTGTAGTGGAGGGAGTTGCTGCCGATGTTGGACTAGCTGGACTTTCCTCCATTGAATCAGTGAAGGGATGAGCCAATAGGAAGGCTCCTCCTCTCTGACAGAACCTCCGATAGGCCAAAGGCTCCTGTAACCGGCCAGGTGTGTCCAACTGCTGAAAGGCCAAGAGCAGAGCTGAGGTCCAAGAGGGTCAAAGGTTAGAGGGAGAAACCGTTGAGACCATTGGTCAAAGTGGACGGAGAAAAGTACGACTACTACTACTTCTACTACTACTACTACTACTACTATCATACTACTACTACTCTAGTATTACTCTACTACTACTATATTACTACTACTACTCTACTACTACTCTACTATTACTCTACTACTACTATATTACTACTATATTATATTACTTCTACTACTGTTACTACTACTACTACTACTACTACTACTTCTACCCCTACTACTATATTACTTCTACTACTACTGAGGTCTATAGGAATACGCGGCTCCACTGAGCTACTACTACTCTATAACTAGTACTACTACTACTACTATTAGTACTACTACTACTACTACTATATTACTACCACTACTACTACTTCTACTACTACTCTACCACTATACTACTACTACTACGTCTACGAGTACTACTATATTACTACCACTACTGTACTCTGAGCTCCATGTGAATACCCGCTCCACAGGGCTGTGTCTGGCTAAAGAGAAACACAATCAAAGCCCCGGGCCCCAGGATGTGACCGGTCCAGTGATGTCAGCGCTCCGCCTGCTTTACGCTGCACGCGGATCCATAACGTGTCCGGCTCCAGGAACACCGCGGAGAGAACAGCGCTGGTCTCTGACTGCAGGGGCAGAAAGAGGGCCCCAACGGGTCCACGTCCTTCCATGACTTTGAAGTCGCATGCCGACGACTTCAATGCGTCGGTCAATTCATCTCCCAAGATTAACAGTAAAATGATTCTTCAAGACGCTGCACCTGTTTGCTCTGCTTTGTTCTCGTGGAATGCTTTAAGGTGTTCTGTCTGTTCTTTCTCTCTAATTGGTGCAATTAAATAGTGAAATCTGTGCATCAGTACACACACACACACACACACACACACAGGTCGCCCTCAGAGGGATGTGAGAGGAGACGACAACACTGCAACACTTGGTCGACTTTAAATTCCGAGGTGTCGTTTCCTCGTGTCAGTTTAACACCAGCATCGTGTTATCAGTGTGTCCGTTTGTTCTGCCGAGTCAGCAGAACCAAAGAAGGAAGCCACGGAGCGGTGTGTGTGTGTGTGTGTGTGTGTGTTACCGTGGTCACCTTCTTCTTTCAGAGATCCTTCTGCCCAGCCTCTGACTCCCAGGCGGCTCACAGCTGTGACGGGAGCTCTGCTGACTCACAGAAGTTGTGCTGAGTTTGGAAAGCTTGAATCTTTGGTTGTTATACAGCAATTATTGACTTATTATCCTCGGGAATGTCTCTCGTTCTTCTTTTTGTATCTGTGGTTAACCCTAGAAATGTGACTCGGCATGTCCGTCTATTTTTAAAACCTCTGAAGACATCAGTTGATGTAACAGAAGCTTCTGAACTCGATTAGTTAAGACGCCTTCTTACTTACCGACACAATGGCGGCTCTGAGTTATGAACTCTGAGCAGCGATCACGGAGAAGAGTTCTTCCCCTCGGAGACGGCCACATGACTCCGCACGACAAGGACCGTCTTTGTTCGCGACCCTTTTTGGATTCGTTCCTCTCGGCCCGGCCCCTCGAGCCTCCACGCCGGCGACCTGAAGGGGCGGAGCTACAGCCTCCGGTGTGTTCTCACTGAGCAGCAGGCGTCACAAGTCTGTTGTTTACTGGGGCTTACGGTGGAAATCACCACTGGAACTCACGCCGGAGGATTCTCTGGAAGATTGTTAAGAAATTAAGAAGTCTTAGATAATTCTCATTGAAGCGCCATCACCACGTTATTCATATGAATGTTTTCCAAAAGCTTCATAATGAACCACGATATAGAGAAGGTCTGCATCTCTGTGACCGCCACCGGCAGGAACTACGGAATCAGCTGTGTGTGTGTGTGTGTGTGTGTGTGTGTGTGTCATGCGTGTGTGTGTCATGCGTCATGCTGAGTCAGCGGTTTCTCCTCCGTGTCCAGTAGTCTTAGGAGCCTCTAACGTTGAGGCTGTCGTCTGGCTCAGGGAATTCTTCCTCCCTCGTCTGGCTCTCACACCAACTCTGGTCTTTAATAACGTTCAGCGAGGTCCAGGTCTGTCCTCATCAAAGGTCCCATCACCTTTTAACAGGGTTCGTACGGTCATGGAAAACCTTGAAAACTCATGGAATTTAAAAATGTTTATTTCCATGTCTGGAAAAGCCATGGACATTTTTTTTATCATAAAACTTTTGGAAAAGTCATGGAAATTTGTTATGATCACGTATTCATTAGCACCGAGTTTGAAATAATTAATTAAAAGATGCTCAAAATAGAAGCCGGCCTACGCTCTCAATATGCAAAATGTTCTAATTTGTTCATGTTTTTACCGAGATCTCAGTTTGGTCATGGACATTTGGTTTAAAGTCATGGAAAAGTCCTGGAAATCCATCGGACAACATGTGTAAGAAACCTGCTTTAACTTAGGGCCATGAGGACTGAAGCAGCCAGCGTTGGATGTATTATGAATAATAATGCATCTAATAATAAATACATGTTGTTTTCTCATTTAATTAGAATAAGGTCTGGATAAAGGATCACACTGGGCTCTCAGGTTCATTTCTGATGTGAGCGGGTTCGTAGTGGAGCGTCACAATGGCGCTCTTCATAATCACCACGGTTTTATTCTGAGAGAGTCTGTCCATTCTTGATTAAAGGTTCTGGTCTCACTCCACTTTTCTCTTTTTGGAAAAACGCCGCGTGAAATGACTTCTACTCCGACTGTTCGGCATACTCGTGTGCGATTGGCCGAGTGGCGTCACATGAGACTAACTACCCCTTAAGCCCTCCTCTCTGGGTTCTGTGTGTGTGTGTGTGTGTTTTATTGTCTGGGTGTTACATACTGTTGATGCTGGTAAAAACAATAATAGTCTGGAGCTGTGAGTGAATAGCTGCTAAAATTAAAAGACGCCCATCTTTAATCTGCATTGGCCGATGTGACTCAGCAACCAGCGACAGCAGCAAAGAAAACTGAACGTTATTATGATGAGCTGGATTTTGTTTGTTTATTGTTGCTGATCCAGTCAGTGACACAACCCTCAGTGGGCGTCTGGGGGTCCAGAGCGCCGGCTCCCTGACCAACACTGTATCCTCTCTTTGAAGGCGGCAGCAGCGTTAGCTGAACATATTGCAGAACATAGCATTTATTTACTGACGGATAAACTGCGTTCACATACTGCTGACTTCATATTCACGAAACACACACACACACACACACACACACACACACACACACACACACACACACACACACACAGGGAGAGGGAGCTGTTAGTATCAGTAGCACCATGTCTGGAGGAGGATGCTCCCACTTCAGTGTTTTCACTGCAGGAAGTCGAGCGTGAAGTGTTGCCTCTGGATGAAGTGAACCGGTTTGTGTTTGTGTGTGTGTATTTGTGTACATCTCATGTGTCCCTGTGTTTCCCACCTCAGCAGAGCGGCAGCAGAGCCCTGCGGCCTCCAAGCGCCGGCATGGCATCTTAAGTGTCAAATAAATGTTATCAAGAGGATTATTTGGCATCGTGAATGAAACTGCTCTGTAAAACATGTCTACATACATTGTTTTCAGTGTGCGGATGTTGAAGGGCTGACTCCATCCAGGCTACCAACACACATCAGGGGGGGTGCACTTCTCTGTGTGACACTGAAGGCCTCACACAGCAGCAGGACAACACACCTGCATATGTCAGTCTCTGTCAGTTAAGAGTCAGAAGAATGTGTCTAATAATAAACCTGCCGACTTGTGAGTTACGGCTGCAGGGTCATGTCAGGAGGACTTGAAGCACAGAGCTGCATGGGAGCGCCCGAGACGTTGGACTTGAGTTAGTGGTGTGTATAATGTGCATTATAACATGATAATGTGCGCAGCAGAACAAAGCAGCGAGGGCCGGTGTGCATAATCATACAGCACTCAGGGAGAAATCCTTAATTTGATTTAAAGCCACCTGGAGACGAGGCCGGCTGGTTTTCAGGAGCAACTGGGACGTGTGTTTTTGTGAACTGGGATTTTAGGGCAGCCCACAAAGCACTGTTGACGATGTGAAGTGGAGCAGAATGAGAGAAAATAGTTTGACGTTCGACGAAACGTTCTCATACCAGAGCTGGATATGTAAATGAAGGACTCAAATGCAGGAGGTGTGAATCTGTCTGATCACCTGGTCGAGCTCCGGGACATTTTTGCTCTGGGTAGCTTCGGGGGAAGTTCATGTCCTGCTCCTCCGATGATGCAGCTCTCTGGGTGTTCCTCATGCTACGCTGTGTGTGTGCCCTGGTTTCTCGTGAACAATGGATATGCCGCAGAGGAGAAGTTGGTGCAGAAGCCTTGCGTGTTGAAAAGGTTGGGTTATATATAGGTCGGGGGGTTGGTAGGTTTAAAGAAAATGGGAAACAAAAGGGACATTAAGAGAGACTGCCTGCATTGGAAGAACTTGGAGGATGCAGTCCACTATAGACAAGGGAAGGGGGAGGAGCCTGTGAGCTTTGAGATTGTGTGTGTTTGTGTTTTGGGGGTCCTGATGTTGATGACAGTTGGCCATCTGTCTGCAGGGTGCAGTTGTCACTCGACTTCTGTAAAAGCGGCGAGAAAGGAGTGTTTACTTCCAGTTGTTTCACGCGAGGAAAGGTCAAGAAAGGTCAGACGGACGTCCTGCAGCGACCTCACCCAAGAGGAGCTGAACCAGACCCCGGGGCAGTCGAGTGTTGGGGGAGATTCACACTGCTGCTCGCTCTGCGTGTCACCCTGTCGTCAGGCTAAAGACTGTGATTCCCTCCAGTTGGAGAACAAGAGGCACAGATCTGAGGATCCGGCCTGTGGACCCCAATGGGTTTATATATATCACACCAGACTCCAGAGCAGGACGGCTCAAGGGGAACAACATCTAGAACAAAAAAAAAGAAGCTTTTTATGTGATTCTGAATGTAAAAGAACAACTATTGGATCACATGGATAGTTCAACCACATACACTCGCCGATGTGGACCAATACCGCGCTCTTCCACCAGGGGGCGGCAGAGTGACGTCACTGTTATCTCGCGTTAATCTTACATTTCACATATTTAAGGGTTCCAAAAATTGCACCATGGCCCGGACCGAAGTCCAGGTGGTGCTTAAGTGTCGTTTCTGGTGTCAGCAGGGCTGCCCTCACGAGACGTTCCTCGAGCAGCTCACTCACCCCATGACAAGGAAGGTTGACGTCACTGCGCTGCGTGTTGTGATATGTAGGATCGGTCAGAGGGAGTACGCTCACGGTGCAGGTGTGTCGGTGGGGTGTCACGTGCTCCCAGAGGCCCCGGTGGGTTCTGGTCTCTTGTGTTGAAGACTGCAGGAGGCCAGTGTCGTTCATTAACACGGCAGAAGCTCCGAAACGTTACTAAATAATTGTTACCCATAATGCTTTGCAACAGACTTCAACCTGGGCTTAAACATGAACAAGTAATCGTTACCCACAATGCTTTGCAATACACTTCAACCTGGGCAGGTCCACAATTGTAGCAATGGTTATTCTGTTAATGTGTGATTATTAACAACATGTGAGAACATGTTTACGTTTTATTTAGATAAAAATCAGAGATTCAGACGTCTTCATGTTTTTGTATTGTGTCTCCACCAGGTGGCGCTGCTGGGCTTGGACTTGTTGTCTGCCTTAGTGACGAGGTTACAGGAGCGATTCAGAGCCCACGTGGGAACCGGTAAGACCCCTGAACACACACACAAACACACACACACACACTGTTTGTTCATTCTCGGTGGACCATGTCATTAATGTGGCTAAAGGCCTCCTGCCTCAGATTTCTAAGGAGGGACTCAGAGCCTCATCGATTCAGTTCAAGGTTACTAAACCTTTTAAAGCATCAGTCACTCTCTTTCTCTCTTTATCTGTTGTTGTTATTTACTAATCTCCCCTCTCATCCTCCCAGTTCAATCAATCTGTTCTTAAAGGAACGTCACGGTACTTTTTCGTGAGATTATCACTCGATGTAACTGAACAGTGAGATTGAATTCACCCCGGGTGTTGTTTTTTTTTTAAACAATTGTTCTCTGCTGGCGATTCTCTGCCCAGTCGCCCCCCCCCCACAGCCCCAAACCCCGTGAAGTGGGAGGAGCCTGATCGTGTTCTCCTGTGCTCTCTCCTTAGTTCTGCCGAGCCTCATCGATCGACTGGGAGACTCTAAAGACCAAGTGAGAGACCAGGACCAGACGGTGCTGTTGAAGATCATGGAACAAGCTGCCAGCCCGCAGGTACACACACACACACACACACACACACACACACACACACACACACACACACACACACAACACCTGCGTCCACACGCAGTTCCTCCTGAGAGCTCATTCTTTCCATGTGTTGGAGCCCGCAGCCTGAAATATTTTTAACGATGACTAATTTAGATTTGCTGCCAATATTATGTTTCTTTTGTTGGCCTCTGTTCTCCTGAGTAACCGCACTCACACAGCCTTGTTTTTGGCCGTCTTCGTCCAACACAACTTGTAACGTCTCCATGGAAATGAAACGGGTAGATGACAACCACTCGGACCTCATCACACACACCGTCTACCTCATAACACACACACCGTCTACCTCATAACACACACCTTCTGCTCCCCATTGGGTTCAGGGTTCAGGATGTGGGGCTGAACTCAGTCGGCAACCAGCCGAGTACACACCAGGTCACCCTGCACTACGGCAGATAACAACACATCCTCTTTGTGTGTGTGTGTGTGTGTGTTTGTATGTGCGTGTGTGTGTGTGTGTGTGTGTGTGTGTGTGTGTCTCTCTCTGTATGTCTCTCTGTTTGTGTGTGTGTCTCTCTCTCTGGGTGTCTGTGTGTATCTTTCTCTGTGTGTGTGTGTGTGTGTGTGTCTCTCTGTGTGTGTGTGTGTGTCTGTGTGTATCTTTCTCTCTGTGTGTGGGTGTCTGTGTGTATCTTTCTCCCTCTGTGTGTGTGTGTGTGTGTGTGTGTGTGTGTGTGTGTGTAGTATGTGTGGGACAGGATGCTGGGCGGCTTCAAGCATAAGAACAACAGGACCAGAGAAGGAGTGTGCCTTTGCCTCGTCGCCACGCTGAGCGCGTGAGTCCGCCGCCCCTCCCCCACGCCAGTCAGATGTGTCGTATTGATTTAGTTTGATCGGCTGTCCTCTGCTTAAATTACAAAATCTAAAAATATTATATTGCAATTAAGAAGAATGGATACACAGATATGTACTGGTAGAGAAAGCAGGAGATGCTCTAACTGTGCACCCAGCACGGGGCTCCTGGGGGTCTCCGCTCGTTGGCTGATTTATTTCCATTCTTGTCTTTCAGGTACGGAGCTCAGGGCCTGACTCTCAGTAAAATCGTTCCTCATATATGTAACCTCCTGGGGGACCCCACGAGTCAGGTAGGCCCACTGGTATCAATGTCCGACTGTTCAGGGGCCTCGAGATCTGAGATATTCTCACGGGTTCTGGTTACTTTTGCAATTATTATGTGAGATCGACACATTCAATCAAAAGTATTGATCATCAACAAAGTAGTTCCCTCGTCAGTGTGATCAGCCGTTGCTGTATCGGATGAGAGGAGAGTTTCATCTTCTCGTCCCCCGAGTGGCGGCATTGAGTAGTGCAGTGCCCCCCCTGGTGGGTACGAGGTGACCGTGTGCGTGACTTCCTGCGTTGTGGTCGTCAGGTCCGCGACGGGGCCATGAGCTGCTTGGTGGAGATCTACAGACACGTCGGGGAGAGGGTGAGGATGGACCTGTGCAAGAAGGGCCTGCCACAGTCACGGTACGAAGACGAGACCACGCCTCCCCTCCCCGCGCTCCCCCTGTCGATGTTCTTTTCTTTCTGCCCTTGCATCCTTCACTCACTCCATGCCTCATACACTCAAGTGCTCACAGTGGAGGTGGGCCTCCCCCCACACTGGTAGCAGGGCTCAGTGGTGCTGCTCCCTCTAGTGGACGAATGAAGCGATGCAGCGTCAGAGGACCGCTCGCATAACACATTCTGCAATTACTCCTCCGGCTCCAACAGTTAGTTCATTAAGATCCTAGTAGATCTTTGAGTAGTTTGAGTCCAGTAAGATCCTACTGTTGAACTGAGCTTGAAGATGCAGTAAAAAAAGAAAAAAAGGCACATTTTGTTATCGTTTAATTGAGCACACATGTTGATACTTCCATCGTTGGTGTTGTCAGGAAACAAAACCTTCGCTTCAACTCGGCCGAGTAGCGCCACAGAGAGCCTGTCAGACGTACACATTTCTGTTCCACCTCCATATTGGGATCCTTTTTTTTCTCCCGAGCTTCCCGTGAGCTCGGGGTGTCTCGTGTTTCCCCTCGCACTGTGAGAGTTGCTCTCTTCCCTTTTCTTTTTCTCCCCCTGTGGTGGATCTATATGAAGTGAGGCTCACGACTCGACACCCAGCAGGTGGTACGGTCTTCATGGTGGTGTAACCGGCCCTGGACACGCCCCTCTGAGCGTGGAGCTGCAGACAGAGGCGGCGTTTCTGTTTCCTCCTCTTCGCGCTTCATTTCATTTGCTTACACTTGACCACACGTCTCTGCATCACGTGTGTGCGGCACTTTTAGACGCCATCTATTTTGGACGCAATCTATTTCGGAGCAGAGGGAGAGCCTTTCACCTCAACATCGATGGAGCAGCCGGGCTTCTTTTATTTACACAAGATTTTGTTTTTCTTTCTTTTGATACAGGTTGAATGTAATCTTCGGCAAATTTGATGAAGTCCAAAGGTCCGGGAACATGATGTCATCCTCTTGTTCGGGTGAGTGTTCCTCCCGTGTCTCTCTGTATTTAGTGACGCATCTACCTGGTGGTACGCTGGTGTGTGGACGTGGCGTACACACACACACCAGCTCAATCAAGCATCGCTCTTCAGGTCCCGGATGTTTGAGAATAGACCAGGTGTGTGGATGTGGAGCCGCTCGCTGTTTGTTTGCTACATGTTGACAGGAAAACCTGAGAAATGTCAGATCCGCCATACACACACCTGACAGCCAATGGGCTAAGGGGGGGGGGGTGAGACTGCACCGACGTCTCAGAGACGCACTGAAACACACACATGCGGGTATACTGGCGAGTGTTTAGTGTGTCGGGAGAGACGAGATCCGCCGGTGAAGACCTCTCTGGTTTCTGAAAAGGCTCTGCAACATTTCACCCGTGAAGTTCACCGTCACGCTGCGCCACTCGCACGGAGACGAGAGCTCAAGAAGCTCGTCCTGCTTTTAGCCACGCCCCCAGAGCCGCATTTAAAGGGACCCTCACGCACCAACTTCACTTGTCACGTCGAGCCCCCCCCCCCCACACACACACTGATGATGTCATAGTGATGTCACACTACGTGTTTTTCCTCCCTGATGCAAAAACAACCTATGGAGTTTTTTCGAGATGGCGTTCACCAGGCATGGAGGGATGCTATTGAGCTGCATTGTGGGAGTTGTAGGACCCCGTATGGTTGTGTGTCACGCTCTGCCGGAGGGTTCTCACCTCTCCGGTTCCTCTTGTCCCAAGACAGTCATTCACATTCCAGAACGAGCCGGTGGGAGTCCTGCTCCTCTGTTTGACCACGGCGCTCCCTGACTCCTCATGAGCAGCTGACTGTCGATAGAGGAGCATCAGCTGCTCCTCGTCTCTCCTCTTCTCTCTCCTCTTCTCTTTCATCGTCTCTCGTCTCTCCTCTCCTTCCACTCTCCTCTCCTCTTCTCTCTCCTCTTCTCTCCTCGTCTCTCTTCTTTCTCCTCTTCTCTTTCATCGTCTCTCTTCTCTCCTCTTCTCTCCTCTCTCATCTTCTCTCCTCTTTTCTCCTCGTCTCTCTCAAAAGTTGATTCCTAACCTCTGCCTGGTCTTGTGGGATGTTTACAGATTATTATTAATATTATTATTATTATTATTATTATTATAAGAGCAATGGAGGCAGGGGGTTCACACAGACGGGAGGGGGGGGGGGATCTAGGAGAGGGAGGGAGGGAGAAAAACAAAGCAGCCATTTCTGTTGCACCAGTAAGATGTGTGAGTGGGCGAGAGATAGTAAGAGAGAGAGAGAGAGCGAGAGAGGGAGCGAGCTGAGCATTGAGCGTGAAGCTTCAGAGCTGAGGGCGGCGTTGCACGATGACAGCTGGAGAAGGTAAGAGCTCCGTGCTGTTGGATAAGGACAACAGCTTTCACTCTCTTATGTAATTGTTTTTTGGTGAGAGTTGTTGTTGTTGTTGTTGTTTGTTTCCAGCTGCGTTTTGTTGCATAACAAAGCTGTATGGAAGTAGCCCTCCGGTGTGATGAATTTATAGCCAACTGAGTCATTTATGTATCACACAAAACATCCAGTCCCTCTCCTCCAAGCCGCCAGACGGGAGTCGGACAGTTTGGTGAGCAGCGCTCCGTCTGTCTCCGTCTCTGTGGTTCGTTTAACTCGCTGTGTGTCTCCACCTGGTCGGAGGGTTTCCGACATCAGACAATTCTTCAGTGCTTCCAGCGAGTGGAGAGTTTTCCTAAATTGAACAGCAGGTGTGATGTGTTTTTATTATTTCATTTATTAGGATCTCTGAGTGTGAATGTGTGTGATGGCATTTTAAGATCCCTCCCGATGCTCTCAGCATGAGCCTCTCAGGGCAGCCCTAAGAGACCCAGATGTCCACCTGTGGACCTCGAGCCCTTCATGAGGCTGATTGGCTGATGCAGAGGCCTGGGACAGGATCTGAGGCCACCAGTCCTGGTGGTGTCGCTGTTGAGCTGGATGACATCACATCAGCGTGGATGGTGCAACTAACGAGTTCATCTCCTGGTTATGGTCTACGGTGTGAATTGTTTGTTCGGTAAAACGTCTGCAGATGCCAACGTTTAAAAAACCCAACAAGAAGGAACAGAAGACAAGAAGGTACCCACGGGATCTCCCCCTGGACCGATGAGTTGAACTGTTTGTCTCTTCTCGTGTTGTTGCAGCCGTTGGTTCCACTACACAAAGCGCTGCAGGGTGAATGTTTGATCCGTAGCTGCTGACCTCGGTCAGAACAGGACGTCACTGTTCACAGCATAAGGCAACGTTCAGTTTGTTTTTAGTTTATTATACACAGCCCAATATCACAAATTACAAACTCCCCTTTACAAGGCGTTACGACCTGCATACACACGACATCCCTGACCTTTGACCTCACATCGGATCAGGAACAGAGGAGGACCCCTCTCCAGGATGGACAGAACAATAGACGTCATGTGACCAGATGAACAATAGATGTCATGTGACCAGATGAACAATAGATGTCATGTGACCAGATGAACAACAGATGTCATGTGACCAGATGAACAATAGACGTCATGTGACCAGATGAACAATAGATGTCATGTGACCAGATGAACAATAGACGTCATGTGACCAGATGAACAATAGATGTCATGTGACCAGATAAACAGAGTTATATAAACACATTCAAGGAATTTAAATGATGAATGATGAGTAGTAGGCAGGGACCACGATCCAGACCTCCACAATCCATGAATCAGAAAGAGGTAGAGAGGAGGAGCAGGAGGCAGGAGGCAGGAGGTAGGAGGCAGGAGGCAGGAGGCATCGCGAAAGAGGCCAGACCAATGAGGTCGGCCTTTGAGGCAGGAGACACAGAGAAGGAGGCAAGGCTGTTCGGAAGGATGCAAGATCTAGGCCAGAGGCTGGATGCAGGAAGCGAGGGCAAGGAGTCAGGACCAGCATCAGACCCAGCCGGGTCCAATGGACCCTGTTCTACAGAACCACAGAGAGGAGAGCAGCCGGAGAATGTGGAACTGTGTATACATGGGAGGGTTTCTTCAACACAGTCACAGAACACATTGTAATTGGCGTAATCCACTGTGTGTGTGTGTGTGTGTGTGTGTGTGTGTGTGTGTGTGTGTGTGTGTGTGTGTGTGTTGCCTCCAGCGTCCTAGCCGGTCCTCTCTGTGCCGTTAGCATGGAGGACACTGTCGGTCTGTCTTCCCCCTGAGTTGTGCTGTGACCAGACCCCCCCCCCCCCATCCCCCATCCTGTCTGCTTCCTGGCACCTGCTGAAGAGCCCCCCGGGGATTCAGGATGACACGGTGTGTCTGCGTGGGTCCTTGAGCAGTGTGTGTGTGCAATTCTGTGCATAATGTTGTGTGTGTGTGCAGCCATTCTGTGCTGCACCATGAAGGTATGGTTGAAACCGTGGGGGCTGAATGCTTATTCTGAGGAAGCCCTTTGATCAACACACACACACCACGGGGTTAGTCACACACACACACACACACACACACACACACACACACACACACACATGGGCACAGTGTGGAGGAGGCTCTGAAGAAAGATCTTCTCTATATAATGTTTCTGTGTACATTTTGTGATGCGTTCAGAGTTCATTGTCAATTAAGCATATATAGATATATATATCTCTATATATATATATATATATATATATATATATATATATATATAACTCTGTAAGGAGAACAGCCAGTGGCTAGCTGTTCTGCTGGTGGCCCAACCTGAGCAGTGGGAACCAGTCCGTCCTCATTTCTCCAGCGGTGGTGAAGTGGGCGGGACAAGCAGCTCGTTGTCCTCGGGCTACAATAATGTTTCTGTGGAGGTATCGGCCACGCAGTCCAACTGCAGCGCCGCCTCGTTGGTGATCACGACGTGGGTTTGGGGAGACGAGCTATTTGAAGACGGGAAAAGTATTATAGACCAGAAGACACATTAAAAAAAATGTACTTCTAATTTAGCATGAATGAATAATGGTTTCCATCGCGTGGCCTCTGGATGCAGTCTATTTTTCAATGGATAGATTCAGACCTGTGACGCTTCCTTTTGGGACCTGTTCATATTAATCTGCATTATTGAATTGGACGGTTCTGTCCAGGTCCTTCAGACCTCAGAGTAAACAACACGTAGCAGCTGAAGTATGTGCAGATAAGTATTATGTCTGCCTGTTGAAGGTTAGCTACTCCGCCTCACCCAAAGCAACACACACACACACACAGATACGAGGTCAGCATGACGCCACGGGATGTGGGCGCTGGTTCTGGGAGAGCAGAGTCGTTTTGGGTTTTGACCTGTGCTGACCAAGAAGGACTCCGCTGTGACTGCAGTCAGATCGAGCTTGTATTTTACCTGTGATCAGAGAATAAATCCTCCCGTTGGAAAGAAGAGAGCGAGAAAAGGTTGTTGGCTGAATTATTAGTTTACCAGAAATCCAATTTTGGAAAACGCTATCAGACCTTTCTGTCTCTTTTTCTTCATCAATCAGCGTCTTCTGCTTCTGACGCAGATGGACCAATCAAACTTCTACTTAATGAGACAATCCGCCCTCTAAAGCAAGTTTTCTTTAAACAATCAACACAACTACACCGTTCATCAGCCAAAAGCTTTAAACACCTTTCATCGTTGTCGGATGTTCCTCTTTCTGACGGCCCTTGAACACAACATGTGCTATAAATGCTTCCGTCATCATAAACATTTTATTCTATATATCTCATTTGACATCTGGCCCCAGATATCGGATTGTGAAGAGGCCTTTACATCGGGAATAACTGAACTGATGCTAAGCACAGAGATCAGAGGCTGAGCTAGAGGTTGTAAACATGTCAACAGGTCAATATATGTAAAGCTTGTATAAACTTAAACACATATATATATATATATGTATATATGTATGTATATTATATATGATTCCATTGTTTTCCAATTTTTGAAGACATTGAACTAACATTCTCTTCTCTTTGTTAATGTATGTAATGTTTGTGTCTTGTAATTATGTCACTAAATGTACGACTCTGTTCTGTGTATCCTCTGTCTCCTTGATTGTTTCATTCCCTTCACCTGCCTTCAGCCACTCCTGTCACCTTGATTGTTTCATTCCCTTCACCTGCCTTCAGCCACTCCTGTCACCTTGATTGTTTCATTCCCTTCACCTGCCTTCAGCCACTCCTGTCACCTTGATTGTTAATTCCCTTCACCTGCCCTCAGCCACTCTCATCTCGTTAGTGTCTCATGTCGTACACCTGTTCCCCCTCTATATATTGTGCCACTCTTTCCCTTGTCTTTTTCCTGTCATCCTGTTTGTGTTTCCTCGTGTGTTTTCCTCATCCTGCCTGTTTCGACCCTGCCTGTCCTGACCCATTCTCTGCCTTTCCCTTTTTGGACCGTTTGCCTTTTTTGGGAACTTTTGTCTCATTAAGGAGCGTTTTGGGTTATCCACACTGAGTCCTGTTTGTTCCTCTGCCCATGAGCTCTTGCCCCTCGCCACCCCTGACACCAACCGGCCCAAAAGATCTCAGAAGCGAAGAGGTTTGAACTTTGAAGAGAAACGAACACCACGCCGCGGTGACACACTTGCTGCAGTACAGGGTTCATACGGTCATAGAAAACCTAATCCCAAAAGTTTGGGAACGGTCATGGAAATGAGTTCTATCAATTTCTTCATTTACGCTGAGTTTTACGTAATAAATATGCTTTTAAAAGAATGACCCTCTAAATATAAGCCGGTATACGCTCTTTCATACTGACACATTTTCCGCGCTGCAAGTGAACGCACCGTAACTGAAAAGACATGAATGTTTTTTTTTAATTATCAAACTATTGTCTCTCATTCATTTCCTTAGTTTAAGGTTATAAACTGGATGCTTTGGAATTCTCATTGTTAGTTTATACACAACATCTTCTCACTTTTTCATGTCTGCACAGAGATTTTACAAAACGTCTGGTCATGGACATTTGGTTTAAAGTCCTGGTCACCGATTGGTCCACATGTGTGTGACCCCTAGTAGGAAATGAGGAGCAGGTTTTTTGTAAATGCTGGACTTTTTCAGCCCTGAGCAGCTTCGCCTGCGTGTCAGCAAAAGGCTGAACGTGAAGGACGAGGCCCTGGGGGTCCAAAGGCTCGGCCGAAGAGATACTGTATGAGGGACAACCCCCCTCAGGATATAGAGAACGTTATCAAGCGTCTTCATTTTCTCTTAATCCCCTATTCCTCTGGTCTTGCACTCTAGAGAGTACAGCAACGGGGTGTTACATAAATGTGTAGTACACTGGTGACTGATGCCAACGCAGCTTTGAGCCCTTCAGCATCTCCACAGTGACACCTAGTGCACAGAGAAGGAAGTGTGTGTCTGTGTGTGTGTTTGTTTGTGTGTGTGTTTTTAAATAGTTAAACAACACTTTAATACATCCATTTCGGGGACTTTCTTTCCAAGAGAATGGATCGTTATTTGAGATGACCTTTCTGTTTATTATTACAATAATTTACTTTGATCTTAAGCAGATAGTGTGTTTGTGTGTTGAAGTGAGCGTGTACTGGCTACTTCTCCATCAGAGGCCCGTTGCATGCAGCTCTAATTGATGAATTATGAATAGATCCGGTGTCAGCTGTTATCCAGACAGCTCTGTGTTATGTAACATGCTGTGCTTTTTGTGGAAGATGCTTATAAAGAAACCGTGAAACGAACGATGGCTGGATTCCATTGAGTTGCGTCTGCTTCCGGGACTTTGGGCATCTTGTGCCTTTTGAGACAACACAGCATCACTTGTGTCGTCCCCACGGTGACGGGTCAACATGTCCGCTGTGGACCAACCGGCGGCACTGGACGTCCTCGTCTTCTCCTCGCTGCTTCGTCACGAGGTTGAGGTCAAGGAGCTTTCATACGGCTTGGGGGGGGGAAAGCCCACTGCGCAATTCTGCCACGCAGAAGATGGACTGCAAAAAGCACATTTTGGATACTTGGCCCCCGTCACGGTGCCTCTCCAAGCAGAGAGCATGGTGAAAGGCCCCGGGGGGTCTCTGCATGCTGGGCTGACCCCTCCACTGCCTGTCTTTATTCTCTGGAGCGGCCGTTCTATATGATCTTCCTGTGTTGTGTGGATTGCATTGGGCAGGAGTGATGTACTGTAGCTCCGCCCCCTTGTCACGTCTACAGTGATGACATCATTGAGATACTGTATGAGGGTGAGCACAGGAATCAAAACCACAGGCCCCTCCCACTTTTCACCATGACATGCCCTGACGGTTCAACAGCATCGCACACACACACACACACACACACACACACACACACACACACACACACACACACACACACACACACACACACACACTGAACCCAGAGAGGAGGGCTTAAAGGGTAGTTAGTCTTTGTCAGCGCCCAATACTCCCCGGGGAGCTCTCTCTCTCTCTCTCTCTCTCTCTCTCTCTCTCTCTCTCTCTCACATACACACACACACCCTGTTGACCGATGCCCGGTGAAAAAGAGAGAGAGCGTTTGCCGGTGCAGCAGAGACATGCTCAGGGAGCTGATGTGCAAGAACATCTGCGCTCGTAAGAATGAAGCCTTTTCATCTCCCTCTTCCTCCCGCTCTCCTCCGTGTGATTGCGTCTCTTCCTGCCTCTCTTCCTGTCTTGGTCTCCCGCTCCGTCAATGTGGCGCAGTGATAGATGCTGTGTCACGGTGCTCTTGGGCTCGGGGACATTGAAGGAGCTAGTTGTTGTTGTTGTTGTTGTTGTTGCGTACGAGCCTTATTTCACGTGACTGGGCTACACACTGATGATGGATGTTGGTGAATGTGAGTGTGCACTTCATTCCTCTACCTCAGGAACACAGGCTGTCTGAACCACAGATTGAGGATTTTGTTTTTAAATCAATGGGCTGTCAACATTCCCGAGGGGGGGGCTGTGTATCTATGGCTGCCAAACCAGATTAGAGGATGGACAGCGGCTGAATAATACATACTCACAACCTGGCAGAGGTCATGCAGCGCGTAGATGACTCTGGGTTTCCAGTCGCTCCTTTACGAGGGAGGAGCGACGTGTCCCCGTGTGATGACGCCATGAGGATTTACTGACGAGTCCCCGAGGGGCTTCACCATTTTAATCAGGCAGTCACGTCATGCATTTCCCCTTTTCTGACTGTGTGGTTGCAGATAAGAACTTTGAGGATGAAGACTCAGTGGATGGAGGCCGGTCCTCCTCCTCCTCATCCAAAGCGCCCCCCAGTGGCAGAAGGCCTGTAGTGAGTTCTGTTAGGAGACCCAGCACAGCCACCACGACCAAGGTCTCAGGTGAGGGGGGGGGGGGGGCTCCGTCCAATAATACCAGCTTTATTCTGCTTAACGATCGTGTTGTGACGAAAGCTGTGACACTGTGTGTCTCAGAAATATTGTGTTGTTGAATCAAAGGTACAATAACTTTTTTTTTTTTTTTTTCCACAGCTAAAGATGCAGCTGCCGGGGCTGTTGATGAAGATGATTTCATTAAAACCTTTGAAGACGTCCCCTCAGTCCAGGTATGCCGCTGTGTGTACGGAGCTTTGTTTGGCATTTGTTTGGCAAGACAAGTTCAGCACTTCAAACCAATGTAACCTTCTTTTGTATTTCTGAGCTTCTTTGGGAGCCATAATACCACTACTCTACTTAATATCTCATACACACACACATATATATATATATATATATATATATATATATATATATATATATATATATTAAATATATAATACCACTACTACTTAATATCTCATATATATATATATATATATATACTGTATATACACACACACATATATCTATAAATATATATATATATTAAATATATAATACCACTACTACTTAATATCTCATATGTATGTATGTGTGTATACATATATATACTGTATATACACACACACATATATATGATATATAATACCACTACTACTTAATATCTCATATGTATGTATGTATATATATACACACACATATATACACACACATATATATGTGTCTGTGTATATATATATCACATATATATATATACACACACATATATACACACACACATATATATGTGTGTGTGTATATATATATATATATATATATATATATATATATATATATATATATATATATATACACATATGTATATATATGTTATATTATATCATACAAAGGACCGCAAATGCTGCAGGTTGCAGTTCACAAAAGGTCCACTTTCTAACGCACTGGCACACAGGTGGCATCAAAGTTAAAGGGATCAATAACATGGTTTATTTCCAGGCCTGGAAAAGTCCTGGAAGAAAAAAGAAAGCCCAAAAGTTTTGGAAAATTCATGTAAATGTACCATGTTCATTTACGCTGAGTTTTAAATGATTAACATGCTTTTAAAAGAAAGACGGTCAAAATATAAGCCGGCACACGCTCTTTTATACTCACACATTTGTTTGAACTGAAAAGACATGTTTATTCTTTTTATCAAACTATTGTCTCTCATTAATTTGTGTAGTTTAAGGTTATTTTGTTTGCTTTGGAATTCTCATTGTTAGTTTAAATACAACATTTTCCCCCTTTTTCATGTATACATTGAGATTTCACAAAATATTTGGTCAAGGAAATTTGGTTTAAAGTCCTGGACCCCCATTGGTCCACATGTGTGTGTGACCCTGAAGCTAACGGTGGCTCTGTGTGTGCAGATCTACTCCAACAGAGAGCTGGAGGACCAGCTGTCCAAGATCAGAGAAGTGCTGTCTGACGAGAAGCACGACTGGGAGCACCGAGTGGTCGCGGTAAGACACACACACACACACACACACACACACACACACACACAGGATGAAGTACGGATGTATTGTTCCTCTCCAGCTGAAGAAGGTGCGTTCCCTCCTTCTGGCCGGGGCCACTGAGTACGAGGGCTTCCCCCAGCAGCTGCGTCTCCTGGAGGCCCCCCTCAAGCTGTCGGCTAAAGACCTGCGCTCCCAGGTGGTCCGAGAGGCCTGCATCACTCTGGGGTAAGCTCCACGTCCAGGAGGATGCACCGTGGGTTTTTTTAAACGTTTGAGTACCACTAAGAAATGAAAGTACTGTGGTTAACGGGACGTCGATCACAACATGGTCTGGACATCAGTCGGCCAGAGGGGCAGCACAAGCTACTCGTCCACAATCGGAGGAGCAGAGCAATGCACTGCTGAGCATTTAAAAATAAATAACAGTTTACGTTTACGTTATCTATGAAGAATAGTTTCACCTGCCAGGTAGATGTTTCCTTCGGGGAACTGAGGCTGTTCTCTCTGCTCTAGTCACAAGAACACACACGTGTGACTTTGGTGAATGAAAAGTCACAAAAAAGCTCGGCAAGAATCTGGTGACGCAAAACCGATCGATAAACAGGGTTTCCATTCAATACATACAGTTCATGCAATATATTGCGACGCTGTAAGCGAGGCAAAACATTTTGACTTTGAAAAAACACATTTTATAAAAGCTGTTTCATAACAGCACCATATGCCAAACATCCACAGTGAGATCTGCATTAATATAGAGCAACATCCATCATCATGAGCAACTTTGATAAATGCAAATGCAACAGAGCACTAAGGTAAGGAAACTATCCACTGAAGATCAAGACCGTGTCTCTTTATAGTTGATACAATACTCCATATTGTTTGTTACCTCCCTGACTAACAGAAACTGACGATCTGTTCTGCCAGTGAAGTCATCATTCTAGTCGTTCGGCTGGTTGTCTTTCTGTCTGATTAGGCCAGTCCAGGAAAAATACTAAAATACTTTCTTTCCACACACTTGAGCTGATGAACACGAGCGCCGCTCGGGGATGAAACGAGCGCCGCAAAAACATCCGTCATCCACATTTTAATAGAACCCCGCCGAGGTGGAACCGAGCAGAGACTCGCGGAAAGAGCGTCCGGTTGATGGATGGCGGCGGCATTCTGCCTCCGCTGTTCGCCTCTCACATCAAACTCTTTTTAGTTTTTATCCCCGAGATATATTTAAAGATTTCTGTAAAAAGTTAAAAAGAATTATTGTTGACATTGAATTTTGGCATTTAAGGCTTATTATTATCAGGGTGTTTTGGCAATTGATTTTAAATCTCAAACTGTTGATTTTTGAAAAGGCAGATAAGACGAGAATATTTAAAACATGCAGACCAATAATAGATAACTGCAGGTCACTTCTGTGGCGGTCTACAGCACAAACCCACAGGGACAAAATAGAAAAAATAGAGCGTGCCTAATATTTAGTTGTGAACTTGAGGCAACTTTTTTCACGGTGACCATCTATTTAAGGATTTAATGTTGGCTTCTCAAAGTCTCTCTTATTGTTCTTTCCAAACACACACACACACACACACACACACACACACACACACACACACACACACACACACACACACACACACACACACACACAGTACGGCGTGTTAACCAGGCTTTGCAGAAAAGGAACTTGCAGTTGCATCATGCAGTTTTCTTATATTTTCTTTTTTTGTTGTTATTTTTTAGTTTAAGGGTCAATTTGCAACAAACACACAGTTGTGGTATTTTACATAATTTTACGTAAAATTGTCAGTCTGATGTCCTGGTAGGATTAAAATATGACAACAAAATTGCCATAAAATGATATAACAATAATATTTTAAAGTTAAATCTTCTAACAAACATCAGTCCAGATTATAACTTCAAATATTCATTGATTTTTAGAATGTGAACTCTTTAAATGCTGGTTTTCTTCCATAAAGCCACTGTTGTTCACATGGGCGACAGAACACACACCATGCTGGGGGAAGTTGGTAAATGTCAATGATTAGCAACAACATAAGACTGCCTTCATAATGTAACGTAAACCTTTTACCTCTCTTCAAACTTTCATTTCAGACTCAATCCAGAGAGTACAAAACATGAAAATACATCAAATACATACACACTCACAAGTGAAATGCATAGAACTACGAGTGCCTTATGAACAGACAGCTGTACCCGTGTCTCCACAGCTGGTAGTAGAACTTAATTATAAACATCATTATCTCACCAGTTGCTTCTCAGACCTTCGCTAAAAGGCAGAGAATGAAATCCTCTCTAGACTCTTCCTCTTGCTCGCTCCTCTTCGCGAAGAGACGGTCAGATGTACGTAGCGTGTCCTTGACCACTGCGTCCTCTCTCCTCCCCCCTCTGACAGACATCTGTCATCGATACTGGGGATCAAGTTCGACCACGGCGCGGAGAGCATCATGCCCACGCTGCTCAGCCTCGTGCCCAACAGCGCCAAGGTCATGGCCACGTCCGGAGTGGCCACCATCCGCCTCATCCTCAGGGTAAGGAGCCTGTGTCCCTCCTCCATGGCGGGGGATTAACATGCTGTCATAGGTTATAACCTTGTGTGTTATAACCTCATATGTTATAAACTCATAGGTTATAACCTTATGTTATAACCTTGTATGTTATTACCTCATGTGTTATAACCTCATATGTTATACCCTCATGTGTTATAACCTCATATGGTATAACCTTATGTTATAACCTCATATGTTATTACCTCATATGTTATAACTTCACATGTTATAACCTCATGTTATTACCTCATTTGTTATAACCTCATATGTTATTACGTCATATCTTATAAACCCCATGTGTTATAACCGCACATGTTATTACCTCATGTGTTATAACCTCATATGTAATTACCTCATGTGTTATAACCTCATGTGTTATAACCTCATATATTAATACCTCATATGTTATGTTATAACCTCATATATTAATACCTCATATGTTATTTTATAACCTCATATGTAATTACCTCATGTGTTATAACCTCATATGTTATAACCTCATATATTAATACCTCATATGTTATGTTATAACCTCATATATTAATACCTCATATGTTATTTTATAACCTCATATGTTATTACCTCATATGTTATTTTATAACCTCATATGTTATTACCTCAAGTGTTACAACCGCATATGTTATTACCTCATGTGTTATAACCTCATATGTTATAACCTCATGTGTTATTACCTCACATGTTACAACCACATATGTTGTTATAACCTCATGTGTTATTACCTCACATGCTATAACCTCATGTGTTATAACCTCATGTGTTATAACCTCATGTGGCATAACCTCATATGTTATAACCTCATGTTATTACCTTCCAGCGAACACACTACCCACGTCTCATCCCCATCATCGCCAGTAACTGCATCGTCAAATCAGTAGCAGTCAGACGGTAAGAGGACCTCCATTCTTCTTCCACTCTGAATAATTAGTTTAACATTGTACTACAACTGTGTATTAGGGTCATTGTAGGTAAATCTATATATATATATACTTCACTACTCAGATTTTTTTGTTCTTGACCTACAATGGCTCTAATATAACATCATAATATACAGTATATAATGATTAGTTTCTAGAGACAATTCATTCTTTAAAACTCAACTCACAGACCGTTGCTTTGCTTTAATTGACATGTCATATCCTGTGTTTTCCATTTGTAGTTTCTTTGTTTGTAGTTTCTTTCCCATGTTTAATGTCCTGTTGTTGTTGTTTTGTCTCCTTTCCAGACGCAGTTTTGAGTTCTTAGACCTCATGCTACAAGAGTGGCACACTAACACACTGGAAAGGTAATGTGTGTGTGTGTGTGTGTGTGTGTGTGTGTGTGTGTGTGTGTGTGTGTGTGTGTGTGTGTGTGTGTGTGTGTGTGTGTGTGTGTGTGTGTGTGTGTGTGTGTGTGTGTGTGTGTGTGTGTGTGTGTGTGTGTGTGTGTGTGTGTAAATGCTCTCCCCTCTCACGTAGTGGCATTTGAGACTCGGCTAACATTTGAGTTGGCCAAGTGTCGGTTGGACGCCTCACTGATGAGGCCTCTTAAATGGATGAGTCCCGAGGGGAGGCGGTATTATCAAGACCCGCAGCAGTGAGACGGCTTTCCGTCACCGTAACCATGACAACCGCAGCGGCAGAGACTTTAAAAAGCGTGTGAAAACCGCTGTATGTGTCCACACCGCCTGTGGAGCAGCAGAGAGATGAGAGAGACGGAATAGATACTCAGGGCTGTAATTAGTTGGGCATGTGGGGCGTTTAAGAGCTGTCAGACTTCCTGGTTTATCTCAACGTGGTCCTGGTTCTCCGGGGTCTTCTGGGTGTTCTGGGTCTCCTGGTCTCCTGGCCTCTTGTGTCCTCACCACCATGTTCCCGTACTACCCCAGGCATGTGGCTGTTCTGACTGATACCATCAAGAAAGGGATCCACGACGCCGACTCTGAGGCCAGATCCATCGCACGAAAGTAAGTCTCAGTTCCTGTCGTGTTGAACCTCCTCTCGTTTCCTAGTTTCACTGGACTACAAGTCTGAAGGAGTCAGTGAAGCTGTTGATGTCATTGTTCACTTTAGGAAGTCATTGTGCTCATTTTTCACGGCACATAAAACATTGAGTGTTGCATTAAGGAAAAACAGAAGTGTCCATAATGGTCATGTGTTTTCTTATCAACAGTTATGTTAATTAAAAAAAACATTGCCAAGTATCAATCTTTTAGTAATCGTATCAAATTGCAATTATGAATGTCGGGGGTTAACGCAGTTGGCCGTAACTGTGGTTTCATAACGACAATAACTAAATAATAAAGTAATGTAATCTTGTTCAATCTAGTGTTTAAAAAATACATTTGTTTGCACGTGAATAGATTAGTGAGTGAATTACGACTTAACTTCAAGCAGCTCATAATTACAAATGTACAATTTATATTTTTCAATTCACATCATTGACATCATTTGAATTGTGTCTTTTTATGAAAATCATCACTCCGCTATAGATGACTTAAACAAAGTCAAAGGGAGGAAATTAATAAAATACATGTTTGAGTTCATTGAACTATTTGAAATGGACTCAAGTGAAAACTGCATGTTGACAAACTGCTTCATTTACGACTGGTGAGTATTGTGTTTCATATCGCAATACCTCAATGATATCATTTTGTGGCTTAAGTATCGTAAAACTACTGTATCATGACTTTGGTACCGTGGCGATATCGTTTTGTTGGGCCTGGATTATTTCGTCACATCTGTCGTTAACGAGATGAAACCAGCTGTTTCCACCACTTATTGTTGTCTCTATGGTGAATGTTATGTTTCCGTATGTTCATGTACCGTGTGCTCTTCCTCTCCCTCGCCTCCAGGTGCTACTGGGGTTTCCATGGTCACTACAGCAGGGAGGCGGAGCATCTGTTCCAGGCGCTGGAGTCCACCTATCAGAAGGCGCTCCAGTCTCACCTGAAGGGCTCCGACAGCATCCTGTCTCTGCCCCCGTCGGACCGCTCGTCCTCCTCCTCCCAGGAGAGCCTGAAGTGAGTGTGTGTGTGTGTGTGTGAGCAGGCCGGCGTGTTTTCCCCATCTTGTGGGGACCTGCATCTGATTACATAGTCACATTGTGGGGACTCTGGGAAATGGGGACTATTACTCATCTATAGGGTATATATAGAGTGTATGTGTGAGAAAGACAGACATACAAACAGACACCTATCACCCCCCCCACACACACACACACACACACCTAAACTAAGTTTCTATAGATGGGCAATTGTGTGTGTGAGAGCTGCTTTTGATCTGTCTCAGAGGAAGAAAAAAATGTCCAATAAAATGCCCATAACTAATTGTTCTTGCTCTGTCATAAACTGTTGAGTGCTGACGACTCATTGTGTTGAAGGATGATGTAGATAAAGTCTAAAGAGTGTTTTCTGTGTTTTTCAGCCGTCCGTTGTCTGTGAAGAGCGTCATAGGAGGAAGTATAACAAGGAGTGAGTACAGTAGTAACTATCCTGTCATAGAAGTATAACAAGGAGAGAGTACAGTAGTAACTATCCTGTCATAGAAGTATAACAAGGAGAGAGTACAGTAGTAACTATCCTGTCATAGAAGTATAACAAGGAGAGAGTACAGTAGTAACTATCCTGTCATAGAAGTATAACAAGGAGAGAGTACAGTAGTAACTATCCTGTCATAGAAGTATAACAAGGAGAGTACAGTAGTAACTATCCTGTCATAGAAGTATAACAAGGAGAGAGTACAGTAGTAACTATCCTGTCATAGAAGTATAACAAGGAGAGAGTACAGTAGTAACTATCCTGTCGTAGAAGTATAACAAGGAGAGAGTACAGTAGTAACTATCCTGTCGTAGAGGGAGTATAACAAGGAGAGAGTACAGTAGTAACTATCCTGTCGTAGAAGTATAACAAGGAGAGAGTACAGTAGTAACTATCCTGTCATAGAAGTATAACAAGGAGAGAGTACAGTAGTAACTATCCTGTCATAGAGGGAGTATAACAAGGAGAGAGTACAGTAGTAACTATCCTGTCATAGAGGGAGTATAACAAGGAGAGAGTACAGTAGTAACTACTGCGTCGATGGCGCCCGTGAAGCGGTGCGGCGATGGCGCCCGTGACTGCATCCTGGTCTTCTCTCTCAGGTAAGCTGGCGGGCTCCCGGGTGTCGACCACGTCTCTCCAGCGCTCCCGCAGCGACGTCGACGTCAACGCCGCCTCCAGCGCCAAGTGCCGTCTGACCACCGTTCCCGCCTCCTCGCCGTTCGGCTCCGCGGCGGCCCTCCCCCCGGGGTCTTACGCCTCCTTAGGTAACCGGCGTCTTCACGAGAGAACTCTTTGGTGTCCTTTTCCGCAGAAACTGCCCACGCCGACCTGTGAAAGAACAGCGGTGGGAACAGAGGAGCACGAGGACGAGGCGTTCTCGTCCGACGCGTGCAACCGGAAGCACAAAGAATAAAATCAGCTTTCCTCTAAATACGCGTTGCCGTGGTAGTGAAGTCCTTCTTCCCGAGAGTCAAGCAGGTGTTGTCGACGCCTCCCCGCTTCATGAAGTATTGAAGCGTTTCTCTCGTGGGCCTGACGGGTTATTAACGACTACCCAGGTGGTCATTAGACCGCTCTGTCGGCAGGAACGGTTTAAATCCTCCGTTGACACGTTTGACAAATGGATGCCACGCGTCTGGGGAGTGTGACGCCGTTAAATCAGGGTTTCACCACATTCTAAGCTAATGGGAAATGTTTAAGCCCCATCCCCACCAACACGCATGAAATAATATCTGGAATCCTTTGGGCCATATTTCTCTCACTAGTTCTTCTTCAATGAGTCCCCATAGCCTCATAATGCATTACTGATGATGAGGATGAGGATGAGGATGATGATGAGGCCCCTTATTCACCCACTCACTCCTGTTCCTGCTCTATTTGCTACTAATATCTTCCTCTATACCTCTTCCTCCACTCGCTGCTGCACCACCTTTCTTAAATGCCCAAAAGATGGCACTCCCGGTAAAAGTGATGGTAAGACTCTTGGTGTGTGTGTGTGTGTGTGTGTGTGTGTGTGTGTGTGTGTGTGTGTGTGTGTGTGTGTGTGTGTGTGTGTGTGTGTTGCACAGAACACAAGAAAGTGAAGTGGTGTGAGTGTCTTTTTGTCAGCTGTGGCGGGCGACCCCTTCACAGTGTCCATGCCATCGTTTCCTCTCTCCCCCCAGTGGTCGCCAGTGGAACTGCATGGACTGTGTGCATGGATGTCCTCTTCTTACTGTAACCCTAACAACTGTGTCCATCAACTCTGTTACTCACACGGCCCATCAAGTCCAACGTCACCGCTTCATACTGTCGGAAAGAAGCTTCTGTCTTCACAGAAGCTGATACTGGACTATGAACTAAAGATGGTGGCCACATCTGACGTCGTGCTCTTGAGCTTTGAACGGTCCCTCGTCCTGAGGAGCGTCCACTGGTTTATAAAGTGCGGTCCACGATGTGGCCGGAGTTCTAGAACCATGGCACTTTTTATTTTAATAGAACGTAATGTTTCGTGCGTCAGATCTTCTCTTTTCTTTTGTCAGTCACCCACAAATGAACGGTACGGTGGCCCCGAGGGGTCAAATGACAGCAAGGTGACGGTGAATTCATGTTCTTCACTACTGTGTTTATGACTTAAAGTTAGAATGGGTTTTTATGTCGGATACGTTTTTAAAGATTACACCTTTTTTAAAACGTGTCCCACATGAACATCCCTGTGTTGTCGACTCTTCCCGATGAAAGTAGAAGTCACAGCTCCACAAGCCACGAACTCTAAGGATGAAGTCGACGACTCTGACAGACACTCGGGGCTTCGGGCTTCGGTACAATTCAGCCTGTTGTCAAATTTAGTGAGAGAGAGAAGACGTGTATTATAAAGTTATTTTCTGCTGTCTCTCACTGCAAATTGCCTTTTTTATTTTGGTCAAAAACACCTGTTGAGACTTTAAAAGAACACAGAGTTACAAAGTTAAATATATTTCAAGTTTTCCTTGGGTCGTTAAATATCACAAGCGACTGCTTATGATTTATAGCATGACCATAACACGCTACATCTCGTCCCTCACTTTGGGGGAGCGGTACCTGAAAGCCCGAAGCTCGACTTTTTACTCACCTTTTGGTTTTCTTGGCTTTTCGAGCTGAACGTCCAAAACGAGATGTGTGTTTCCTCGTAGTCAGAGTCCTCCTGCCAGAGTCCTCCTGTTTCAAGCTGCAAACGATCTTCCGTGTTTGTCCTTCTGGGTTAAAACAGTTTTCCCATATTTCTTCAGGTTTGTTCTAGGACATGAAGACACACTCCAAACTTTAAAAGTCACTCAAGTTGTGTTTTTTTTTATTTTGGGTGTGGCTCGCGTCTTAGCTCGCACCGAGAGTTATCTTCAAGCTAATGGACCCGTGGTTGTTTCCCTCCAGTGTGATTTCAGGGGCCTCCATCTCCTCACCCAGGTCTCCTTCATCCTGTCTCCTCCAGCGTCTCTGTCCGGGGTCGGGGGTCAAACACGTCATCAAATATCTAAACCCCCCCCCCTGCTTCTCTTCTTGCTCCGCCCCCTTGTCGTCCAGGTCGCGTTCGGACCCGGAGGCAGAGCTCGGGCAGCGTGGGCGGAGCCAGCACCATGGTGGTGGACAACAGGGGGCGCAGCCGAGCCAAAGTGGTCTCTCAGTCCCAACGTACGTCCACACACGCACACACACACGCACACAAACACACAACCCCGCACCTAGCCTCCACTCTCATGTGCAGGTATGATCTTTGTCTGCATCGGCCGTGAGATCATACCAGATATTCTGCTGTTTCTCGCGTGTGTGTGTGCGTGTGTGTGTGTGTGCGTGTGTGTGCGTGTGCGTGCGTGCGTGTGCGTGTGTGTGTGGTGTTTCTCATGTGCTACAGCAGCCTGATAAACACTCCCAGCCACTCACCACGCCGTGTGTATTTTCGAGCCGACATTGACGCATGTTGGTACCGATCCGTCTGGAATCGGTACCCAGCCCACAAGTTCCCAGCCGGTCAGAGTGCATGCTGGGTAAAATGCAATGAACACACGACCCCTTCTGTCTCATGTTGACCGTTCTCCACCCTGTCCCGCCTATTGCTTCCATCACCCAGGATCCAGATCGGCCAATCCCATCAACGGTAAGGCCTCAGCTTCATCCAATCACAAGCCCAGACGCCTCCTCACTCCTTAAGCACGCCTCCTCGTTCACTTGGCCTTTTCCCTTTTTGGTTTCATCACGTCCAGCAGCAGCATGCGCCGCTCGCCACCCTCACAGACGTTTACCTTCCCACAGTTTGTCTGGAATCAGAAATGTGTGTCGTCTATGTGGCCATTTTGTTTTCCCCGTTGAAGCGTTGGTTGTTCCGCTTGATGACTGCTCAGTAAATGTTTCACAGTTGGTCAGAACGTTGGTCCAGTGTGAGGTCAGATCAGCGCCAAAAAGTTCAAATGCACACAGAGAGACTCACAGATGCAAACACAGAACGATTCATGAATAAATTAGACTCACAAACCGATTCACAAATTCATTCCAATGCACATGAACAAATGACGACTTGTTGGTTTGTGGATCGCACTGCATTAGTTTGTGGGTTTTTGAGTCTCCCCGGCCGTGGCCAATCAGATCTCGCCCTCATTTTCAACCAATCACATGAGCGCTATTCGCTTCATTTGCCCTTGAGAGGGGCGGGGCTTATCTCCGTGGCAAATGCAGTGCGATCGACTAACAAATGCAGTACACAGAAATCCACACAGAAATGTATTTGACATTCTTCTTTTACGTTGATATAAATCGTAATGTATTCATGTGCATCGGAATGTATTTGTGAGTCTCTTTGTGTGCATTTGCAATTATTGAGACTGATCTGACCACACAGTCCAGCCCCCCCCCCCCACACACACACACACACACACACACACACACCCTGTAGGTGTCTGTAATAAGTTCTTGTGAAGTTCTGTTTGACTCCAACTTCTGTGTTGTCGTGTACAAATCGTATTCATCCACCTTCAAACTCTGTACCTACATCCATGAGATCCACGAGAGGTTCACGGTCCACGCTGAGATGAACATGGGGGACGACATGTCGTGATGCCGCTCTGGTCCCACAGCAGTGGGGGACTCGTAGCTTGACCAGGCCTGTTCCCGGAGCTCGGGCCTCACTCTAACCACAGGACGTGATGTTGTGTTTGTCTGTTTGTCCCGGCAGCCGGCAGCCGCTCCAGCTCCCCGGGCAAGCTGCTCGGCCACGGCAGCTACGGCCGGATCTCTCGCACCGCGGCGCCGGTCTCCACCGCGCCGACCGACAAGCGCACCAGGATCCCCCGCAGCCAGGGCTGCAGCCGCGAGACCAGCCCCAGCCGGATGGGTCTCGGTAAGGCCGGAAACACTCCCACAGGCACCGCTGGCCGAGTGGCGCGAGTCTGGGACGGGCTTTTATCGTGCCGAGTGGACGCCGGCATCCGCGTCAAAAAACTGCCATGCAATTATATATTCTGATTATTTTAATTGTCCTTGTCTTCTTGATTCTTTGAAGCGCTGCACATATCGTCCAACAGAAAGAGGACAGAGCCTCCAGCGTCTGTCCAGCTCCTTTTCATCGTGATACAAACACACACACAGGGCTCCTTCACCATCCTCACACATCTGGTCTCTGATTGGTTGGGAGAGAGCGCGGTGATGTGAGCCGTCGGGGGCGCTGCCCGATGGCAATGAATCAGTTTCTCCGTACTTGATGCTGAGAGGGAAACTACAAACATGGTGAATTACCATCAAGTAGAACGCGATGTGTTACTGTGGTCCTCTTCATGAGGGGTAGTCATGGTGACAGGCCGCCTTCTTTCCTATTGGCCACGGTCGATGTCGTCTTTTGAGGGAACAATCCAGCGGAGAGATTGAGGTTGAGTCTGAGTCTGCGTGAGGATATGGAGATCCTTGTGTGCGCAATGCATCATGGTACATGTAGGCGCTGCTGGCACGGCTCCAGGAGAAGTCCGCTCTCTGACTTTGCATTTCCCACCATGGACGCTGATTGGACGGCCACGCACTGGGGTGACTCCTCCCCCCCACGGCCTGGCTGCTCTCTGGGTCTTTGGAGAAGTGTTTTCCATAAGAGGAACTATGGTATTGAACAGATCCTGGATGCTGCTCCTCTGTGACTTCTAACAGCATCACAATGTGAAGTGTCCTAATATCTGTTCAGACTAACCCGACTAGCCGTGTGCCGACCACCTCACTCACCTGCCACTGCCACTGCCCTTCTTCCTCTTCTTCCTCTCTCTAGTCCATTTGTGTCCTGAGAAATCACTTATTAAACAAATTATCCGTCACATTGATGTGTTCAAGGCAAACAAGCCCGTCGATGTTAATGACCACATCATTTCATTTAATTGTTTATGTTACAGGGACAATTCAGTAAAACTGTTAGTGAGCCAGAGTTAGAGCATAAAGTTCATCTGCTGTCCCAGGCCGGATGGTGACAGACAGTGACTTATGGACAACAACAACTCACATATGAGCAAAATAACCTACAGTATGAGCACATAAATAAACATACAGGGTTCTGACGGTCATGGAATACCTGGAAAAGTCCTTGAATTTTAAAAATGGTTATTTCCAGTCCGGGAAAAGTCCTGGAAGAAAATGTAATTCCAAAAGTCCTGGAAATGTGTTATATTCATATATGCATTTTTTTCAAAGGAATAAACATTTATATACATATTTATTATTTTTAGTTGAACTACTCATTTATTTGAGTTATTGTGTAATATATATATATATATATATATATATATATATATATATATATATATACACATTTATAATGAGGCACATAGCATACGATTGCATTTTTTTTAAACATCCAACATTTGTAGCCATCTCATTTAAGTGCTCCGAGTAGACTCCAGTGTGTTGTCTTCTCCATCTTTTCTGTCCCCGACTCTGTGCCCCTCCCTCATGAATGCTCACTAACCCCCCCCCCCCCCCCCCCCGTGTGGTTTTAAAGCTCTTCTTCTTCTTCTTCCTGCTGCTCTTCCCGATCGCACGCTAGCCCGGAGCCGTATTCCCCGCCCCAGCATGAGTCAGGGTTGCAGTCGCGACACCAGTCGCGAGAGCAGCCGTGACACCAGCCCCGCTCGGGGCTTCACTCCTCTGGGTGAGTACCAGCTGTGGGGACCACCCCCCCCCCCCCCGAGCGTCCTGACCGCCAACGCCGGCCTCCCTCCTGGTGCCGGGGCTCTCCGTGGTGTGGGTCTACCTCTTCCCGTCTTCCTCTGGCACTGGTGGCGTCTCTCTGGGCTGAGGGGCGATCGTCTCTTCTGTGTCAAGTGGCTGTTTCTTTCTTATTGATACGCTACCGTTCAAAAGTTTGGGGTCACTTAGAAATGTCCTTATTGTTTAAAGAACAGTTTTTTTGAATGAAGATAATACTAAATGAATCATAAATACTCTCTCTACATAGTTAATGTGTAGATGACTATTCTCTGGTGTTTAGTGAAGTCTCTACAGAGGTGTGTAGAGGCCCATCTCCATGTTCTAGTGGTACATTGTGTTATCGCCTTAGAAGACTAGCGGAGGGGTAGAAAACCCTGAAGACCCTTTTTATGTGAGCGCAGCTGAAAACAGTTATGCTAGGGAGAGAAGCTATAAAACTGGCCTTCCTTAGAGCCACAAGAACAACTACATTAATATTTCCATAGAGCAGGAGTGGAGTCTGCCAGGCATGTCGGTGCTGTTAGCATAGCATAGGCTCCACCTGTTGTTGTTGTTTCTATCAACCATCAGTCTGAGAGATGGGAGTTTTTTGGTATATATATATAAATATATAATTGTCTTTCCTGTATTCAGGACTGAAGAAGTTCCTCTGGGGGCTTCTGTGGAAACCAGAGTCTACTACTACATTCATTCTCCCAATTAAATAAAAGAAGATGACACAGTCCAGCCAGTTGTATGTAGTGGTCAGAGTAGTGGTGTGAAAACGTGGCCTGAGCTTTACCTAACAGGTGTGTGTGTGTGTGTGTGTGTGTGTGTGTGTGTGTGTGTGTGTGTGTGTGTGTGTGTGTGTGTGTGTGTGTGTGTGTGTGTGTGTGTGTGTGTGAGACTAACCCTGTGGTCCGGATGTTGCCCACTTGTCCCCTGCAGCCTCCCGACGTCATTCCCGTTCAACCAGTGCTCTCTCCACAGCCGACCCCCACGGCCAGTCAGGTGACATGCACGCCCGGACCCCCCCCCCTGACCAAAGGCCTTATCATAGGCCCCAGCATGCTCCTGTGGTTGTTTCAAGTGACGTGACAGCCGGTAGCATCCATCGTTCCTTTACTTTATGTTCCCTCATTTAGTATTTCATCACTCAGGAAAGGTCACCAGGGTCGTATGCGTTCAGCATGCGGAGGGCGCCGTTGGTTTCACCTGTTCGTCCCGTCATCGCTACGCCTTTTCCTTTTTGCTGAGATCGGTGGAATCGCAGCCTCGCCTACGTGTTGATTCATGTTGTTATTTTGACTTTGTGCCCGTGTTGTTTTCTTTCCCCTCGTGGGCTGTGGTTTCCCCGTCCTTGGTTTGGTTGTTGGTGCTTTACATCCTCCGTCTCCAGGGGAGACGGCATCGCCGCAGGGTACACGCCTATGTCTTCCTGCCCCACGCTCATCCTCTTCTTGTGTTTTTACTTTTCGGTTGTAGATTATTTCCCTCTGGTTCATCTTTTCAAGCGCGTTCATTTCACGGTGTATGGCTTCATACGCACACAGTAACTTTTCTCCGTGTGGTTCCCAGTTGCTTGTTTCCATGCAGGTAAGTTACAGCGGCCACCTTCACTTCATGACCACTCTCACTCATCTCCTCTTCTCTTCTTTTCCCATTCCCAGATCGATATGGATTAATCCACCAAGCAAGGATCTCGGCGTCGGTCAACGCCATGCGGGTCCTGAACACCGGCACCGAGGTGGAGGCCGCCGTCGCCGACGCTCTGGTAAACGGCTGTGGATGAACATTTTGATTGGTTTGTTGTTTATGAGTCGGGTTGTTGGTGAAACTGGCATCAGGCGAGATGTGAATGTGAACATTTGATATAGACGTGTATAAAGGTGCAGATCTCCACAGCTGTATTGTGTGATGCTGTCTTTATTGGGAATATTTAAGTACCAGTGGAAAGAAGGACTGCACCTGTCTGTCTCCTTTAACTGCCCCTCTCTCATCGTTCCCTCTTGCTTGTGTGTTCCAGCTCTTAGGCGACTCCAGGAATAAGGTAGTTGGTTCTTCTACACACTGCTGATACATTTATGACTCTATTCAAGTTCACACAGCGATCCTGCAGCGTGACTCGCGGCTCCATCCCAAACCCCCTTACTCAGTTCTTGATTGAATTGTTTACCCCTGAATGTTGATGTCCAAGGCATCCAAGGAGTGTGTGTCTACAGCATGTGACCCTGTTGTCTGTGTTTTACCTGGTGGGGTTATTGTATGCAACCTCGTTGTTTTGGAAAATTAATCCCACGAGCATTTAGTATACAGAAAATACAGCATTATTTTTCCATAAACATTTACAACAGTAAACAAAATCATCAACACTTTGTAAAGGACTATTTGGTAGTTATGATCAGGACGATGTGATGGACACATCATCTTAATACATAGTATGTTTAAAGCCGTTTCAGACGGTGATATTGGATGACTTTTTAAATCTGTAACGGCACAAACAATTCAAATGCATCAAATTAGATGTTGTTGTAATCATTGACATTGACCAACATCCCCCCAGCATGGTGTGTGTTCTGTCCCCCATGTGAACAACAAACGAGCATTTAAAGAGTTCACATTCTGAAAATCAATGAGTATTGGAAGTTATAGTCTGGACTGATGTTTGTTAGAAGATTTTAATTTAAATTATTATTGGTATATCATTTTATGGCAATGTATTTGTCATAGTTTTATTCTACAGGGCATCAGACCAACTGGATGCACACTTTTGAGTAAAAACAACCTAAATGACCGTGTGTGTGTGTGTGTGTGTGTGTGTGTGTGTGTGTGTGTGTGTGTGTGTGTGTGTGTGTCCGTGTGTCCGTGTGTCCGTGTGTCCGTGTGTCCGTGTCCTTAACGCGCTCCTCTCTCCTCGCAGAGGAAGCCGCTGAGGCGTCGGTACGAGTCCCCCGGCATGTACTCCGACGACGACGCCAACAGCGACGCGTCCAGCGCCTGCTCCGAGCGCTCCTACAGCTCCAGGAACGGAGGCATCCCCCATTACCTGCGGCAGACGGAGGATGTGGCCGAGGTCCTGAACCACTGCGCCAGCTCCAACTGGTCGGAGAGGAAGGAGGGCCTGCTGGGCCTGCAGAACCTCTTCAAGAGCCAGAGGATCCTGAGGTGGGATGGGGCTCACAGCGGGGTCATCATCATCATCTGAGCTTCGATGTTCGGCAACCGACGAGTAGCAGCAGCTGCCTAAGCTCTGCAGACTATTAATGATCCGACTGCGCTCATGTGATTGGTTGAAAATGAGGGTGACATCTGATTGGCTACAGATCGGTCTATGTTGAAGAAGAAAAAAAAGCATTTGAGAATCGAAATCCACAAAGACATGCAGACATATCATTGTGATTTTTCTTTTACATTGATATAAATCATAGTTTATTGACATGTGCGTCGGGATGCATTTGTGAGTCTCTGTGTTTGCCTTTGTCTCTTATTGAGACCGATCTGACCCCACACTGACCTGCCGGTGTCCTTTGTCCCCTGCAGCCGAGTGGAGCTGAAGAGACTTTGTGAGATCTTCACCAGGATGTTTGCAGATCCACACAGCAAGGTAAAGAACACCTGAAGCCCGGCGACTAACTGACTGTTTAAAGGCATGGCGTCTGATGTACAACACAATACTTGATGGAACTGTGACCTACTTGAAACTAACCAAGTGTCTCACGTTGCATGGCCTGTCTTGCTGTGGATCTAACAACAGAGAGTAAGTGTGTATTCGTATCCATACTACCACAGGAATAAACACCAATCTGTCTGATTCGAACAAGAAGTCCAATCAAATGGAACGGCGTTGCGTAATAGGTGCTTCAAACTGTGCGCAGGTGTTCAGCATGTTCCTGGAGACGCTTGTGGACTTCATCACGGTGCACAGGGAGGACCTGCAGGACTGGCTCTTCGTCCTGCTCACGCAGCTGCTGAAGAAGATGGGCGCAGACCTGCTGGGCTCGGTCCAGGCCAAAGTCCAGAAGGCTCTGGACATCACAAGGTCTGAAACTCACATGGGGCGTCATGGCTGTCCGGGTCACACACAGCACCACAACCATAGCGTGTTTCTATACAGACGACAACTGTTCTGTGATTGGCCGCCTGTTCTGATAGCGGGGGGGGGGTCTCCATCTGTTCCTCAGGGAGTCCTTCCCATTCGACCAGCAGTTCAACATTCTGATGAGGTTCATCGTGGATCAGACTCAGACGCCCAATCTGAAGGTGAAGTGAACTCAGGAGTGACTGAGGGAGCCGTTTGTAGGACGTGTGACTGAATTAAGGCTGCAAGTCGTTTTAATAATCGATTAATCTGTTGATTATTTCTTCGATGAATCGGATAAAAAACAAACATTAATTTAATTTAACTTAAACAGAACTGACAGCACTTTACCCGCACGACTATTTGAGGTTAATTCGCACTAAAGAGGGGGCGGGGCTTATCTCTGTGGAAACGGTTATCATGTTGTTCATCCACCATGAAGAACTAACCACTGGTTCTGCTTTATACTTGTTGAGGACATCCCACACACGGCTGAGCATCTAACGCCCTTGTGTTTGGGTTCATGACATTAATATCATATATTTATACATAACATCCCCCGTAGGCTCTCACAGCTCGGTGACCTTCCCCTCTAGTCTGAATGTCTCCTCAGCTCCACTAGAGCAGCAGTTAGAGCAGCAGCTCTACTCTGATTGGCTCTCCCAACGCAGCATTATGGTCTTTCTTCTACCTCGGCTCTGCTCTGTTTTTTGTTGCTCCGCTCTGCGCTCAACTTTCTTTTTTTTGTACTTATTGAGTGGCGAATAATCACATGAAGCAACAAATCGATAATAAAATGTTTTGCCAATATTTCTAATAATCGGATGTGTGTCCTCTCTCCAGGTTAAGGTGGCCATCCTGAAGTACATCGAGTCCCTGGCTCGGCAGATGGACCCGACGGACTTCGTCAACTCCAGCGAGACGCGCCTGGCCGTGTCTCGCATCATCACCTGGACCACGGAGCCCAAGAGCTCCGATGTCAGGAAGGTAGGCTGGGATTGGTTCGTCTGGCCATGGAAATCGCTCAGAAAAGAATAATGCTCGGCTCTTTTCTTTAGTCCCCTTTTCTTTCATTCGTGTATTGTTATTTTAAGTATGATGCACATGTTCACGTTTTTAATTTTGCCTTTTGAATCTTTATTATCACATTTCTAAACCAAGCGTGCATCCGTGGTCCATCCTTGGGTCCAAACCTTGGGTCCATCTTTGGGTCCATCCGTGGTCCATCCTTGGTCCATCCTTGGTCCATCCTTGGGTCCATCCTTGGGTACATCCTTGGTCCATCCTTGGGTCCATCCTTGGTCCATCCTTGGTCCATCCTTGGTCCATCCTTGGGTCCATCCTTGGGTACATCCTTGGTCCATCCTTGGGTCCATCCTTGGTCCATCCTTGGTCCATCCGTGGTCCATCCGTGGTCCATCCTTGGTCCATCCTTGGGTCCATCCTTGGGTACATCCTTGGTCCATCCTTGGGTCCATCCTTGGTCCATCCTTGGTCCATCCTTGGTCCATCCTTGGGTCCATCCTTGGTCCATCCTTGGGTCCATCCTTGGGTCCATCCTTGGTCCATCCTTGGGTCCATCCTTGGTCCATCCTTGGGTCCATCCTTGGTCCATCCTTGGGTCCATCCTTGGTCCATCCTTGGGTCCATCCTTGGGTCCATTCTTGGTCCATCCTTGGTCCATCTTTGGGTCCATCCTTGGGTCCATCCTTGGTCCATCCTTCATCCATACTTGGGTCCATCCTTGGTCCATCCTTGGGTCCATCCTTGGGTCCATCCTTGGTCCATCCTTGGGTCCATCCTTGGTCCATCTTTGGGTCCATCCTTGGGTCCATCCTTGGGTCCATCCTTGGTCCATCCTTCATCCATACTTGGGTCCATCCTTGGGTCCATCCTACCAAGTGAAATCCTCTCCTAGTTTTGAATCCGGGCCTCTGGGCACCATGGATACAGGATGGAGGAGAGAATAAGTTGTGTTAGTTTCTCACTGTAGTTTTCATGTTCCCATTATCTGAGAAGTTTGATCCACACTATTGAACAGAAGCCGTGAAGCAGGGAGACGGTTTGCTTTTGGATTTCTGTGATCTAGATGTTTTGTTATCTCCTCTGTTTATGACTTTAAGAGCAGGTATGGCAACATGTCTGACCAGGATCCTTTACTCAGTTACTTTTGATTTTTCATCCGTTTTTTTTCATTTGGGGAAAAGCTTTTGCTTGGTGAGAATTTCATTTGTTTTTTCGAGTTTTTAATTTCTTTTTTTGGCCGAATCATTTCTGATGGTAGTTTGTTGTTGTAATACTCCTTTGGTCCACAAGAGGCTGCCGTAGCCATCGCATTCATGCTTTCTCCCTGGTGAGTTTCTCCATGCACTTTAGACACAAGGCACATTGTTACTTAGTTATGTAAATCAAAACTCATTAGTACTTTTACTTAAATAACCACAAATTGTATTATAACAACAATTACTCGGCAAAACTTAAATAATTAGTTTCACAGATTTGACAAAACTTGTCAAAACAAGAGAGGAAACCATTTGGATCAGATCCAGAAGATGGTTCCCCCGGATTGTTCCTTCCTCGCGTCTCGTGGCTGCTCTAGCTTGGCGCTCGGCTCGGTAGTCTAGGCTCTGTTGGCGTGATGGCGGGGGCCCTGTGACATGCTGTAACGCCCCTTCTGCCCTGCCACTGTGCCCCAGACCCTTCATAACTGGGTGAGCGAGGAGCTCGCTGGCAAGTCCAGCCCTGCGGCCTCGCTGTCCGCTGAGGGCAACCAGGAAGAAAGGTGTAAGCAGGTAGAGCCCTCCAACAGCCAATCACAATCACACGATAAGCACGCCATGCCCCGCCGCCTGCCCGGTGAAGACTGCAGCGTGGCGCCTGTCACTCACCTCTAGCATCCACGCTCCTGCTGTGACCTCAACACCACTTTGTGCCTTGCAGATTGACCACTCACCGAGTAGATTGAGCTTGTTGCGCAACCACAAGAGACCTTGAGATTATAACCCCGGTTTTCTTAAAGTGACAGGAAGCGCTTGTTGCTTTGTCTGAATGGACGTTTCAGCTAACTGTGTTGATATGAATGCTGTGTTGTTCCTACTGTGTGCCTAACACCTTGTGTTTGTCTGACTCACCTTAACACACTCTGCATTCCTGCATGTTAACATTTTATTCCAAAGATGTGTTGAGACAAGTTCAGCTCACGCTTATTATAATAATATCATCTGATATCTGCATGTAATAATCCCAAGAAACACTTTTCAAAAGTTATGATCTCATCAAATGGGTTTTTTGTCCAAAGCAACACATGAGATCATTTCAAACTTGTGCGTTCCTACGGCGGCTGGAATAAAGAAATAGAAGGACAGAACTAATAAGTTCTGACTGACAAGAACAAAACATATATTATGATTAAAGTGGCAGTTATTTTTAAATCTTGGTGCTTTTTCTCTTGAATATTAAACAACTTGTCTGTGTAATTGTTATTTTTTTAACCAACGCAGCCCAAATAGGACATCGTACATTCCTCTCAAACAAAAAACTGAACATTTAGTTCATTACTATAGTACAGTGGTTTTCAAACTGCGGGGCGCGCCCCTCTAGTGGGGCGCAGTGGTACTACATGTGGGGCACAGGAGGAAATGCAGAAAGACCTTGATCCGGGAGATCGGCTTTTGTTGTTACCCTTCAAAATAAGAGCTCAACTTTGAGCATGAATTGAAAGCGGCCGTATCAAGCCTGTTTTAAAAAGATTTGGAGGCTCATTGCAGCCAATAATACTCATAAAACTCGAGACACATATCTGCACTTATTTTGTTTTGCACAAGTTTTGTATGTTATTATTTAGAAAATGTCTGCAGGGTAAAACTATTTATTGCTAAATATTTGAACTTGTTTTGTTCACAGTTTGCACTTATTGTTGTTATCTTGAAAAGATATCCAGTGTAAAACTGTTTCATTGCAGCCACAATAAGTTATTTCTCACATACATTTATTTGCATTGTTCTAACAAAGACATTTGCACATTTGGTTTACTTGAAAATAAATGCAATTTTGTCTCAAACAGTTATTTCAATAAAAAGTCAGCATAGACCATTTTTTGGGGGCGGTAGGGTGTGAACAATTTTCTTCCTCCAACAGAAACAGTTTGAGAACCACTGCTATAGTACAAGTGCTGAGGGTTTGGCCTTGGCTACAGGCAGAGAGCCACAACAATGTCTGACATATGGAGCGTGTGCAGGGTCACAGGGGTCATCCTGCTAGATATAAAAGAGACAAGAGGACCGACTTGTCCCTCTGACCTGCAGCGACGCTGCCACCGACCGACCAGTACATCTAGTGTCAGAACGACAACACCAGCTCCAACTGCTCAGGGCCACACACACACACGTGAGTGTGTCCCTGTAAAGACGGTTCCTTCCACAGCGCCTTCCAGTTTGACCTCTTGCATGTCGCCACGTCGATATCGTAACATTATCTTTAGGGAGTTGCATACTTTTTCCTCTGAATGCAGCTCTGAACTCTCACCTTTCTGACCCTCTCTTCCCACAGGTCAATGCATAATGTGAGTCTGCGCTGAGGAGCTGGGAAGTTGGTTTCCATGGTTTCATAATTGTTTCATACCTTTTTTATATGGCATATATATATATACTACCGGTCTAAAGTTTTAAAACACCTACATTTCTCCAGTTTTTATTTAAATGTACAGTTTGATGTCTCAATGTGCTCTGAAGTTAAAGCATAGAACACAAAAACAATTGAAGATCAAAAAAGATGGATCATGGAATGGTTTTCATGGCATTCTTTCTACAATGAAAATCAAATATTGTTGAGAAAGTTCTTCTGTGTTCCCAACACTGGTGCAGAAGTTCCCAGATGCGTGTAGGCTGAACAATGGGGGTGTTCTAAAGCGTTGGCAGTGTGTGTGAGCCTTTGTTTGATTGAGCCTTTGCCCATCGGATCGGTCTCTGCAGACATGTAGAAAACCCTCAAACACTTCAGAACACAGTCACAAACTCTATGTTCGATTTGATATCAAATTGGTCGAGCTACTTGTGAAACCACGGAAACCACCTGAGCCTCCGACGCCGCGTGTGCTCCACCCTCACCCGCTGTGTCCCACTGCCTCCAGGCGGCGCAGGTGGTGCTGATCTCCATGTTCGAGCTCAACACCCCGGAGTTCACCATGCTGCTGGGAGCTCTGCCCAAAACCTTCCAGGACGGAGCCACCAAGCTGCTGCACAACCACCTGAAGAACTCCAGCAACACCAGCAGCGGCGTGGTGAGTCCACACGAGTACCGGAGGCCGTCGCAACCAGAACCACCACCTTTCGTTGCCATTCACGCTTTCACATGCATGGATAATGTGTCATGGCGGGTGGTGCCACGATAGACGATGGCATTAACGACAATCAACAGAGTGCGGGATTTACAAATATAAGATAAAGTGCACAGGCGGGCAGGTTTCAGAACTTTAACCAGTCAGTTTAAAGTGACACGTGTATTTAAAGTAAAAAGTTATGTGTATTTAAGTATATTTAAGTGTATTGCCACCTTCAGATTTCCTCATGCTTTCCTCCGTCTTCTAGGGGTCTCCTTGCAACACCATTGGCCGGACGCCGACGCGCCACACCCCCAGCAGAACCAGCCCGCTCACCTCTCCCACTAACTGTTCCCACGGAGGACTGTCTCCAAGGTAGCCCACCGCCCGTCTGTCATTAACTGTTATCTACAACCCCCTCCTCGTCCCAATCGTAGACCTTGTGTAAAGATGGATGACGCCTCTCCACCTCCTCCCACTGTACAAGGATCTAGCCAAAATATCTTGAAAGTGGGCGTTGCCATCTTGCGCTGATGACGTCACTTGTATTCATGGGATGGAGCGGCGGTATCGAGGCCCCGCCCACACAGAAACTGTCTGAAGTTCTGTGTAGATGGTCCATGTTTGGTACGGACATCGTAATGGGGCGTTTAAAGCGTCACTATGTAACTTTTCCCCTGTAGCGCCCCCTTCAGGTATTTGACGTCTGGTCTCGAGCCATATATGGCTCTTCCGGCTCGTCTGCTCCCAGCTGATCGCGACCGGGCTGCCGCTGAACGCGACTCTCTGACGCTTATCAGCGGCAGCCCGGTGTTCAACACAGCAGCATGTCACTCCGTCTCTACGAGTCGCGTAGCGGAGCAAATAAAAAGTCACCTGAGAGCGTGGACTGGCACTATATGACGTTGCGTAAAGCTGCCAGACAGCAAGTTGAACTATTTCCGCTGAAAGTACCGGGTCGGTCCCAACGTCTTACATTCAGCAGTATTCTGGCCACGGACCCCCGATGGCGGAGGAGCAAATCAACATATTAAAAGTCATTGTAGCGGCACCATTTTTTTCAAGCTGTCATTTTAAGGTGGAAAAGTTACATAGTGGGGCTTTAAGGTTCCTACTCCAGGTTACGACCCCGAGCCTCCGGCTCGACATGACCGTCGGCCGATCACGATGTCACACCCATCAAATTGCTGATCACAACCAAATGTGTCAGAAACATGTCATCAACAGGCTTAGAAGCACTTAAAATGAATGAAATGTATTTGACAACTTTTTAGTTGAGGGCAGGATTCATGAGCGCAGCAGGGGGTGATGGAGAAGTGCTGGCTTCCCCCTTTAGGGGGCGCCGTCATGTCCTCCATCTTCATGTACAGTCTGTGGTCCTAAAGCATGGCCTGTGATGTGTGGTGCACTAACAGCTGGTCGGTGGGAGCCGATACTGTGTGAGCTGCTCAGAGGTTAGAACCACTCCTCACTTTGGATTAGGAGGCATTGTGTTCAATCCAGCTTAATTTATATAGAACAGAATAAATAACAATAAGAACCCTTCAGGAGAAAAACAGAGGAGGACCCCTCTCCAGGATGGACTGAACAATGGATGTCATGTGACTAGATGAACAATAGATGTCATGTGACCAGATGAACAATGGATGTCATGTGACTAGATGAACAATAGATGTCATGTGACCAGATGAACACTAGATGTCATGTGACTAGATGAACAATAGATGTCATGTGACCAGATGAACACTAGATGTCATGTGCCCAGATGAACAATAGATGTCATGTGACCAGATGAACAATAGATGTCATGTGCCCAGATGAACAATAGATGTCATGTGACCAGATGAACAATAGATGTCATGTGCCCAGATGAACAATAGATGTCATGTGACCAGATGAACAATAGATGCCATGTGACCAGATGAACAATAGATATCATGTAACCAGATGAACAATAGATATCATGTAACCAGATGAACAATAGATGCCATGTATCCTGATGAACACTAGATGTCATGTGACCAGATGAACAATAGATGTCATGTGACCAGATGAACAATAGATGTCATGTGACCAGATGAACAATAGATATCATGTAACCAGATGAACAATAGATGTCATGTGACTAGATGAACAATAGATGTAATGTAACCAGGTGAACAATAGATGTCATGTGACCAGATGAACAATAGATGCCATGTGACCAGATGAACAATAGATGCCATGTGACCAGATGAACAATAGATGTCATGTGACCAGATGAACAATAGATGTCATGTGACCAGATGAACAATAGATGTCATGTGACCAGATGAACAATAGATGCCATGTGACCAGATGAACAATAGATATCATGTAACCAGATGAACAATAGATATCATGTAACCAGATGAACAATAGATGCCATGTATCCTGATGAACACTAGATGTCATGTGACCAGATGAACAATAGATGTCATGTGACCAGATGAACAATAGATATCATGTAACCAGATGAACAATAGATGTCATGTGACCAGATGAACAATAGATATCATGTAACCAGATGAACAATAGATGTCATGTGACTAGATGAACAATAGATGTAATGTAACCAGGTGAACAATAGATGTCATGTGACCAGATGAACAATAGATGTCATGTGACCAGATGAACAATAGATGTCATGTGACCAGATGAACAGAGTCACATGAATATGACAGAACTTATGAATAGTTAGTAGACATGGACCACGATCCAGACCTCCATGATCCATGAGAAGGGTGGAGGTAGAAGGAGGGGGGGGGGTTAGCAGTGTGAAGCTGACTCTGTGGTGTTTTGCTCTCCTCCAGTTCTCTCCTTTAATTTAACTCTTTGGTTTAACCTCGACGCTCAGACAGTTTATGTTTGTTTCTTCTCTTTCTGCACACGTGTTTCTCTCTCTCCTCCTCCCTTGTCTCGTCTTGTGCTCTCCACCCGTTCTTGATTTCCGTCTGCCCGCCCCGCCCCCCCCCCCCTTATTTCCCTCTCTCTTCCTCCCTCTCCCTCCTGTCTGTCCATCCTCCCCTCTGGGCTGCGCTGTGGCAGCAGTCGGTTACGGGGTTGGGGTGTCGACGGACTCTCAAAGCATCCCCCCGCCCCTCCTCCTCCTCTTCCTCCTCCTCCTCCTCCGCCCCACTCTACCCCTGCCGCCCCCTCCCTCAGGGTCCTCCGCAGAGCATATTCACCCAGGTAATCAGGCGGGCGGAGACACACAGGGGGACATTATTCCCGCAAGGAAGCCAGACGCTGATCCTTAGTATCCGTGTCCAGATTTCCTTCGTCAAAGAAATAGTCGACACGATCTCAATAACTTCTAATAGAATGAAAATATAACGTGACTTCTAAGAAGCGGTAATGCTGTGGTGTGCCCACTAACGGACTATAACACAACGGTTTATTAACGCCTTTCCCTTTCTCAGAGCTGACCCCTGTCCCAGCACTGTGCGTGAGGTCACGTGTTCACATCCCTGTGTGTCCCTGTGTGTCCGTGTGTCCGGTAGCATGATGGAGTACGACACGGAGAACATGAACTCGGATGAGATCTACAGCTCGCTGCGCGGCGTCACCGAGGCCATCCAGAGCTTCAGCTACCGCAGCCAGGAGGACCTGAACGAGCCAATCAGACAGGAGGGCAAGAGGGACGACGCCGTGAGTCACAGTCTCCTCCTCGATGGTCCTGCCTGAGAAACGACCTTTAAATACCAGAGAAATTAAAATACCTGAGAAATTACCTTTAAATACCAAAATTACCTTTAAATACCTGAACAATTACCTTTAAATACCTCAGAAATTACCTTTAAATACCAGAGAAATGACCTTTTAAATACCTGAAAGATTACCTTCCTATTTATTTATTTGTTTATATACCTTTTCTATACCTGAGAAATGACCTTTAAATACCTGAGAAATTACCTTCCTATACATGCAGGTGTGAGTGATCCAGGAAGCAGGTGTGAGTGATCCAGGAAGCAGGTGTGAGTGCAGCAGGAAGCAGGTGTGAGTGCAGCAGGAAGCAGGTGTGAGTGCAGCAGGAAGCAGGTGTGAGTGCAGCAGGAAGCAGGTGTGAGTGCAGAAGGAAGCAGGTGTGAGTGCTACAGGAAGTAGGTGTGAGTGCAGCAGGAAGCAGGTGTGAGTGCAGCAGGAAGCAGGTGTGAGTGCAGCAGGAAGCAGGTGTGAGTGCTACAGGAAGCAGGTGTGAGTCCAGAAGGAAGCAGGTGTGAGTGCAGCAGGAAGCAGGTGTGAGTGCTACAGGAAGCAGGTGTGAGTGCAGCAGGAAGCAGGTGTGAGTGCAGAAGGAAGCAGGTGTGAGTGCTACAGGAAGCAGGTGTGAGTGCAGCAGGAAGCAGGTGTGAGTGCAGCAGGAAGCAGGTGTGAGTGTAGAAGGAAGCAGGTGTGAGTGCTACAGGAAGCAGGTGTGAGTGCAGCAGGAAGCAGGTGTGAGTGTAGAAGGAAGCAGGTGTGAGTGCAGCAGGAAGCAGGTGTGAGTGTAGAAGGAAGCAGGTGTGAGTGCAGCAGGAAGTAGGTGTGAGTGTAGAAGGAAGCAGGTGTGAGTGGGCGTGTCTCTTCAGATCCAGGGCTGAACTGGCCAATCAAATGATTGTAAAAGGGAAACTGATCAGGTGCTCCACCCACTTCTCCGTCACAGGCAGGACGAGAGGGCGTGGCGTCCTCTCTGGGCTCCGACCCCCGCCTCGGCCTGGACGCGGTGGAAGGGGGGGGGGGCCGCACCGCCCTGGACAACAAGACCTCCCTCCTCAACACGCCGTCGCCGCGCTCCTTCTCCGGGCCGCGGGGCCGGGAGTTCGCCCCCTACGGCTACGGAGAAACCATCTGCAGCTACGACAAGACGGCCATGAAGGAGGCGGTGTTCGACGACGACGTGGAGCAGTTCAGAGACGGTGAGGTCATGAGGGCGGGAAGCAGAGGGGGCGGGGCTTATCACGCACACACGCAGCCACATCACGAGGCGCCGCGCTGCACACACACACACACACACAGGTACCTACTGCACTCTAGAGCTCTGTTGTTGGGTAACACCCCGTAAGAACGGAGACCAGCCCGGGGAGTTCTCTCTCTCTCTCTCTCTCTCTCTCTCTCTCTCTCTCTCTCTCTCTCTCTCTCACACTTTAATACAGGCAAAAAGCTCTGATTCTGGAGTTAAATAGTGCAGTGTGTTGTTATGGTCATCACGTCCTTTACTCTGCACCTAACCTTCCCCCCCCCTCTATCTCCACTCCCCCCCCCCCCCTCTCTTCCTCCCCTTCCTTTTTCTCCAGGCCGACGTCAGGAAAGTGGTGAAAACAAGACGCTTCCCAAGGTCTTTGCTCCCGGTAAACACTGATGACTGATTTACTGACTTCTCACTCTATTCTCTCTACTCACTCTCTCTCTGTGTGTTTGCGTCGTCCAATCAGCTCTCTCCTCTCCCGTCGTTCTCCCCGTGCTCTTCTCTCTCCTCTCTTCTTCTCTTTTCTCTTCTTCTCTCTTCTCTCTCCTCTCTTCTTCTCTTTTCTCTCTTCTTCTCTCTTCTCTCCTCTCTCTTCTTCTCTCTTCTCTCTCCTCTCTCTTCTTCTCTCTTCTCTCTCCTCTCCTCTCTCCTCTCTCCTTCTCTCTTCTCTCTCCTCTCTCCTCCCTCCTCTCTTCTCTCCTCTCTCTCCTCTTCTCTCTCTTCTCTCTCCTCTCCTCTCTCCTCTCTCCTCTCTTCTATCTTCTCTCTCCTCTCTTCTATCTTCTCTCTCCTCTTCTCTCTCCTCTCTCCTCTCTCCTCTCTTCTATCTTCTCTCTCCTCTCTCCTCTCTTCTATCTTCTCTCTCCTCTCTCCTCTCTTCTCTCATCTCTCTCCTCTCTTCTATCTTCTCTCTCCTCTCTTCTCTCTCCTCTCTTCTCTCTCCTCTCTCCTCTCTCCTCTCTCCTCTCTCCTCTGACGTGTCCTGCTGCCTTGCCAACGTTTTTACTAACGGTTCATTCTCCTGTAAAGTTCTAGATAACAGCAATTATAGATAAGATATTCTCAATAGTTTAATAACTATTCCCAATACTTGCCTAATCACACTCACATGTTAGACACAGATAGAGGGCATGCCCGTACCCAACATGGAGAACATTGACGAAGTCAAATGAAGAACATCACTTGTTAGAATTAGGATGCCGACCATCTTTTGACTAAATGCAAACTTTCATTCAACATCAAAATCTATTTCAAACGCCAACCTGATTACTAAAATGTAACGTTGAAGTCCAACTGTGTCTGGTAACTCTGCCGTATTTCACCCACAATGCACATCAGTGCCCATCTTGACTCATTCAACCTCGTCGTCTTAAAGTGCAATTTTCTGATTTAAAAATAAATAAACCTTAAAAACCTTTTAAAATGTATTTGACTTTAAACCAGTCGAACTTCCTCACAGCATTGATTGAGTTTCCTCTACCGGTCCTGATAGGACACAATGACTAAGATCTCTAGCTGTATTTTCAATGTGCAATAATGAATATGCACCTCATCCCTCGTGTCCTAGCACTCAGTCACGACCACTCGGACCTGGTCGCCGACCTGCTGAAGGAACTGTCCAATCACAACGAGCGCTCCGAGGAGCGCAAAGGCGCTCTGGTGGAGCTGCTGAAGATCACACGGGAGGACAGCCTGGCCGTGTGGGACGAGCACTTCAAGACCATCCTGCTGCTCCTGCTGGAGACGCTGGGCGATAAAGACGTACGTTAGCTCACGGCCCTGTTTGTGGAGGGTATCGATTATTGATTCCCAGGCTGGGAATCACACTCTGAATGTATGCATGAACTGATTCCCCCCCAGCACACCATCCGAGCCCTGGCCCTGCGTCTGCTGAAGGAGATTCTGAGGAACCAGCCGGCCCGCTTCAAGAACTATGCTGAGCTCACCATCATGAAGACCCTGGAGGCTCACAAAGACTCCCACAAAGAGGTACAGGCACCACGTGCAGGGCTTCGTTTGTGTCTCACATGATGCAGATATCCCATGTGAGCAAACTATTAGCTATTCATACATCCATACACATACGTGGCAACATTGTCACTTATTTTGAGTGTCAAGTTTGTGCCAACTTGATGGATCCAAGTCCGATACGCTCCTCCAACTCCTGACATACTGTCTGTTGGTGATGACTCTCCGTGGGTTCACCACCACATGTGACCTTTTTCTCACGAGGTAAATGCCAGGCACTAAAATAAAGTACCTGGCAGATGATTGGATGAACCACCTGTCAATCTAACTCTGAGGGAAGCCGCCAAAAACATCTTTTCATCGTCTCTTTTGATGAAGAAATACCGTCCCGGTCTAAAAGAGATGACTCTCAATATAAACAAAGAATAGAATAATAACAATTTGTGTGTGTGTGTGTGTGTGTGTGTGTGTGTGTGTGTGTGTGTGTGTGTGTGTGTGTGTGTGTGTGTGTGTGTGTGTGTGTGTGTGTGTGTGTGTGTGTGTGTGTGTGTGTGTGTGTGTGTGTGTGTGTGTGTGTGTGTGTGTGTGTGTTATTGTCTATAGTTCTGTGTGTAGAAAACATTTTATATATTCTCTATATCATTTTCATATGACAAATGTTTTAGGGCCATTGTAGGTAAAATGAAAAAGCTGTTCCTATTTTTGGGCATAACAAAATAAACTGAATTGAATCTAATCTGGAGATTAAAATCATACAAGAGGGAAACCAATCTAGGATATTCTCTGAGAATGAAGTCATACATTCACGTTTGTTTTTTTCTTGTCACGTAAATGTGCAACTTTAACCCCGATGGTGTTTTTGTAGGTGGTGCGTGCGGCCGAAGAGGCGGCCTCCACCCTGGCCGGCTCCATCCACCCGGAGCAGTGCATCAAGGTGCTGTGTCCCATTGTGCAGACGGCCGACTACCCCATCAACCTAGCGGCCATCAAGATGCAAACCAAAGTCATTGAACGCCACGCCAAGGACTCCTTGCTGCAGCTGCTGCCTGACATCATCCCGGGACTCCTACAGGTCTGGGCTCAGAGGAACGTAGACGGGGATTGTTGAATCTGCACATGTGGCTTAGATTTCATTCTGTTACTCACAAACTCAAACAAAGCAAAATGCGCTCTTCAGGAAACTGAGATTGAATATTCATAATGTGCGTGTTACACAGCAGCTCTCTGTGTCCGGCCAATCAGAAAACCTCCGCTCTGGTACAGCGGTGAACTCTTCGCCTTGTCCCTGGAGATGTTTGCGTGTCCTCTGCACTCTTTTGAGGCTCCTCCCACGTTTGCCTGACGCCGCCTGTGTGTCTCTGCGCAGGGCTACGACAACACGGAGAGCAGCGTCCGCAAGGCCAGCGTGTTCTGCCTGGTGGCCATCTACTCTGTGATTGGAGAGGACCTCAAGCCCCACCTGGCACTGCTCACGGGCAGCAAGGTGACGATGCACACACACACACACACACACACACACACACACACACACACACACACAGGGACGCACAACACCTCTTCAACAGATGCGGAGCCGTATCCTCTCCCCATGTTGTCGTTATGGCTCGTCAGGTTTCAACCGCAGTGTTGTATACAGGGTCCGTATGGTCATGGAAAACCTGGAAAATTCATGGAATAAAAAAATGGTCATTTCCAGGCCTGGAAAAGTCATGGAAAAAAACCTTAAAACATAAAAGTTTTTTTAAAAAATAAGTGGAAATTTGTTATTATCACATGTTCATTTGAGTTTGAGTTCATGGAGTTTAAAATAATGAATATGTTTTTTAAAGAAAGACGCTCAAAATATAAGTACGCTCTCAATAAGCAACATTTTCTAAATTGTTCATGTTTATACCGAGATTTCAGTTTGGTTATGGAAATTTGGTTTAAAGTCATGGAAACGTGATGGAAATCTATTGGTCAAGATGTGTAAGAACCCTGTGTGTATACCTTTATATACTCACTACTACATGGCTCCTTTTATGTAAGCGAGGAGGTCAGAGGGCCAGGACCCTCCCCTTCGACCTGTTGTACAGCTGGTCATCTGAGGGGGGCATACGGACCGAGTAAGCACCGGAACCTTCTCACGTCGTCTTCAATGTGCAAACGCAACCCGGAAAACTGTTTCAGGTCCTAAAGTCAGATTCCTGATGAGTGAGGAGAGAGCAGCGCTCCTACGGGCATGGAGCACCGGGAAGTGTCCTGGAATTTTAATTTTTTTATTTCCAGTTCCTGGAAAAGTCCTGGGAAAAAAAAAAAATACACAAAAGTCTGGGAAAAATCCTGTATATGTTTTATATTCATATGTTCAATCACACTGAGTTTTAAATAATTGATTTGCTTTTAAAGAATTAGTCTTAAAATGGAATACGCTCTTTCATACTAACGGTGCACATTTTTCCGCGCTGCAAGTGAACGCACCTTAACTGAGGAGACATACATTCAATTCAATTCAGTTCAGTTTATTTGTATAGCCCAGTTTCACAAATTACAAATTTGTCTCAGAGTGCTTCACAATCTGTACACATAGACATCCCTGCCCCAAAACCTCACATCGGACCAGGAAAAACTCCCAAATAACCCTTCAGGGGGGAAAAAAGGGAAGAAACCTTCAGGAGAGCAACAGAGGAGGATCCCTCTCCAGGATGGACGGATAAATAGATGTAATGTGTACAGAAGGACAGATTTAGAGTTTAAATACATTCAAGGAATCTGACAGTTTATCAATAGTTCATATTTAGGCATATTCCACGATGGAGAGTTTGGAGACCTCCCGAGTGGAGGAGTGGGCGGAGTCCCAGCAGGGCAGCGGCACAGCTGGTGACAGGACCTCACGATCCAACCATCGAAGGTCCATCAGCAGATGGGATCTATGCCGTCTCATAGGGTCACATGACCCCATGAGACCTGAAGTCAGAAGGACTCCGGGGAGAAATACATGTTGATACTTTTAATGAAACTATTGTCTCTCATTCATTTGAGTTATTTAAGGTTATACAATGGATGCTTTGGAGTTTAAATACGACATTTTCTCACTTTTTTATGTAAACACAGATAAAAAATAATATTTTGTCATGGAAATTGTGTTAAAGTCCTGGCCCCCCCATTGGTCCCCAGGTGCCCCCTGTAACATGTATGTGTGTGTGTGTGTGTGTGTGTGTGTGTGTGTGTGTGTGTGTTTGCTGCTTGGCAGATGAAGCTCCTGAACCTGTACATCAAGCGAGCGCAGACCACCAACAGCAACAGCAGCAGCTCCTCCGACGTCTCCTCCCACAGTTAATGGAGGGAGGTCTCCCTCGGATGGACGACGCTGGAAGATCGCCATCTCCGAGCTTCCTCTCCTCCTCCTCCTCCTCCTCCTCTTCCTCACTCGAGCTCCACTGCGCTTCTCTCCCATGTGGAGGAGATCCTGTCACCAACCTTTTGCTCATGTAGTCCCCTCCACGTAGTTTATTTTCTATTTATTGTTGACGCTAACTGGTCATTAGAAGCGACTCAGTCCATGGACTCCCCTCACAACAACCTCGTTCACCTGGAAATGACAATCCGTCACATTTTGTGCAGCAGTTTATTTAGAGAAGAGGAAACTCCTGTTAAACCTCAAAGTGTGTGTGACTCGGCAGATGTGTGTGTCGCCTGTATTTCCTCACGCAGCGCTCTGCTCTGAGGGTGGAGGACGGCTTCACGCCGCCTCGCTCTGGACAAACGGCGCCCGGCCCGTGGCGCCATGCTCGGCCGAGTGGCTCTGTTTGAAGAGCAAGTTGTTTGTAAATAGCGGCTGATGTTTGTTCCCAGCCTTGAGTCGGATGGGGGGGGGGGGGGGTTAAGACATCCACCGGCCTTATGCACTTCACCTCTTCAGCTGACTGGGGCCTCTGCATTGGGAAGGACCCGGCAGTGTTCTTGATCCGTGATGACGCAGCTACAGTATTATGGGCCCCCCCCCTCCTCCTCCTCCTCCTCCTCCTCCTCCCCCCGTAATGTAACCACCGCTTCTGCAATAGCGTGGATTCCACAGATATAAGGTGTTTTGTACATACACGTTTGGACCACTGCTTAGCGTACCTTTCTAATGATGTCGGCGAAAAACAAACAAGAAAGAAAGAGAGAGATATGGGGGGGTGAATGGGTCGACCTTCTTTTTGTTTCCTTTTGCCCGATAGCTAATTTGCTTGCATGTAGCCTGCAGCAGACGCCAAGCTGCCGGCCAACAGCTGTTTAAGTGCACTTGTGACATCATCAGCGGCTCTGATGTCGTGTTTCAGGAGAGGAGGAAGCCCATTGGCCACACTCGTATGACCAAAATGTGTTGAATGGGTTTATTTAAGTTTCACATTTCTGTGTTTCCTTTAATCTTTACAGAGAGATTACGTTAGCTTGATGGTCCACGTGGTTATGGGATATGATTTCATCGTGACGCAGGGATCTGCTGGAGGAGGGGGTCAGGCTCCTTATGCCTTTTTTTTAATATTGAGATGATATTAAGGAAAATCAAGTATTCCTAGTGTTACCTGGGGATGTTTTTAGTTGAGTGGTGTTCAGGGAATCCACAGAGTGGGCCAATCGTGGTTATTTAAGTAAATGAATGTACAGACTTAATACGTGTTTATGATTCAGCTTTTTAAGCGTCGGTACTGAGAATGATTTTCAGCGACGTGCAGACTGTAATATATATATATATATATATATATATATATATATATATATATATATAATTTATATAATATATATATTATTTATATAATATATATATTATTTATATAATACATATATTATGTATACTATATATATAGTGTATATATATAATATATGTGTGTGTGTATATATATGTATATATATAATACATATATGTATAAATACATATATGTATATATATATAATATATATGTGTGTGTATGTATGTATGTATATATATATATATATATATATATATATATATATGGCTGTCTGCACTCTCTGCCCTCATAATAATGGTGAAACACTGGCACACGCCATCACACTGCTGGTCCTTTAAAACTCTCACTATGCATGTTTTACAGCACACTGTCTTTCTTTTGGCTCAAAGCGGTCATGTAATATTCATACCTGTAATTTATATATTTTATTTTATTTCGTCCTCATGTTAAAGTGTACAGAAGAGTTTTTTTGTTGTTGTTGTTGTTGTTGTTGACTTCCCACCTGTGATGAGTTTGCGACAATGTAAAGAAATTGTTTGCTCGAGAAATAAACGGACTAAGAAGTGACGATCAGCTGCTTCTGTGGACGTGAAGCGCTGCAGAGGGTGTGTGTTTGTGATGTTCACATAAGGTCATATTGTTTTTATGGTATTGTATCGAATTTTGGTATGATGATATTTATGGCAGGTATCGTATAGAAGTAATAATGTTAGTGACAGCCAGGTAGAGGCAGAACAGACTCCAGGAACACAGCCACGGCTCAGCAGAGCTCAGAGTCCTTGTTCAGGCCAAAGAAAGGGAAGTTGGTTCATGAATAACTTTAACCATATGATATATAATGACAACGCATATTTGTTATTACTATTATATCATTAATAATATTTCTACTTTATACATTTTGTTGTAAAACTACTAAAGTTCAGCTAAACATTTATTAGATTAATCAATTAGTTGCTTAAGAGAAGAAAAAAATAAAAATTACAGTGTGGCGGGCAGAGATTTCAGGGTGGCGGGCCACCACCCTGAAATCTCCGCCCGCCACCCTGTAATCAGCCACTTCCCGGGGTGGGGGGCTCTGCTGGGAGTCACAGGAAGGGTGGGTGGGAAGGTTATTATGGATGACTTAAAATGACTTAAGTATAAACAAATAAATGCATGAATAAATATAGGAATAAATACATGCTTAAATAAATGTATAAATAAATACAGGAATAAATAAATACACCTCACAGCAAGAGGGCCGTGGGTTCAATTCCCGGTCTGGGCGGTCCTTCTGTGTGGAGTTTGCATGTTCTCCCCGTGTCAGCGTGGGTTCTCTCCGGGTTCTCCGGCTTCCTCCCACAGTCCAAAGACATGCAGCAGGTTAATTGATCTCTAAATTGCCCATAAGTGTAAATGTGAGAGTGAATGGTTGTATGTCCCTATATGAGCCCTGGATGGACTGGCGTCCTGTCCAGGGTGTCCCCTGCCTTCGCCCTATGTCAGCTGTGATCAGCTCCAGCGCCCCGTGACCCTAATGAGGATAAGCGGTATTGATGATGGATGGATGGATGAATGGATGAATAAATACAGGAATAAACAAATGTTTAAATAAATGTATGAATAAATAAATACAAGAATAAATAAATACATTCTTAAATAAATGTATAAATAAATACATGAATAAATCAATGAGTTATACCTAAACAAGACATCATTAAATAAATGTATTTCTACATTTCTGTATTTCTTCAGGGACGTGGAACGTCACCCCCTAGCGGGGAAGGAGCCTGAGCTGGTGCGGGAGGTGGAGCAGTACCAACTAGATCTAGTTGGGCTCACCTCCACGCACAGCGCTGGCTCTGGAACCAAGCTCCTGGAGAAGGGTTGGACTCTGTTCTTGTCTGGAGTTGCCCAGCGTGAGAGGTGCCGGGCGGGAGTGGGGATACTCACAAGTCCCCGGCTGAGCGCTGCTGTGTTGGAGTTTTCCCCGGAGAACGAGAGGGTCGCCTCCCTGCGCCTACGGGTTGCGGGGAGTAAGCCTCTGACTGTGGTTTGTGCTTATGCATCGAACCGCAGTTCAGAGTACCCGGCCTTCTTGGAGTCGGTGGGAGGGGTCCTGGAGAGGGCACCGCCTGCCGACTCCATAGTTCTCCTGGGAGACTTCAACGCTCACGTGGGCAATGACGGAGAAACCTGGAGGGGGGTGATTGGGAGGAACGGCTTGCCCGATCTGAACCCGAGCGGTGTTCTGTTATTGGACTTCTGTGCTAGCCACGGCTTGTCCATAACAAACACCATGTTCGAACATAAGATGGCTCATAAGTGTACTTGGTACCAGAACACCTTAGGCCGCAGATCAATGATCGACTTTATAATCGTATCATCTGATCTGTGGCCGTATGTCTTGGACACTCGGGTGAAGAGAGAAGCAGAGCTGTCAACTGATCACCACCTGGTGGTGAGTTGGATCAGATGGCGGCGGAGTCGGCCAGAGAGACCTGGCAAGCCCAAACGTGTAGTGCGGGTAAACTGGGAATGTCTGGCGGAGGACCCTGTCCGGAAGGTCTTCAACTCCCACCTCCGGATGAACTTCTCACACATCCCGAGGGAGGTTGGGGACATGCAATCCGAGTGGACCATGTTCAAAGCCTCTATTGTGGAAGCGGCCGACAGGAGCTGTGGTCGGAAGGTCATCGGTGCCTGTCGTGGCGACAACCCAAGAACCCGGTGGTGGACACCGGAAGTCAGGGAAGCCGTCAAGCTGAAGAAGAAGGCCTTCCGGGCCTGGTTGGCCCAGGGGTCTCCTGAAGCAGCTGACAGGTACCGACAGGCCAGAAGTGCTGCAGCTACGGTGGTCACGGATGCAAAAACTCGGGCATGGGAGGAGTTCGGGGAGGCAATGGAGAAGGACTTTCGGTCGGCCTCAAAGAGGTTCTGGCAAACCGTCCGACGGCTCAGGAAGAGAAAGCAGGGTTTACCCCAGGCGTGGGGTAGACCCTGCGTGGGGGGGGGAGCTGTTGACCCAGACGGGGGACATCGTCGGGCGGTGGAAAGAACACTTTGAGGAACTCCTAAATCCGGCCAACATGTAGAGGGGACAGTGCCTGTAGACTTGGGGGGGGTCGCACCAATATCCCTGGCAGAGGCCGCTAAGGTTGTTAAAAAGCTCCTTGGTGGCAAGGCGCCGGGGGTGGATGAGATCCGCCCTGAGATGCTGAAGGCGCTGGACATTGTTGGGCTGTCTTGGCTGACACGCCTCTTCATGTCGCATGAGGGTCTGGAACAGTGCCCTTGGACTGGCAGACCGGGGTGGTGGTTCCCATTTTCAAAAAGGGGGACCGGAGAGTGTGCTCGAACTATCATGGTATCACACTTCTCAGCCTCCCTGGGAAAGTTTATGCCAGGGTACTGGAAAGGAGGCTCCGACCGATGGTCGAACCTCGGATTCAAGACCAGCAGTGCGGATTCCGTCCCCGGTCGTGGAACTGTGGACCAGCTCTTCACCCTCGCAAGGGTCCTCGAGGGGTCCTGGGAGTTTGCCCAACCAGTCTTCATGTGCTTTGTGGACTTGGAGAAGGCTTTCGACCGGGTCTCTCGGGAACTGTTGTGGGGGGTGTTGTTGAGGGGTATGGGGTTCCGGACCCGTTGCTACGGGCTATCTGGTCTCTGTACACCTGCAGTAGGAGCTGTGTTCGCATCCTCGGCAGTAAGTCAGACACGTTCCCGGTGGGTGTTGGTCTCCGCCAGGGCTGCCCTTTATCACCGGTCCTGTTTGTGATTTTCATGGACAGGATATCTAGGCGCAGCCTGGGGGTGGAGCAGGTCAGGTTTGGGGGTCTTGGGATCGCCTCTCTTCTGTTTGTAGATGATGTGGTCCTGTTAGCATCCTCAGACCATGACCTCCGCACTTCGCTGGGCGCGTTTGCTGCCGAGTGTGAAGCGGCAGGGATGAGGGTCAGCACAGCCAAATCTGAGGCCATGGTGCTCTGCCGGAAACCGGTGGATTGCTCCCTCCAGGTGGGGACAGAGCGCCTACCCCAAGCGAAGGAGTTCAAGTATCTCGGGGTCTTGTTCACGAGTGAGGGTAAGATTGAGCGGGAGATCGACAGGCGGATCGGTGCGGCTGCAGCAGTAAAACAGGCGCTGTACCGGTCCGTCTTGGTGAAGAGAGAGCTGAGCCGAAGGCGGCTCTCAATTTACTGGTCGGTCACGTTCCATCCTCACCTATGGTCACGAACTTTGGGTAGTGACCGAAAGAACGAGGTCGCGAATACAAGCGCCGAAATGAGTTTCTCCTCCGAGGGTGGCCGGGCTCAGCCTTAGAGATAGGGTCAGGAGCTCGGACATCAGGAGGGAGCTCGAGTCGAGTCGCTACTCCTTCGCATCGAGAGGAGTCAGCTGAGGTGGTTCGGGCATCTAATTCGGATGCCTCCTGGACGCCTCCCATTGGAGGTTTTCCAGGCACGTCCAACTGGGAGGAGACCCCGGGGAAGACCCAGGACACGCTGGAGGGATTATATCTCCCGGCTGGCCTGGGAACGCCTCGGGATCCCCCAGAATGAGCTGGAAAATGTTGCGGGCGAGAGGGGAGTCTGGGTCAACCTGCTGGGCCTGCTGCCCCCGCGACCCGACCCCGGATAAAGCGGTGGAAAATGGATGGATGGATAGATGTATTTCTTCATTTATTTATTTATCTATTTATGTGTCCACACGTATTTCTTCATTTATTTATGTGACATTTACGTGTCCGTATATTCAAATGAGCTGGGCGGTCCGAACCTCTGTCTAAAGCCTGATTGGTCACAGGAGTGTGATGCACCTGGTGTGTTGTGCTCTACTACTCCTGCCTCACTCAGCTCACCGTTAGCAGAAGTTAGCCGAGACAGCTTTTTGACTTCAGCCTTTTATCAATTCCAAGTACACTGAGAACGGACTTGTGTTCTTTTGGAGTCTGGTCATGGGAGTCCAGACTGAGGACACAGGACGGTTTTTCTGGTCTTGTGACGTCACCACATCAACTGTTCTTGCTCCTGAATTTACTCCAATTATTCACTGTAAAATACTTTCCAGTGGAGTAGAATGTGTTGCGGTGTTCACTGTTGTTTGGCGTAGGCTCCGGCCACAGTAGCCTGTTACATGACCACAGATTTGATGCTTAAACTACTAACTTACAATAACATTCCGTGACTCAATTCAATTCAATTCAGTTTATTTGTATAGCCCAGTTTCACAAATTACAAATTTGTCTCAGAGTGCTTTACAATCTGTACACATAGACATCCCTGACCCAAAACCTCACATCGGACCAGGAAAAACTCCCAAATAACCCTTCAGGGGGAAAAAGGGAAGAAACCTTCAGGAGAGCAACAGAGGAGGATCCCTCTCCAGGATGGACAGATGCAATAGATGTAATGTGTACAGAAGGGCATATTTAGAGTTAAAATACATTCAAGGAATCTGACAGAGTTTATCAATAGTTCATATTTAGGCATATTCCACGATGGAGAGTTTGGAGACCTCCCAAGTGGAGGAGTGGGCGGAGTCCCAGCAGGGCAGTGGCACAGCCACAGACTCAACAGTAGTATTTAGAATGTACAGACAAGAACGCATAATAAACGCTGTTCTTCTACAGATCCAAGTGCTAGGGATGATTGTTTCTGTCTTGCTCCCCGACTTGACCAATCAGGCTTTAGACAGAGGTTCGGACCGCACAGCTCATTTGAATATACGGACACGTAAATGTCACACATAAATAAATGAAGAAATACGTGTGGACACATAAATAGAGATATACATAAATGAAGAAATACAGAAATGTAGAAATATATTTATTTAATAATGTCCTGTTGAGTTATAACTTATATGTATTCATTCCTGTATTTATTTATACATTTATTGAAGCATTTATTTATTCTTGTATTTATTCATGCATTTATTTATTTATTTATACTTAAGTCATTTTAAGTCCTCCATAGGTTATTGGATAAAAGATGACCGAGGCCGATATAAGAGGCAGGCGATGAGCTGTGCCTGCAGCAAAAAAAGAGCTGGAATCTAAGGAAGCCAGCAGGGGCAAAGCTATAGCACCTCCTCCATCAGCACCACCTCGTGATCCTGGGATACAAGAAGACAAGGCGCTGGACATCATGCTGTTGTGCCATTCCCAGCCGGAGTCCTCCCAGCAGCACTGTGCCGGTTACATGAGGTGAAGCACAGCCGCAGGTTTGGAGAGCAGTGAGAAGGGAACGTCTCTTTGTTTTAATTTGCAGTAATTTTGCTTCATTCTTTTAAATGTTTTATTAGAATCGTCTTTCTCTTCAATGGTTTGGTTTAATGGAGCACTGTTTAAAAAAATAATAATCCACATATAGGCAACAAATCTTCTTTTTTTTTCTCTCTTTTTGTAAAATTCGAACACCATTGAGCCGTAACATCAGCCTTGGTGCACCGATATTCCTCCGGCTGAGTGAGAAGGGACACACACACACACACACACACGCACACGCACGCTCTGCTTTCCTCAGAGAGGCCTTGGCTCAGTTCTTGGGGGAGGAAGAGGCCCGGCTGATGGAGGCCCGGCTGACGGAGGCCCGGTGGAGCCCGGTACATTCGTAAATAATACAAAAACAATCCATCCTTTTGTTGGGAGGTATAGCTTGTCTGTTAAAAAAATTTAAGCATTGTGGAAATGTGTTCACTGACTGCATTTTTTTTTAAACAACATTAAAGGAAAAATAGTCGCTAACTTCATGTTCCTGACTACAGAGCTCCCGATAACCAGGCTGTGCTCCTCAGCCGATGAGTCGCTGAGCAGGACTCGTTTCCATGTAGTTGTACGAGATTCAGTGAGTGAGTCAGAAGTGACATCATTTGAGTCTTTTTTTAAACTTCTTCTCAGACTTTTTTATTTCATGTTTATTAAAGAAAGCACAGTTGAGTATTTTAAAAAGTCAGATGTTACTGAATACTGTCAGTTCGTACTTTCTTCCTAAACCTCGTGATAGAGAAGACAAATCCCCAGAATGAGTCCCACTCAGATCGTGAGGAAACGGTCGTGGCGAATGAGCGGCTGCGCGAGTTCACCTGGCTCAGGTGTACAGTCTGCTGTCAATTCCAACAACATGCGGGGAACACACGATTAAAACACGACACGCTGATCAGACACAACGCCGGGCTGAAACATGAAATGTGCCGCGACCTGTGCGATGAGAGCGCAGCTCCGAGCCTCCAGGGCTCTCAAGCCTCACGCATTGAGCGTGAGACTCACGCACTTCGGTCTTAACTCTATTTAATGTTTTAATGAGCCGCAGCGCCAACATGAGCCACTGCAGTCAAGCCAGCCTCCACTTCGAAAAGCCAGCCCGCCCGATATTTTTCAGTGCACATATATACCAGGCGTTACGGTGCGAGTGTGTGAAAACTGTCTTCAAAAAAAGAGCGAACTTCCGGTGAACGAGATATGACGAAACACGTCTTTAAATACATTTATAGTTATAGATTTAACTAGATGAAGAGATGAAAAATCATGAATTGTATGAATGATGAATAAAATACATAAAAGAAGGTCATTATTACGATATTGGATGTTCTGATTTAGAATTTCAAAATAAAAGATATAGAAAATCACATTCATGCGCAAATGTGTGTCTAATTTCAGAATGGATTTAGAACAAAATGGTGCGTAGTTATAACATATTTTCACTTCTGATTCATGGTAGAGTACCTCAAGGTGTCACCCAGAGATAATAAAGATATTCTGACGTTTTTTTTTTAAATGAAAGTACTTATAATATTAATATATTATGCCAATATTTGACATTTATTTAAAACAAATCCATAACTTTCTTGCAAAAACACACACTGCATTCTGGTTATTGGTGACCTATTCTAGCTCCATGATTATTTTCATGAGATTTTACTGTTCGGATTTTGAGAAAACTCTATTTAAACTTAGCGAAAAATAAATATGATTAATATTATGCCAATATTTGACATTTATTTAAAGCAAATCCATAACTTTCTTGCAAAAACACACACTGCAGTCTGGTTTTTGGTGACCTCTTCTAGCTCCATGATTATTTTCATGAGAATTTACTGTTCGGATTTTTAGAAAATTCTATTTAAACTTAGCAAAAAATAAATATGATTAATATTATGCCAATATTTGACATTTATTTAAAGCAAATCCATAACTTTCTTGCAAAAACACACACTGCATTCTGTGCATTATCTCTGCATTATGTGTCAAGAGATTTTACTGTTCGGATTTTTGAAAAAACTCTATTTAAACTTAGCAAAATAAATATGATTTAATATTATGCCAATATTTGACATTTATTTAAAAGCAATCCATAACTTTCTTAAAAAAAACACACTGCAGTCTGGTTATTTTTGACTCTGCTAGATTATTTGATTTATTTTTTACTGTTTTTCGGATGAGAAAACTCTAAAACTCTATTTAAACTTAGCAAAAATAATATTTATGCCAATAATTTAATATATTTAAAAAAATAAATATAACTCTACTCTACTCTACAAGCTTACAAGCGCCTGAAAGCAGATCCTTACACTTCTTGAAATAAATTACACTGTATTATAGTTATTGGTGACCTCTGCTATGCCCATGGTTATTTTAATGAGATATTACTCTTCAAATTTACAGGAAATTCAAGTTCAAGTCAGCTTAATAAGAGGACCTCAAGTGGGAGCTGAACATCAGCTCCATCACTAAAAAGGCATGGCAGAGGACGTTCTTCCTGACGTAGCTGAATTCAACCTGCCAAAGACCACAATGGTGCATTTCTACACTGCCATCATCAAGTCCATCCTCTGCTCCTCCATCACCGTCTGGTACTCTGCAGCCACTGCCAAGGACAGGGCCAGACTGCAGCAGATCATCCACTTTTCAGAGAGAGTGATTGGCTGCAATCTGCCATCCCTCCAGGACTTGTCTGCTTCCAGGACCCTGAAGCGAGCAAAGAAGATTGTAGCTGACTCCTCTCACCCGTGTCACACACTGTTCAAGTCCCTCCCCTCTGGCAAGAGGCTGAGGTTCCATCAGGACCAAGATATTAGGCCACACAAAGAGAAATGAAAAATGAGCGAAGAAGACTGGCTCTCCAGATACTGAAAGCATCAGGTTCGTAAGGATAGTGTCTGTGGTGTCGAGGTGGGATACAAAACTAAGTTCAGGTTTGTCAGGAATCAAACAAACAAAGGAGCGGGGGAGTACGGTCAAAAAGTGTTCACTATGCAAAATATACAAAAGCCAGTTTGCATTATAAAATTGGTGAAAACCCTAGAAAATAAATAATCGTTGAAAATGTATCCAAAACCAGTCAAAAGAAAAATACACAGGGCAGATAAAGAATACAAAAAGAAGTGTTAAATCATGGCAACAAAATTTGAATGACACTCTGGATTTCTTTTTAGAAAACACATTTTTAATAACTTGATGTATTTGTGTCAGTTTAGCAGGTGAATAGGGAGACTAATGGATAATTAGCAGCACCGAGATACACAGAGCAAGCCCACAGAAATAGTGAGAGATTGAGAGATGGAGGGGACCTGAAAAGACCCCGATTGATATTTAGACATAGTTTATCAATATTTGGTATTGTTACAGTACATCAAGCCTTGGTTTAAGGACACGTGTACCTCAAAACTCAAATATGTCTTTCCATTTAAAAATAATGTAATATGCAAAATCTTTTTTATATAAGAATAAACTGCACTAATGCAGTTTTTCCAGTGATAGTACAAATATTGGAAGAAATTTGTTAAGTTAAAACCTGACCCCAGGTTATTTTTATAAAGAGATGATGTTGGTGTTACTAATTTCTTTTTATTACCCTTCTGTATTTCAGTATTTGATTTTGAAATGTGCTCCATGGAAAAGCCTCCGGGATCTGGGCCTCCACTGACAAATTGGGTGAGGGTTTATTTTTGTCTGTGTGATTGCTTTGGTTAATGCAGTATCACGATCAGTGTTAAGGTTTAGAGGTGTACAACAAACAGTTTTGCCTTTAACTCAGAGAGAATTAATTCAGATAACTTTTTAATGTAAAATCAGAATATGTAGGTAGTGTAATGGGGATTTGTATATCTTATGAATATCTTATATTCTTAAAGGTCGACGGTTTTATAGGTTATTATTGAGAAAACTATCGAGGAGGACTCATGGTTTATGCAGCAGATGCCTAAATAACATGCACGGATGTATGACTAAAGGACGTATTGAATTATGCTTATTTTATTTTTATTTTTTATTTATTTTAAATGTATTTAACCAGGAAATGCCTCATTGAGATTAAAAATCTCCTTTACAAGTGTCCTGGCCAAGACGGTAGCAGTAGCACGTCACACAAAATTTCAGACAAGATAACATAAAACAGTGACAGACAATATAAAAAACAAAGAACAAAATCACAGCATGAAATAAAACCAAAAACTAAGACTCAAGTCAACACGACCAGCTTACACAGGAGCACATACCTCCGTCATAGAAAACATTTACAACTAAATGAATTTCCCTCCAATTCTTTTAATCTATTTTTAAAAACACCTAAAGAGACCGGTTCCCGGAGACCCAGGTCAGTCTGCAGCAAATTCCAAGCCGCAGGAGCAGCAAACCTAAAACCTCTTTTTCCCATTTCCAAACGGACGTTAGGGACAGAGAGCAAGAGGAGGCCTTGAGCGAAGTTATGTGTCACAACTATAAGCATGTGTGTGCGCGTTGACCACACTGACAAAGACCTCCTTGCTGTATACATGCATGCATTTCATTTCATTTCATTTATTTATTTATTTGTACAGGGACCGTACACATTAATCAACCCAGAGGGTAAATGTTTTAGCATTAGCTAAGGCTAAATTTCAGCTTTGGTCTATATGTCTCGTGACAACGTTGATAAGTACTCCTTTGTTTCTAAATTTCAATGCCGAATATTCCAATAACGGCAGCCCCCACCTCTATACTGTCTATATAGCGCTGTGTGAATTTCAATCTTCAGCATTCACTTTTAATACTTTAAAGATAAGTTTTAGTTTTTCAATATTAATTATTTCAACTTTAAAAGAAAGACAACTGGTAGGCTAAAATGTTGCCATGCCAATAGAAAGTAAAAGTGGAGAACTTTGAACCTGTGAAATTGTGTACTTTGATACATCGACAGATTGACAGTGAACTAGATATCGTCTTTATTAATAAAGTTTAAATGATTACATAATGCATAGTGGAAAACATTTGTTAAAAACAATGACGGGTCTGATTTTGTAAAAATATACGCAAACTCATCATTCTGATTTCTAACTTGTTATTTTCTAGATCCAATGTGACAGCTGCAAGAACTGGTATCATGAAGAATGCCTGGACATGGACAATAAAGGCCTGAAGAGAGCCAGGGCAAGCAGCTGGAGCTGCAGTTTGTGCTGCCTTTAATTCCATCCATTTTCCACCGCTTTATCCGGGGTCGGGTCGCGGGGGCAGCAGACCCAGCAGGCTGACCCAGACTCCCCTCTAGCCCGCAACATTTTCTAGTTCATTCTGGGGGATCCTGAGGCGTTCCCAGGCCAGCCGGGAGATTTAATCCCTCCAGTGTGTCCTGGGTCTTCCCCAGGGTCTCCTCCCAGTTTGACGTGCCTGGAAAACCTCTAAAGGGAGGCGTCCAGGAGTAGCGCCTCGACTCCGAGCTCCCTCCTGATGTCCGAGCTCCTGACCCTATCTCTAAGGCTGAGCCCGGCCACCCTACGGAGGAAACTCATTTCGGCCGCTTGTATTCGCGACCTCGTTCTTTCGGTCACTACCCAAAGTTCGTGACCATATAGGTGAGGATTGGAACGTAGACCGACCAGTAAATTGAGAGCTTTGCCTTTTGGCTCAGCTCTCTCTTCACCAAGATGGACCGGTAAAGCGCCTGTTTTAGGAAAGTTCATTCATTAAGTTTGCTGGAACAGGCTTGTATAACAAATCAGTGCACTTTGGATTTGGCTGCTGTTATTAGCTCATGTTTCTAGCAAACAGTTGTTAAGTGGGATTGCTATGATATTCATAGTGTATTTGTGCGGTTGATCTTGCATGTTCCTAATACATTTGACTGTATATATTGATTTACAATAAAATGCAATGGCACATTGAAGTTAATATATTTCAAAACAGCTTTGTGTAATTTTATTCAAGAAATGTAAGGATTTGCTGAGTAATATCTCATGAGAGTAATCATGGAGCTAGAAGAGGTCATCAATAACCAGAATGCAGTGTGTGTTTTTGCAAGAAAGTTATGGATTTGCTTTAAATAAATGTCAAATATTGGCATAATATTAATCATATTTATTTTTCGCTAAGTTTAAATAGAGTTTTCTCAAAATCCGAACAGTAAAATCTCATGAAAATAATCATGGAGCTAGAAGAGGTCACCAATAACCAGAATGCAGTGTGTGTTTTTGCAAGAAAGTTATGGATTTGCTTTAAATAAATGTCAAATATTGGCATAATATTAATCATATTTATTTTTTGCTAAGTTTAAATAGAGTTTTCTCAAAATCCGAACAGTAAAATCTCATGAAAATAATCATGGAGCTAGAAGAGGTCACCAATAACCAGAATGCAGTGTGTGTTTTTGCAAGAAAGTTATGGATTTGCTTTAAATAAATGTCAAATATTGGCATAATATTAACCATATTTATTTTTTGCTAAGTTTAAATAGAATTTTCTCAATATCCGAACAATACAATCTCATGAAAATAATCATGGAGCTAGAAGAGGTCAGCACTAACCAGACTGCAGTGTGTGTTTTTGCAAGAAAGTTATGGATTTGCTTTAAATAAATGTCAAATATTGGCATAATATATTAATATTATAAGTACTTTCATTTAAAAAAATCAAACGTCAGAATATCTTTATTATCTCTGGGTGACACCTTGAGGTACTCTACCATGAATCAGAAGTGAAAATATGTTATAACTACGCACCATTTTGTTCTAAATCTATTCTGAAATTAGACACACATTTGCGCATGAATGTGATTTTCTATATCTTTTATTTTGAAATTCTAAATCAGAACATCCAATATCGTAATAATGACCTTCTTTTATGTATTTTATTCATCATTCATACAATTCATGATTTTTCATCTCTTCATCTAGTTAAATATATAACTATAAATGTATTTAAAGGCGTGTTTCGTCATATCACGTTCACCGGAAGTTTGCTCTTATTTTGAAGACGGGTTTCAAACACTCGCACCGTAATGCCTGGTATATACGTGTACTGAAAAATATCGGACGGGCTGGCTTGACTGTGTTTTTCGAAGTGGAGGCTGGCTTGACCGCAGTGGGGGGGCGGGGGGGGGGGTGCTGATGATGATGATGGATATCGATTTATAGTGTGCGCCCCTAAATTTTCTGCTTGCGCCCCTAAAATTTTAAGTTAGGGGCCACTGTGCTCCTAGTAAAAAAAGTTAGTCTGGAGCCCTGGAAAGGTTCATCGAGGACAAGTTAAGACGTCAAGATAATTGTTCACGTTGACTCATGTTTGGTTTCTTTGATTCTTTCGGTTTCGTTTCTTCAGAATTTGCCGCCCTCTTTGAGATTGACGTGTCTTCCGCATGAGATCTCTTATTGTCTTTGGGAACCAGCAGCGGAACACGTCTTTTACTTGAGTAGAACTAAAATCTGGAAACGGTCCTGTGAACTACAGATTATTAATTCAGCAGCGAGGAGAGCCGGCAGAGTCACGGTGAGTGTGTTTACATGTGTGGAAACTACATATTTTTAAACGTTTGAAATAAGCGATATGTCCTGAGTGCCTCGACTAGCAGGTTCTATGTTTGTGTGATGTAGAATCTTTTGGGAATCTATCTTTCTAGTTTTGTAAATATGTTCATATCAAATGTATTCTGTCATTCCCGAGAGCAGGCTGCGGTTTGACAGATTTTGATGAGGCGCTTTATTTAGCTTGGAGCAACCATAGTAAACATTTGAGTTAGAGATGACACAGAACCAAAGGACCGACCCAAATGACTCAAATGGACTTGATGGTACCACCGACTGATGAACAGGAAGAGGCGTCAGGGTATGGAGTAGCAGCCAGTGGGAAGAAGCCAGCAGCTTCATGTTAATACATCAATCTGGTGCACTTTGAGAGCATATTGACGAAGATGGAGTCATTCTAGTGAAAGTACTGACCGAAGTACACTTGAACTACACTTAAGTAATTGTATTTCCTTTTTATGAAAACTTGACAAATGAAATTATTACTAGTATGAGCCTTGTTAAGTTCGAAAAAGATTTGCCATGTCCCAGTGCTGGAGAAAGTTCCGGATTCAGAGAGTTATAATATAAGGTATTTAAGTGAAGGCATCCTTTCACTGGGCTGAGAGCCAATCATTGGTTAGTATGTTGGTCACATGTATAGACCCTTACATTTCACAGCATGCTATTGGCTAACCCCTACAGGAGGCGGGCTAATCTGATCTACTACTCAACAGCTGTTATGACATCTCTATAGTAGAAACTCCCATTCTGACTCCGCCTCCCAAAGTGAATACATTTCATTCATACTTACGTCATGCCATAGTTATAATAAGCATAACACATCTTACAGTCAGTAGTACCGTAGCAAGAAGAATATAATAATCATATTTTCAGTGGCAGTGACTTTCTACTATGTTTTCATAATGCATTCTTTGGAATATCGTTCAGAATATCCGTTATTGATTATCCTAACTTTCTTATGTATTAATTTACCGTAGACTTTCTTATTTTCATATGCGAGTATATATAAAAAACATTACAACTCTACAGCCTCAGAGCTGCCAACTTTTCAAAAAACCTTTGAGTGAGATTTTGTCGGGGGTGACCAAAATGTTGCCGCGCACGCAGCCACACACATTGGTGGCTCAAATATCAGGAAATTTGAATTAATTTGGCGTTGAGTACTTGCATTCTGGCCTGGCAAATGTCTTTTACGAGGCATCTTTGCTACCTTAAAGAATTAAAAACAATTTTTATAACTACTCTCATTTACAAAAACATGCCTAATTATATTGCACAAATGTCCTGTCTTTATGTTAAATTCTTTAGAATACATCTTACTTGTTCAAAGTATTGTTTTGAACATTTTTGAAAGGGTCCTTTTGCCTGCAAATAAAAGGATAAATGCTAAGTTTGAGAGAGTGAGTACTTAGTTGAACCACATGTCATTAACAGCTCTCAGGTTCTAAAGACAGGTAAGAGTGGCTGATGCTTTATTTTCATTGGTTGCTGGATTAAATCGTACCCAGATACAACAGATAGGTTTTTTTCTGATTGGCTATTGTGTAGCCCAGCTCTTCGTTTTGATTGGCTGATAAGTGGCACCTCACAGCAGAACTCAGGGCAGCCAAGTTTTCTTTCAGCGTGATAAATACGATGTGTGGCGGGAGTGCGTGAGTTAAGCCCGAAATGCGTGACTGTCACTCTCAATGCGTGAGACTTGAGAGCCCTGCATTAACATACCGTAGTCTCTGCTCGTTGTGTCTGTTTGAACATCTTCTTCTGTTGCTAACTCCGGGACTCTTTGGGGTCAATAGGATGTGTATGCAGCGAACAGGTTTACAGATGCGCTCCTTAGCGCCATCTATCGTCGCGGAGTTTGAAAAAGGAACCAACGCGCTTCAGCCCAAATCAGAATTTCTTTTGTCGGCCTTTTGTCTCCTTCACTTGATGCCATGTCACCTACACTTGATGCCATGTCTCCTTCACTTGATGCCATGTCACCTACACTTGATGCCATGTCACCTACACTTGATGCCATGTCACCTACACTTGATGCCATGTCACCTACACTTGATGCAAAGTCTCCTACACTTGATGCCATGTCTCCTTCACTTGACGCCATGTCACCTACAATTGACGCCATGTCTCCTACTCTTGATGCCATGTCTCCTTCACTTGGGCCATGTCACCTACACTTGATGCAAAGTCCCCTACACTTGATGCCAAGTCACCAACACTTGATGCCATGTCTCCTACACTTGATGCCATGTCTCCTACACTTGATGCCAAGTCTCCTACAATTGACGCCATGTCTCCTATTCTTGATGCCATGTCTCCTACACTTGATACCTTGTCTCCTATACTTGACGCAATGTCTCCTACACTTGATACCTTGTCTCCTGCACTTGATGCCTTGTCTCCTATACTTGATGCCATGTCTCCTACACTTGATGCCATGTTTCCTACACTTGATGCCATGTCTCCTATACTTGACGCCATGTCTCCTACTCTTGATGCCAACCTCCTCCTACTAGATACCTTTTCTCCTACACTTGATGCCAAGTCTCCTACACTTGATGCCTTGTCTCCTATACTTGATGCCATGTCTCCTACACTTGATGCCTTGTCTCCTACACTTGATACCTTGTCTCTTACACTTGATACCTTCTCTCCCACACTTGATACCTTGTCTCCTATACTTGACGCCATGTCTCACACACTTGATACCATATCTCCTTACTAGATGCCATTTCTCCTACACTTGATGCAAAGTATCCTACACTTGATGCCATGTCTCCTACACTTGATGCCTTGTCTCCTATACTTGATGCCATGTCTCCTACACTTGATGCCATGTTTCCTACACTTGATGCCATGTCTCCTACAATTGACGCCTTGTCTCCTACTTGATGCCAAGTCTCCTACACTTAATACCTTGTCTCCTATACTTGATGCCAAGTCTCCTACAATTGACGCCATGTCTCCTATTCTTGATGCCATGTCTCCTACACTTGATGCAAAGTATCCTACACTTGATGCCATGTCTCCTACACTTGATGCCATGTCTCCTACACTTGATGCCTTGTCTCCTATACTTGATGCCATGTCTCCTACACTTGATGCCATGTTTCCTACACTTGATGCCATGTCTCCTACAATTGACGCCTTACTAGATGCCATTTCTCCTACACTTGATGCAAAGTATCCTACACTTGATACCTTGTCTCCTATACTTGACGCCATGTCTCCTACACTTGATGCCATGCTCCTACACTTGATGCCTTGTCTCCTATACTTGATGCCATGTCTCCTACACTTGATGCCATGTTTCCTACACTTGATGCCATGTCTCCTACAATTGACGCCTTGTCTCCTATACTTGACGCCATGTCTCCCACACTTGATACCTTGTCTCCTATACTTGACGCCATGTCTCACACACTTGATACCATATCTCCTTACTAGATGCCATTTCTCCTACACTTGATGCAAAGTATCCTACACTTGATGCCATGTCTCCTACACTTGATGCCTTGTCTCCTACACTTGATACCTTGTCTCCTATACTTGACGCCATGTCTCCCACACTTGATACCTTGTCTCCTATACTTGACGCCATGTCTCCCACACTTGATACCTTGTCTCCTATACTTGACGCCATGTCTCGCACACTTGATACCATATCTCCTTACTAGATGCCATTTCTCCTACACTTGATGCAAAGTATCCTACACTTGATACCTTGTCTCCTATACTTGACGCCATGTCTCCTACACTTGATGCCATGTCTCCTACACTTGATGCCTTGTCTCCTATACTTGATGCCATGTCTCCTACACTTGATGCCATGTTTCCTACACTTGATGCCATGTCTCCTACAATTGACGCCTTGTCTCCTACTCTTGATGCCAAGTCTCCTACACTTAATACCTTGTCTCCTATACTTGATGCCAAGTCTCCTACACTTGATGCCTTGTCTCCTATACTTGATGCCATGTCTCCTACACTTGATGCCTTGTCTCCTACACTTGATACCATGTCTCCTATACTTGATGCCATGTCTCCCACACTTGATACCTTGTCTCCTATACTTGATGCCAGGTCTCTTACACTTGATACCTTGTCTCCTACACTTGATGTCATGTCTCCTACACATTCTCCTAGTTCATAGATTTACTCTTAGCAGGTGCAGACATGGATTGTAAACCGTGTAATAGTATCAAAGCTAAATTGCATCAGCGATTAAAGTAAACAATGTAACATTAAAAAACAGCCACAGAAAAGCCGATTAGCACTATTAAATTTAGAGAACATCTGCCTCTAATACTGCAAACCGTGAGCTAAACTAAATGGACCGGGGGGGTCTGCCGGGCTTTCTTCTTCGCGGTGTCGCACGCTCCTGCAGCGAGCCCAAATAAACAATGCCCTGTCCGGTCGAACACAAGCATGTAAGGCAAGAGATTAGTTGATGGTAAGAAACTGATAATATAACAACACTGTCTGAGTCACTGCCCTGAGAAAAATAAACACAGTGACAAAAACAAACTCTTACCGACAACCGGGTTGAGTGTAGCAACGTATCTTTTAGCGGCTAACTAGCCGCTCTTGATAACCGAGGTCTGTGCTTCGCTTCGGTGAGTTTAGGTTGCACGCTGTTCTAAAACCTCGGGGCAGTAGTCCTCGTAGATGCGTACCGGAGCGCCTTTGTATTTGAGGTTGTTTATCTGTTTTCGGGCTTCCCAGATCCTCAGCTCCTTGGTTTGATGCGGATGGAAGCACACAATCTCCGGTCTGGGTCTGTCTCCTTGCTGCAAATGTGCGATGAACCCGGTCTAGCTCTGGGGGGGTCTGAAGCACTTCTTTGCCGAGCATTTCTACAAAGACTTCTGAGATGATGTGTGGCTCAATGGCTTCTGGCAGCCGATGATTCTCAGGTTGTTTCGTGGGCGTCGGCCCTCCAGGTCGGTGTTTTTAGCTTTGAGCTTAGCACATAGCTCGGTCAGGGTCAATCATGAGCTTTCGGGTCTTGAAAGCGACCCTCGTTGAAATTGGCATTGGTCTCCAGGCTCGTGATTCGCTTGCTGTTTTCCGTCACTGTAGCTTGTATCCCATCTAGTTTGTTTTCTACAAATGCAAAAGCGGATTTGAGCTTGGCAGACGGAGCCGATGAGATGGACCTGCAGTGTTCTTCCAGCGGGGCGGCCAGGGCGGACACGCTAACCCGACTAGCCTGGGGTTATGGCTCGTCTTTTTGTGTATCTTCCTTCTTGCTTTGCTTATTTCTGGTGGCCATGGTGCCGTTTAAGGACATTACTGCCTTTGTAGAAGCTGTTTACTGAAGTTTTGGTTTAAATATGACGAAATGAAAAGTTGCGGGGGAGTGCAACGCCTGCGACCACTCCTACCGCTCTCCAAACGTCGACAGCTTCCTGTTCCCTCACACTCTCCTCCACTCCTTCCTCACCAACCTGGTTTGAGTAATCAATGACATAGGGATAGTCAGGGATGGATTAACCAACGGGCCTACTGCGCGTGACGTGGCTGTTATTAACTTTATATATATATATATATATATATATATATATATATATATATATATATTATATATGACGATATGACACGATGCGCCGTAGCCAGTATATGCTAGGCTTAAGTCATTCATGTCATTAACAGGGCCCCAGAAGTCCTACTGAAAAGCTAAAGAATAGCCTAAACATTCACTTTGAAGATGTCACAAGAAAGAAACATATAATATGTGACACCATAGCTTGCTGTCAATTGTTTTTAGACTGTTCTTGTTGATATTAGAGGTCATTAAATGTCCCTCCCTCCGGTCTGCAGGAGGAGGTGTGGTCTGTTCTTGACAGTTACGGATTTTTGTAAATAGTTAATTTAATAATTTAGTAAATTATCTTTTGAACTGGGTGTGGTCTCCCTACTATGTTATTTCCACTTTGAGCCGTGTGGTTGTAACAATTACAAAAGTTATTTGTTTAATTCATATAACCAAAGTCACTGCTATCATATAATTTGCGTTATGTTTTCTTTTATATAAAAAAAGAAAAAAAGTGTGGGGGGGGGGGGGGGTGGCTTGACACGTCCAGGCCCAGGGGCCCGTGGTTTCTTAATCCGTCTATGGGGATAGTGATTACGATCAATTTCTTAATTTTTATTTTAAATTCAGTTCCAGACAATTAAATCCATACCATACTGGTAATAACCAAATATTTACCATATGGAGCTGTTCCAAACTCTTCAGTTCATACAGATTTCAAGTTTACAGATATTGATGATGACTATTGTATACAATAAATTACAGACCAATCAGCACTCAGCATCCTCCGGTCTCACATCTAATGAATATGACGTACATTATGAATAATGAGTAATGTTAGTAACATGTGTGACTGTGTCCTAAATATGCTCTGAGATTTGTTGTGATATCAATACATTCATTTACTTTTTTTGTAGCAAGATTCCGTCAAAGCGAGCCAGCTATCTTGGGTCATCAGAAGGAATAAAGGTAAAGTTGAAATGACCTTTGACTATGATATTTTGTGTTGTATGTGCTACCTCTACATTGTCTACATTTCTCTTTTGAAATAGTTTCTGTAGCTTTGGTGATTTATTTGAGAAGGAGGAACACGTTGTCATGGCAGAGCCAGTTGATATGAAGGTAAATAAGTAATTAAAAAAAACACAAAATGATGGTCAACTAATACGTGTGCAGTATGTGGAATTGAAAATGGGTTAGAATTAAACAATTACGTCACCTTGTATTTCAGAGTCAGGAGGATGACCGGGCACGTGACATGATGGATTGGAGTAAAGATCAAGTGAGAGAATGGATCTTCACGTTGCGTGATGCCTTTGAAAGAGTTGCAGAGCTGCTGTTCAAGGGCGACGTAACTGGGCCACGTCTTTTGCTTTTAGATACAGATGGCTTTAAAAAAATCGGTGTGACTTTTGGACCAGCAAAACTTCTCATTCATGCCAGAGATGAGCTTGTTGGCTCAAAACCTGTGCCAGGAGGAGCATGCAAGCCCTATCCATTCCGTAGATCTGATGCTACATACAGATACAAAGAAGGTGACATTCTTGATGTTACAGAATCAGGCGCCTCAGACTTAATTGAACCCTGCCATGAATATAAAGCATTTAACAATACATCCGATGACCCTACAATGACCAGGTTATCTGAAGAGGTTATCCGCTTTGCAGCCGCCTGCATGAACAGCTGCACCAATGGCACGATTCATTTTGGAATAGGAGACAAGCCACACGGTCAAGTGTTAGGAGTGGTTGTTCAGGACAGAGAGGCTTATGAAAAGAAAATACATTCTGCTCTTCATCATTTTGATGAACACAGAAAGATTGTTCGTCATTGCATCAGACCTGCTAGATTTGTTGGGGTTCTCAATAGGAATGACACATTATCTGAGAGATGTGTAATAGAAGTGGACATAGTACCTGACTCTACGACGTGTGGAGGCAACATATTCCACACCTTCAACTTGAAAAAAGGCAAGAAAAAAGGTAAAGGTAAAGGTGAAAAAGAATTATTTATCCGAGACGGTGGTAGCAGCAGGGATCTGCTCGCACCAACCACATCTGACAAACCGATGGTAGAGTACAACCGGTTTGTTGCTGATAAGCCACAGCTAGTCCAACTCCGAAAACAAGCTGAGAAGAACCACAAGTTGATGACCGCAATAGATCGACTCTCCCCAGGACCGGAAGAGAGTACTAGCCAGAGATGTAAAAAGAGGAAGCATAATTTTAGTCAATAAGAGCAAAGGAATCTCATATTTCGCCGACACCTCAGAACAAATTCTCAAGCATGAGTTCAAGAATGCCATTGCGAACTACAAGGAAGAACCTGTAAGTCCTTAACGATTGGAAACGTTTCTTAAAATGGCTCAGTCACCCTTTCAGGAAACACAGCCTCGCAAAGAAGGAGTCAAGTCAGCGAGTATGGCCCTTTAAAATCCTCAAACCGTTTAAGGAAGTACTCTGAAACTTCAGATTTATGAATCATAAACTGATGATTGAACTACAATAGTTGATACCCTTTGTCATTATCTGTTATGGTGTGATCCTTGTGTTTTTGAATGACCTTTTAAATAAAGATAAACTGCATCATAACCACCTGAGAAGTTATATACATTGCACTCCACTACGTGCTTAGTTGTACAAATACCACACATATTAATATGTATACTACAGTACTACATTGTGTCAAGTTATAGCGTCCAGTTAAGGAGGTATTACCTGTTTCACACACAGGGGGGCGCCACAACCTCAGAGGTGATGAAACAAATGTGTTTTACACAATCCCGTCATACAACACACGCTAAACAATAGTTGCCTTTAGACCTATAAACAAAATGAAAACATATTGAAAATCTATTTAAACCTAAATTAATTTAGTATTGTGTTCCCCAATTGTGTAACATGTATCAAACAGCATTATTATGCAACTTATTTACATATGTGGCAGACGTAGATATGAGGGATATAGTTTTATGTCCTGAACACAACAAATATGTTTAGACCAAAAGCTGTGGTGCAAAAAGGGTATCGTGTTTTTTTCGTCACCACTGTCGCTAACATATCCAGGTTTAATTATGTATTATTTATATTGACTAAATTATATTCTTCTAACGTCACCTTGCTATGTGTTTGCATCGTTAAAATATCCCGGTTTAATTCTTTATTCTTTATATTGACTAATATTCTTCTAACGTTAATACGAATATGTATCACTGGCTTTTATTTTGACTCTCATGTTAAGCACTTCCGTTTTGTCGTTTTGGGTTTCAGACGGCACAAACGAAATACGGAGGTGGTATTCCGTTTTTCCGTTTTTGGTTTGAAACGGAAAACGAAAAAAACACGATACCCTTTTTGCACCACAGCTTTTGGTCTAAACATATTTGTTGTGTTCAGGACATAAAACTATATCCCTCATATCTGCGTTAGGTTTAAACACGATATTTCCGTATTCCGTATTTGGAATGAAACGAAAAAACAAACTATCAAAACGTACACGGACCAAAACGCAGTTCAGGACGCCACGACATTGTAAGATCCCCTCGTTCACGGTGCAGAGCAGCAACTGACAGACGGCGAGAGGAGGAGGAGGAGGAGGAGGAGGAGGAGGAGGAAGGTGCGCCCATGTGGCCGCCGATGGACTCGCAGGGTCACCAAACAGGAGACGTACATCTCCTTGACAGTCTGACTCGCGGTGTCGTCGGAGGCTTGAATGTTCACGAAGGGGCATTTTGTGTTCCTCACTCAGACGAGCCTGCACAAGCTCGTGCAGGGCTGCTGCAGATGCCGCGTTGCCGTGTGGGTGGTGATGAATAGATGGGTGTGGAGCCTGTTACTGAATGTGTGTCCTGCTTTCTGGCCCGTGTGAGCGCAGGTTCCCCGCCTCAGGAGACGGGCCTAGTCGGTGTCACATCGGTGTTATCGCAGCAGATGTGACCAACATCTGTATGCATCCCCATTGAGAGAGAAAATATCCATATGAATGAATGAATGAAATATACTTTATTAATCCCCAAGGGGAAATTTGTTGCCAACAGAAGCAGCCCGATAAAACTAAACACAATAAAATATAAGTATAAGAAAGAAAGAAAGTGACAGTAAGTGACAGTGCATAAAGTAATTATAATAATATGGTTTTAATATTTTTTGTTACATCGTGCCAGAGAGGGGAATAATGCTACGTCTTCACCATGTTTTCGGGTTGAGGAAGTGAAGCAAGCGTGTTATCCTGCTGTTTCTCTGCGGAAGCTCAATTCTAATTGTAGAACGCGTTGGAGAAGCAAATTAAAATGTAAGTCTGAGCTTTGGGAATATTAAAAAAAAAATCCAGTCACTGCAAATTACAGTTAAATTAAAACAGTAAGGCCTACTCCACTGTTTCATTTTGTGTGGGTGCAATCAGCATTGCAATCCTATAACATAACACATTTCAGTCATGTGCATCAGAGCCCCCCCCCCCCCTCTCTCTCTCTCTCTCAATTCAATACGCTTTATTGGCATGAATGTTGAAACAACAATATTGCCAAAGCATCAGGACACATCAACATATATAATTCATATGGATAACAATAATAATAAAATATAAATAACTATATTGAAAGAAGCGTGTGTGTGTGTGTGTGTGTGTGTGTGTGAGTGTGTGTGTGTGTGTGTGTGTGTTTCTGTCAGCGATGCCATCAGAGATGTTGACTTTGGTAAACATCGTTCCCACTTCAATCCTGCATCCCATTCATAGCACATTTTGACTCGGATCGTAGGCTGGACTTAGTGGATCGGAATAAACGTATCTGTTACATCTGGTTATTAAATAATTTCAACGTTATACTCGCTTTTATGAATGTAATGCTTTTTCAGCTCTGCCATAGCAATCACACACTTTAATAAATGGATCTGTCGGGTAGTTTCCCACCACCCCCTGAGCAGTGGTTCTCATAGAGCTTAAAATACATGACCCTGTTGACCTTCCTCCCAAAAGTCGACTACCACCCGACCCAACCTCCCAACTCTGTCGGCTGGCTTTGAATTATAACCTTTGCACACAGGCGGGAGCACAATGTGACGATTGTGATTGTATTTTAATTCTGATGGCGGAGTGAAAAAAGATAGCTTCCTCTGAGAATGGGCTGGATTTATGGGCCCTGTCCTGGCCGCCGGCCCCACATCCTCTCTGATCTGCTTTTACTCCGACGACCCCATGACCCTCGGGGGTCATTAGAGAGGCCCCGAATGGTCCGGCTGGCCACCAGCCCACCTCACGCTGCTTGTTTTCCAATCAAATCACTATATTTAACGGGGACACGAGCCCAGGGCCAAGTCCAAACAGACATCTGTTTGAAATTGTTCTTCGCAATTATTTCACACAGAAGTTCCGCCCCCCTCCCCCCCTTCCGCTCTCCTCGCCCCCACTTTGGTCTTTTGTTTGTTGTTGTTTTTTCTGGATTGCTAATGGACAGAAATGAGAGGGTGAGAGGGCTTTTGGAGTTGAAACGTGCGGTGGTGGCGAGGGTCTGGCTCCTGGATCCGCTGTCATGGAGACACGCAGCCAGGAGGAGGAGAGGGAAAGCAGCAGAGAGCTTTCTGATTGGGCACAGAGCCGGTTCGTCCCTGTGAGGGAGCAGCTCTAACACTCAGGGGCCCCGGGCTGCTGCCGCTCCCACGATGTCTCCATCCAGACCGCCGGTCAGTGTCTTTCCTACTTCGGTGGCAGCATGGATTCATCAACAAGGCTGATGTGAAAGAGGATAACGCAACTATTATTGTGATTATTGGTTATTACTTCGTCTGTCCGAGAGGACCCTATTGAAATTGTTAGAATTGTTCTTCTTCTTCTTCTTCTTATTCCGCTTTTTATTTTTACTCTTTGACCGCATATTGGGGGTACGCATCATATCCCAAAACTCACCACATTTGGCAAGCTTGTCAGGATTGGCGAAACTAGATGTAGGACCCCGTTCTCAAAATTCGACTTTCAAAAAATTGCTCTCTAGTATTTGTTTTACTTTTTGGGCTAGGAAAGGACACATCAGAGGACTGAAAGTTGATTTGCTCCTGTGGTCTTTTGGGAAGTCCTTACAAAGATATTGTGTTTTATGTGTGTGAAGAACATGCGTTGCATTCTTATGCATTTAAAGGACTATCCTCTTGATTACACCCCTCTTCGGGTGGCTAAGGACCGGCAGGCCTCCCATCCTCGATGATGACTCTGTTCAAACAGTGACTGAGAGGAAAAGACCGTCAGCCAATCACAAGGCTGTAGAACAAGCTGGGGCCACAATAGGTGTTTTAAAAGGACTACGACTCTAAAGCCATGCTAGTGGCTCTGTGAAGCTTTACCAAGCTAAATGCTAGAATCAGATTCTAACATGCTCCTGATGAGAAAACTGACATCATTTTGAATCTCATAGTGCATACTTATTACCAAATACATCTGGTCATAAGTCACCAAATGTATTTGTTGTAGAAGCGTAAAAAAGGAAACTAAGGCTGGTTAAAGTAGTACAGTCTCCTGAAGTGACTGCTACAAGTTTCATTTACAATATTCATTATAATAATATAAATATTTTTTCCCCCCACAAAAGTAAAAGCTTCTTTCTGGCTGGCGGGATGTAAAAAACACACGACACATTAATAACTTAAGATGGTGGGAAATGTTTTTGTGAAAATCAATCTCCCACATTACAGTTCTGTCATGTCTGCTTTGTACCACACAGCTTACACTTTAGTAACTCAAGTTTGTGGTCTAAACATCAGAGTGTGTGGGGCAATGACCGGAAACGGATTACTATGACTCTAGCCTACATCTAAGAGCCTCTACATTTAGAATATAACGGCAGGTTTCATGTCCCCTATATTACAATATAACAAAAAGACGAAAAAGAGATGCAACATAGCTGCAAAGAGACTCACAAAGACTATAAAAAGGGTCAAAACAACCGCAAAGAGACACAATGGTGACTGCGCCGAGCCCGTCCACCTTGATGTTTCTGAATCAAATAGGGTGATATCCGCAAGATTGTTCAGAAAAAGAAGGGAGGAAGTAAACATTGCTGCATTTTCTGTTGTGCAATGGAGCACAGCTTGCAGAAGTAGTGGCATTGATAAAAGCACTGGAATATGCCCATGGGAAACCGGTCAATATCTACACCGATCCGGTTCCCTGGTGCCACCCTACCCTCCATCGTCTACACAACCGTTCCCATCCAGAACGCGTGGCTATGGTGACCTATATCACCGACTCCCTTTGCTGCCGAAGCAAATGACGGTCATTTCCACATCGGAACTCCCTGCACTCGGAATGGAGGACATCAAGCTCATTGCGGAAAGAAACAGGAGTTAATGAGCAGAATCAGTGGGCACACAAGGAAGCCGTCCAAAAGGAGGGACTCTGGAGATCACAGGATGGACGCATAGTGGCATCTGCACGGGTTATGTCAAGGACTCATAAGACAGGTACATGGTGCCTCTCACGCAAATCCCAAAAGAACAGAGGAGGAGGTCTCCATCCTCTGGTGGCATCCCTGTTTGACTGAGATGGTGAAGCTCTACCACCACCAATGTCCCACCTGCAACGATTTCTCTGTGCACCTGTCCCCCCATCACCGACCTCCATCGTGAAGCTGCTGCCTGCTGGGTTGGACCCCACCCGCACAGAGGAGTATCGTACACCTTCAACACATTGATGCAAATGATGATAAAAAACAGAAGTCTATATTGTTAATGATCAAAATAATAGAGATGATGTGTTTGAACTTGTTGTTCTTTTATCTGAGGAAATCAAGGATTGGAGGAATGCAGCGGAAGAAGGACAGGAGGAGATCTGGAGGAGATGAGCAGAGAGGAAGAGGAGCACAGATAGACACAGAGATCCAATCACAACTCTAGAGTTGAGATAAGTAGAAGCTGACTGACACCAGTTACCTTGAAGGACAGGGTGAAAAGGAGGGAGTGATGTGTTTCTCCTTTTACAGAGACACTAAATATTGATTATGAGTGATAATAAAGATTGTTTTACTGTGATGTTTACACTGGGGGTGAAAATAAAATCCATTACAAAGATATTTATACTGTAGAATAGTTTAAAAGGAGGGATCGTAAAGTTGCAGATTTGATACACATGTAAACAAGAAAGTCTGTTTTAAATTAACATAAAGAAAGATATGATAATTAATAACATATATTATGAAGAATATTCTGGAGGAATGTATTGTAAAGCATAAGAGAAAGTGTAGAGATAGATAAATGACTATAGCTGTGAGTACATTGGGATTTGATGATTTGCTGTAACTTCACAATGTGTGTAGATTATTGTTTAATGGTTTACTACATTATCGAAGGATATCTCTCCAGGATTGTCCCACCTTGCTGGGAGAAGGAGGAGGTGGAAGGAGAGGAGCCCTGCGATGGGACCTCGTTCATCACACCATGGAACAACATGGCGCAGAGGAGCAGAGAACGGCGAGGGACGACGACTCAGCTGAGGGTCGGGTGTAGTGACCGTGACTTGCTGTTAGACAGGTAACTGCTTGCGGTCTGTGGACGCAGTGATTCATGCTCCCTCGGCTGAGTTATACTCTGTGTCGCAACCGTTGAGAACTATTGGTAATATTTCTGATTAAACACTTTTTATTATAACTTTTCGTCTCCAGACATTCTTCCTCGGTTCTGCCAGAAAGATTTTGAAACGCGACAAAAGGAGCCGTTTTATTATTGTAACTTGTGATGTAACAGTTAACTGTGTGATGCATGAGAATGAATGAGATTTTATTGCTTAAAATGTTACTTTTATTCCGAAGGCAACATAATACGTTTTATTCTGAAGGAGCTTCCTGTCCTTGACCGGAATTGTGATATTTGACCCCGCCATTTTGAAAATAATTAGCTTTGCGAAACAGAACGCCTGCATTGTTTAAACTAGCCAATTGTACTAACCTTTAGGGGGAACTCATTTGCATGCGGACTAATGTCTAATGCCGTGGTTCTCAACCTTATTGGAGGAACTGAACCCCGCACGCTTCTTCAGGGCACTAGCCGAACCCTTCGTAATTGGACAAATTAAATACGATTTCTTCAAACCATAGCTAACGTAGCTGATTGGCTTTCGCAACTCAGCGCCGGGCGAATGTTTCGCTTCGGTCTCTCCATTCCAGTCACGACTGTGCATTGACTTCACAAAGCTTTTGGTGTGAACGCAGAATAACACGTGAAAGAAAAGTGATGAGTTGCCCAAAATGACGATTTTTTTAGCAACTGAAAAAGATGGGCCGACATGGCCCGTATGAACCGAGCTGTACTGTCAGTGTTTCCCCTGGTTTACAGCTTCAGGGGGCGGGGACCGGCCCACTGACCGATACCAACTCCTAGAGTTGATGCTTTTGCCAACCGAAAAAAAGTCTCAATATAGAGATTACAAAACGCAAAACTAAAAATTAGTTAAACATTTACAAAAGAAGCTTATTGAGCTTGTCGAAATAGATGCAGCGGAACAGATTAGCTAGTTGGTGTGGTTAGGCTACTTATAATGGTATACATATATATAGCTGTCACTTTCAATTAAACCAGATTGTTCCATCAGACAAAAAGCTAATACAAGATTTCAATCACTTTATTAGAATACAGATTATTGTGGCTGCAATTAACCTTTTTTGCACTGAATATCTTTTCAAGATAATAAAGTGCAAACCTGTGTAAAACTAAACAAAACCAGCTTAAATATTTGGCAATAAAGAGTTTTACACCAAGGAAATTAGGTTTTCTACCCCTCCGTTAGTCTTCTAAGGCGATAACACAATGTACCATCAGAACACTGGAGATGGGCCTCTACACACCTCTGTAGAGACTTCATTAACACCAGAGAATAGTCATCTACACATTAACTATGGAGAGAGTATTTATAATTCATTTAACGTTATCTTCATTGAAACTAACTGTGCTTTTCTTTGAAAAATAAGGACATTTCTATGTGACCTCAAACTTTGGTAATGTAGATTAGGGTTACTTTTTGTAATGTTCTTAACTCTTAGGCCTTATTAATTTGTTTATTAGAACACATTCAGAAAGTGTCACCCATCCAACTCTGCTGGTATCATGGATATATCATGATGATGCACAAGAACAGAATGATCATGAAGGGTTTTCCATAAGTCGACAGTTTACTGCGTTTGCATTATTGTTTCATACTTACATGTTTTCTGTAATACATCTGTTGGTAATTACAGCTATCCAGATGTGTGGGGCTTGAGCACATAGCAGGAGTGTCCTGCTGTCACTCTAAAGGATGCTCTTAGCCATGCAGCCGCAGATTAGATGTGTGATAATACATTGTCACCTAAAATGGGACGTTTTGACACGTTGGGGTGCTAAAAGCAGGAATCTGAGCGAGGACTTTAGCGCTGTACCTGAGTCACACTAAAAGCAGTGAGTGGTTTTCCTCCAGTCATTTTATAAGGATGCTACACAGAACCAAAGACATGTATGGCACTCATCCATGGAGGGTAGTATCATTAATACACTGAGAGGCGCTTACTACGCTAACCAACTTAGCTATCAGGCCATTGGTTAAGGTCCTTTGATTAGACAGTAATGAGCAACTTTATCGGCATTTCCAGATGTAGATTGACCAAATTCCAGTGGTTCAAGAAAATGACATGGAATAGAAGAGAAGTCGTTCCTCTAAATAGAAAACATCCCACGCGCTGCACGATGTCCAGAAATATATGCAACACTTGTTCCTTCCTTCTAACACAGTGGTTTGACTTTCTACATAGACCTGCTGTGTTTGCTAAAAAGAGGTACTTTATTTGGCGAGTGGACCATTGTGCATTGTATGGAAGGAAACAATCTGTGTGTTGTCTGGGCTGATGCTTTTTGCTGCATCAGAGCCCCTTTTCCTGCCTCCAGCCCTGTGGGGGAGGGGTGGAGGAAGGGGGAATATATGATACTCGTAAGATGGTGGGGCCTCATGTTAAACTCCAGTCCCCAGCTGCAGGTAAAGGTAACTGACCCCAGACTAGTAACACGCTGTGGTTAGTTTCTTTAAAATGCCTCATGGCACCAACACCCTCTTGTTCCATTGATCAGTGATGAACGCTTGTATAGGATTGCAGGCCTGTACGGTTGAGAAAACACAAAATATATGTTTGCGAACTCTGTTCTTTTTGTGTGAAGCCTCGTGATTCCTCCGTCTGTCGGCTGCACTCACTCCTCAAACTGTAGCTCCAGTTGGCATTTCTACAACATAATTACAGTGTTATGGATGTGAAAACACTCGTTCAGCCACAGCAGCTTTTAAGTAGCGACATCGGCCTCCGCCCGGGTCTCCCATCCCCCGCTGGAAGGTCAAGGGTTCAGGTTTCGGGTGGGGAACCTCCTTCGGCCTATGAGAAGAAGCAACACTGCTACGTGGAGTGTTCCACCGCGGTGGGGAGTGAGCCAAACCAAAGGCACTGCCCATGCTGCCTGTGGTCTTAACCCACGGTAACAGTTCTATCTTTAATGCTTTTAATGCATCTTGGAAAATATCAAAGATTTGTTTCACGTTTTATCCCACTGGTATCGTATTCAGCAGACATAACGTTTCTGGATCGTGGTCCATGCCTCCTACTTATTCATAATGTCTGTCATGTTCATTGAATGTTTATGTAACTCTGTTCATCTGGTCACATGACATCTATTGTTCATCTGGTCACATGACATCTATTGTTCATCTGGTCACATATTGTTCATCTGGTCACATGACATCTATTGTTCATCTGGTCACATGACATCTATTGTTCATCTGGTCACATGACATCTATTGTTCATCTGGTCATATGACATCTATTGTTCATCTGGTCACATGACATCTATTGTTCATCTGGTCACATGACATCTATTGTTCATCTGGTCACATGACATCTATTGTTCATCTGGTCACATGACAGCTAGTGTTCATCTGGTCACATGACAGCTAGTGTTCATCTGGTCACATGACATCTATTGTTCATCTGGTCACATGACATCTATTGTTCCGTCCATCCCGGAGAGGTTTTTTTTCTATTTCTTCTGAGTTTTCTTGATCCAATGTGAGGTCAAAGGTCAGGGATTCAATGCAATTCAGTTAATTTAGTAAAGCCCGATATTACAAATTACAAACTCCCCTCAGAGGACTTTACACATTTGACATCTCTGACCTTTGACCTCACATCGGATCAGGAACAACTCCAAAGAAAAAAAAAAAAACCTTCCAGGGGGAGAAAAGGTCAGGGATGTCATATGTGGACACATTGTAAAGCGCGCTGAGGCAAATTCGTAATTTTTTATAATGGGCTCTTCAAAATAAACTGAATTGAATAATGTAAATGATGCGTTGGTGTCAAAGGGAAAGTGCAGCAGTTGAGTGGGCGTTGAACATTCCCTGTGTCAGCTACAACAGGAAAAGGAAAAGTCTAAAAAGCTTTCAATAGAAGCTTAAAACGCTGCTAACAAAGAGCGAAGAGGAGGTCATCCCCTCGATCACATACGCCTTTAATCAGAAGATCCCTCTGACTTCAATCAAATGATGGCATTCCTCGACGGCCGACTCACGACGAAGCTCTCGGAGCATCTGACCTCCAGTCGGGCCGGCAATGGAGGATGACCTAGGAGAGGTCATCCTCCGGGTTAGGGACTGACCCTGGCCTCTCACTCCCCCGAGGAAGGCCACAATGCAGGCCTTCATCACGGACATCCCCGAGGCTCTGAGTCGATCGTAATTCTCGCACTTCCAGAGTTTCGTGGGCCACGCTCTGGGCCAGCAGCAGCAGGATGGGCAGCCAGTCCGTTGGAGCAGTCGGTAACCCCGACTCGGACACGGGTCACGTCCCTCTGATCTCGGTAGGCAGGAAGCCTTTGATGAGCCCGGGGAGAGAAAGGCACAACAGCCCCCAGCCAGTGAATAGCTTTATTATGATGACCCGACCTCAAAGGTCAAAGAGCAACATGCGACACACTCCGATACTTCTTCGAATACCCTCTGATACACTGAGGGTACATTTCAATACAGTAAAAAAAGGAAAAGAAATGTAGAGCCAATAGCAGCTGGTCGAATCAAACAATGAACTCCTATTCACGCTGGGATCTGCTGAGCTGCTAAGAAAACACATTCTCTCTGAAATGGTGAAGAATACTTTGGGAACCTGATGGATCTGGGTGATTAAAGGAATGGATGAACAAATGAAGTTACATAAAAGACGAGAAAGAAAAGAAATGGGCTAAGTTGAGTACACAGGATGGATGACGGGGATGTAATATGTCAGTATTTTTAGTTTTACATGAAAGTATTGGACAAGTTGAAGGTTTGACCTGATCATGGCACATGATGGAAAGCTATTAATTCAATAAATTCAGTTTATTTTATATAGTCCAATATTATCATCTGCATAACAAGGACAGTTTGTGGAGAGTTTCCTGATAACATTGTCCAAAAGAAGCATGCATAAGGTAAATAAAAGTGGTCCAAGCACAGAACCTTGTGGAACTCCGTGATTGAGGTTGGTGTTCATCGGGGCTAACATGAATTTGTGTCAACCTGCTGGTGGGGCTATTTGAATAGACAGGTCAAAATACATCATCTGGGAACCATGAACGTCTTAACAGGATCATCATCCATCCTGTAGATATTCAGATGTGGGAAAACTTGACATGAGGATCGCCAACGTCATGAGAATAAATTCTCGAGGGACCTCGAAAAAATACATACAACATTTCGTGGAAATCCATCCAATGTGGGAATAACCAAAGGTCAGTGGGATCAAACTTCCAAGCGCAACCTCTGGAGCTGAAATGTGAAGAATGCTGAAGTGCCAAACACTGCACTTCATGGAATGACCGAATGGCTCAGAAAGGGAGTCGAACTCAATACACCCACATGTTAAAATGTGTTAGGAGCAGCTAGCTGATCGCTCGGTTAATTTAAGTTATTGAGCTCATATTTTTCTGCCATTTGGAGAATATTTCATGTACTACGGGACACAATGTACAATGTGTACTCGAGGCATCTCGCTGGCCGATGTTGGATGATGCTCTGGATGATCTCCATACTCTAGGTTGCATTTCGATGGAGTATTGACTTGTACGATGTTGTGTGACTTTGGCTTCACCTACAGGCGAAGTCACGGCGACGGCTCCAACCCACAATGAGCTCAAGAGAGACACAAAGGTTGTTATCAAAGCAGAGATCCATCACATGCAACAGTAGTAAGACGCTCTATTTAATGATACTTCAATACAACGGTATTTTAATGTCAATCAGAGTCATTGCTGAGTCCTTGCTGCTCATGAGTCACTGCCGATGGTCTGGGACTGGGGGCCCATGGATACCCTTCTACTTTCTCTCTCAAGCTATCAGCATTACTGTTCATGAGAATCTACTTTGAAGCTTTGTAGCATTTGTTCCATTGAGGGTCACAGGGTCAGGGTGTCGAGTAGATCCTTCGAGCAGTCCAATGTAATGTATTCATAAAGTTGCTAAATGTTCTGCTGGATGTAAGAACAGACACGTGTACTTATTCTTAACAATACTATATGTGTAAGGACATATATACAAAGTCTCATAGATCCTATCTGCCTTATGGGTCATCGAGGTCTGGATCGTGGAATATGCCTACTACCAACTACGCCACTGCCCTGTTGAGACTCCGCCCACTGTTGAGACTCCGCTCACTCCTCCTCTCTACCTCCATCTGCCTGAAGGATCGTGGAGGTCTGGATCGTGGAATATGCAATACTACCAACTCTTCATACACTCTGTCATATTCATTGATTGTGTTGTTACTGTGTTTTAATTTGTGTGTAATGATTCCTTCTGGTCACATGACATCTATTGTTCTGTCCATCCTGGAGAGGGATCCTCCTCTGTTCTCTCCTGAAGGGTTCTTACCTTTTTTCCCCTGAAGGGTTATTTGGGAGTTTTTCCTGATCCGATGTGAGGTCAAAGGTCAGGGATGTCTATGTGTACAGATTGTAAAGCACTGGGCTATACAAATAAACTGAATAGCATGTTGCTTGGGGCTTATTGCAAAACATAATAATAGCTTGAGCACCTAGAGAGGGCGCCACCTCGTTACCGGCTCTGGGAGACACTACTCCACGAAATATTCACTTATTCAAAAGTTATTATCCATGTCCCGTGTGTAGGACTGTTAAAGTCTACATTTTATGTTCCGTAATCGGAGGAACCGGGGCGACTCGCTGTGGACAGAGTGGGGCTGTGTGCGTGGTCGACTCACCACTAACCTCTTGTTCTCTTCTCTGGAGACACTCCGGACCCTGGGGCGGTTTTCTTCCTCCCATCCTCTCTCCAAGAGAATAAGGAATTCCAGTGGCTGAAGCAATCAGTGGGCTCCACTTGGAGCCGCTCCCCAGTTGCATTGGCTGTCAAATTAAAAGGGATTTGTTCTCTTTTCTTCTCTGTTACCCGTGGCCCCGTCCCTCATCTCTGGGCTACGAACTTTTGGCTGCCTTCAACTTGCAGCAGCTTTTCTCTTCCTCTGATTGATCCTCTGATGTTTTCTTTGTTGTTCAGTTCATTTTGTACAGCCCGATCTCACAGATTGAGAATTTGCCTCAGTGTGCTTTATAATCTGTACACATACGACATCCCTGACCTTTGACCCCACAGCGGATCAGGAAAAACTCTTAAAAAATACAAAAAAAACTTTTAGGGGGGAAAAGGTCAGAACCCTTCAGGAGAGAACAGAGGAGGACCCCTCTCCAGGATGGACAGAAGAACAGACGTCATGTGACCAGATGACAGGTATCAAGGTATCAAGGTTTTTTATTTGCCATCTGTGCCTGGACACCATTTGCCATCTGTGTCTAGACACATTGGAATTATTTTTGCAGGCCTCTCCGAGTCAACAGAGATACAAAACAATCACACTATAATAGTAACAATAATAATATAAATGTGAAAAATAAATTAAAAAAAAACACTGTACAAAAAAACAGTGTGGTAAAGTGTGTGCAGTATTGACAGTATTAACAGTATTAAGTACAGATTTTTAACAGGTTATCAAAAATAAACATAAGAAAGGAGAGTGCAGGGATAATAATAAATAACTAAGAAGGCTAGAGCTGTGCCTAGCTTGTAAAAGTAAAAGAAGTAAACAGGGGGAAGGGGACAGTTGTATCGGGATATTGCACATGTTGTGTTGGGGGAGGTTGTGTGGGGGTATTGCACTGATTGTGTTATTGCACATTATTTCACACTTCCAAGGAGTGCTCGTTGTCAGTAGTGTTGTTGTGCCATCAGTCTGACTGTGGCAGGGAAGAAGCTGTTGAAGAAGCGAGTCCTGTGGGTGACGATGCTGTCCGCCCGGCTGTCTCAGCTTGTCTGTGCAGCGTTTGTGTCGGAGCAGAGAGTGAGCTGGATGGAGTGGGTCTCCAATGATTCCCTCTGCTCTTGTACGACAGCGCTGCGCATACATGGAGTCCATGGACGGAAGTGTTGTCCCCGTTATCCTCTCCGCAGTCCTGATGACTCTCTGCAGAGCCTTCCTCTCTGCCTGTGTGGTGCTTCCATACCACACAGTGATGCCTGCGGTGAGGATGCTCTCTACCAGTCCTCTGGAGGCCAGGGTGAGAGGGCGACGGTTCAGACCAGCCTTCCTGAGCATCCTGATGAAATAGAGCCTTTTCTGGGCCCTTTTCACCGTGGCTGTGGTGTGAACAGTCCAGCTCAGGTCAGCTGCATTCACAGGAATCTGTACCCGTCGGCCCTCTCCACCTCAATCCCTTTGATGACGAGAGGCTGTCGAGGGGGAGGACTCTTCCTGAAGTCCAGTATGATCTCCGTGGTCTTGTCTGTGTTGAAGATGAGGTTGTTCTCCTCTCCATAGACCAGGATATTGTTCACCAGGGTCCTGTAGCCCGACTCATCCCCGCTCCCCGTGATGAGCCCCAGCACGGTGGTGTCATCGGCGTATTTGATGAGGATGGCGTTGTCCTGGGTGGAGGTACAGTCGTGGGTGTACAGGGTGAATAGTTTGGGGCTGAGGCAGCAGCCCTGTGGGGATCCGGTGCTGACTGTGAGCTCGGTAGACACCCGTCCTCCCATTCTCACCACCTGGGGTCTCTCTATCAAAAAGTCCAGAATCCAGTTGCAGGTGGGAGTTGGGACGCCGAGTTCTATCAGCTTCTTGGTCAGCTTGCCCGGGCGGATGGTGTTAAAGGCAGAACTGTAGTCCAGGAAGAGCATCCTGGCATACGTTCTGCGGCTTTCCAGGTGTTGCAGGGTGTGATGTAGCGCTATTGCTACCGCGTCATCCACTGATCGGTTGGGGCGGTAGGCAAACTGGAGGGGGTCGATATTGTCCGGGACCATGTGGTTGATGTGGGCGAGGACCAGTTTCTCTAGGCACTTCATGGCGACTGGTGTGAGTGCCACTGGCCTGAAGTCGTTCAGGGTGGGTGTGTCCGTTTTTTTGGGGACTGGAATGATGATTGAGGATTTGAAGATGCGGGGAACAACAGCCTGAGATAGTGACCGGTTGAAGATGTCAGCATACACTCCGGCTAGTTGTTCCCCACAGACCTTTAGGACCTTGGGGGGAACTCCATCAGGTCCCACAGCCTTGTAGGGGTTTACCCTCTTCAGGGCCTTCAGGACCTGTTGGCAGAGTCCATGGGGTCACAGGGGGCTTTTGAGATGAACAGAGTTACATAGACATTCAATGAACATGAAGGAATATATGAATAGTTAACAGTAGGCATGGGCCACGATCCAGGGGGCCATGGCAGGAGGCTGGCCCACCAGGAGCCATCAGACCCAGCCAGGTCCGATGGACCCTCTGAGACGTCACAAAGACTTCAGGGAGGAAGCAGGGTTCGTACTGTGTGATGGAGAGATGAAAACTCATCCATGATGTCACGATTTCCCCACCGTCATAGTTATATCCATCCTGCCTGCATACTTAATGAACTCTCCTTTCATTCCAGATCTTGTCTCTTTTTGTATTTGTTGCCTTGTTTGACGGACCAACTGGTTTTGACCCTGCCTGAATCACTAAGTAAAGAGCCTCCTCCTGCATTCCTGTTTTCGTGTCGTGCTTTTGGGTTCCAGTACCTGTAACCCTTACACATAAGGAGAGAGAGGAGAGGAGGGAGGTGCTCAGTGTATCCTAAGCGTCCATAAGGAGAGAGGCGAGGAGAGAGGTGCTTAGTGTATCCTAAACGTCCATAAGGAGACAGGAGAGGAGAGAGGTGCTCAGTGTATCCTAAACGTCCATAAGGAGAGAGGAGAGGAGAGAGGTGCTCAGTGTATCCTAAGCATCCATAAGGAAAGAGGAGAGGAGAGAGGTGCTCAGTGTATCCTAAGCGTCCCCCAGCAGCCTGTCGGCCTATAGCAGCATCTCTAGGTCTGGACCAGGTGAACCTGGTTCAGCTCTAACTATAAGAGGAACGTCTTCAGTCTATCTCTCTTCTTTCCATGCTGTGTTGCTCTGACACATTTCTTCATGGTCGGTCTGCCTGTTAGTTATGGACAACACGCCATCTGACTTTCTCCCCGGAGTCCTTCTGACTTCAGGTCTCATGGGGTCATGTGACCCTATGAGACGGCATAGATCCCATCTGCTGATGGACCTTCGATGGTTGGATCGTGAGTTCCTGTCGCCAGCTGTGCCACTGCCCTGCTGGGACTCCGCCCACTCCTCCACTTGGGAGGTCTCCAAACTCTCCATCGTGGAATATGCCTAAATATGAACTATTGATAAACTGTCAGATTCCTTGAATGTATTTTAACTCTAAATCTGTCCTTCTGTACACATTACATCTATTGCATCTGTCCATCCTGGAGAGGGATCCTCCTCTGTTCTCTCCTGAAGGTTTCTTCCCTTTTTTTCCCCCTGAAGGGTTATTTGGGAGTTTTTCCTGGTCCGATGTGAGGTTTTGGGGCAGGGATGTCTATGTGTACAGATTGTAAAGCACTCTGAGACAAATTTGTAATTTGTGAAACTGGGCTATACAAATAAACTGAATTGAATTGAATTGAATTGACTTCAGGATGGCTCTGTGTGCAGAAGGAGTGTCACCTTCTCACCTGGTCTTCACTCTGGAGCTGGCAGTACGTGATTTCTTTAATAGCAGAGCATCAAGAGATCTGCAGCTGTATGCAGAGGCTTCACATCATATGCACTGCAGTCGTCAAAGAGCTTTAAACCCAACACACCTGACGGAAACAAGAGGGAGGTGTGTGTGTACAAAGACTTTGGTTTAATCTGACAGCCTGTCAATGCCGGTGTTGTGCACTGTGTACCTGCTAAAGCTACCGGAGTGAAAGATGGATTCATTGTTTCATCGTTCTTTCATGTATGCTGCATTAAGCTGTTTGGAGGAATCACATGACATGTGTTTACATGTCTGGATGATGTCACCTCTCACGGTGCTGCCACCCGCTCCCTCACATCGTCTCTGCAGAACTCTGCAGGAATGTTTCTGAAGACCTGCCAACCAAACCTAGGATGAAGGAGAACACAATAAACTTTTATGGTTTGGAGGAACAGCGTCGTTGATGCTGTGATCAATAAGTTCTGATCCAGGTCTTTATGTGACACACAGGCAGAGATACACTTATTGAAAAGAAAGCACCTTCTAAATGTGGTCTAGATGTGGTATACAGTAGATGTGGTATAGATGTGGTCTTGATGTGGTCTAGATGTGGTCTTAATGTAGTCTAGATGTAAACTAGATGCGGTCTAGATGTGGTCTAGATGTGGTATAGACGTGGTATAGATGTTGTCTTGATGTGGTCTAGATGTGGTCTTAATGTAGTCTTAATGTAGTCTAGATGTGGTCTAGATGTGGTCTTAATGTAGTCTTAATGTAGTCTAGATATAAACTAGATGTGGTCTAGATGTAAACTAGATGTGGTCTTGATGTGGTCTAGATGCGGTCTTGATGTGGTCTAGATGTGGTTTTAATGTAGTCTAGATGTAAACTAGATGCGGTCTAGATGTGGTCTGGATGTGGTCTAGATGTGGTCTGGATGTGGTCTAGATGTGGTATAGACGTGGTCTAGATGTGGTCTAGATGTGGTATAGACGTGGTATAGACGTGGTATAGACGTGGTCTAGATGTGGTCTAGATGTGGTATAGACGTGGTATAGATGTGGTCTAGATGTGGTATAGATGTGGTATAGACGTGGTATAGATGTGGTCTAGATGTGGTCTATATGTCGTCCAAATATGGTCTTAATGTAGTCTAGATGTGGTCTGGATGTGGTCTAGATGTGGTCTAGACGTGGTATAGATGTGGTCTAGACGTGGTATAGATGTGGTCTAGACGTAGTCTGGATGTGGTCTAGATGTGGTCTAAATGTGTTCTAGATGTAGTCTGGATGTGGTCTGGATGTGGTCTAGATGTGGTCTAGATGTGGTATAGACGTGGTATAGATGTGGTCTGGATGTGGTCTAGATGTGGTCTTGATGTAGTTCAGACGTGGTCTAGATGTGGTCTTGATGTAGTTCAGATGTGGTCTAGATGTGGTCTAGATGTGGTATAGACGTGGTCTAGATGTGGTCTAGATGTGGTCTCGATGTGATCTATGTGGATTGTTAATGTTTTATTTGTTGTTATTGTTTTATGTCTGTTGGTTTCTATTTGTTGTTGTTTATGATTTGATATTGTTTATTATTTGATATTGTTTGTAGTGGCTCCACGGTGGTGTAGTGGCTAGCACTGTCGCCTCACAGCAAAAGGGCCGTGGGTTCAATTCCCGGTCGAGGCTGTCCTTCTGTGTGGAGTTTGCATGTTCTCTCCGTGTCAGTGTGGGTTCTCTCTGGGTTCTCCTGCTTCCTCCCACAGTCCAAAGACATGCAGCAGGTTAATTGATCTCTAAATTGCCCATAGGTGTGAATGTGATAGTGAATGTCCCTATATGAGCCCTGGATGGACTGGCGGCCTGTCCAGGGTGTCCCCTGCCTTCGCCCTATGTCAGCTGTATCTCCCATCTGGTCCAGAGCATCACATGGTGACAAGTATGTTTTAACTGCAAACAGTCCCTCTTAAATAAAGATGATAATAACACTCGGCACGCCATATATATGACGTGTGACCTGTGATTGGTTGATGCAGCTCAGATTCCTCCTCATGGGCTCCAGCGAGTCTCCGGGCGTGTCATGTGACTTCACCTGGCCCTCCTTCCATCAGAGAATACACAACACAGGGACTTCAACAGAAACAAAAGGATAGTTTATTTGAAATGTACAAAAGCTATATACACACACACACACACACACACACACACACACTCAAACAAACAAACGCACACACACACACATAGTACAAGGGAATGGTAAACTTACACACACAAACATTTTAAAGGCTACATATACATGTCAGCAAAGCGTATAATAAAACAGGGTTTGCATGTTGTTGCCGGACCCCAACAGGACGTGTTGGTCAGAGTGTGTGTGTTGCTGTGAACGAGTTCATTAGGGTTGGATCACCACCGAGAACTCACAGAGGTACTTGTGTATTCTTTTAGAGAGCACTCTTCAGACAGCGGGGTTCATCGGCCCTGATAGACCTTGCCCCCCCCCCCCCCCCCCCCCCCCCGAGACGGGACCGCGGGGAGTCGATGCCTCTGATCCAGGAGGGCAGAGGAGAAATCACATGTTCCGGCACCATCCATCCCCCAGAGCTCAGACCGTGATCAAAATGCACTTAATGTCTGCGGACGCTCACGTTGTCCGACTGGTGTTCAACCCGAGGCCGGCGAGCGCTCGGCGGGCCGCAGCGCCTCGCCGGAGGGCGGAAAGACGTATGGACTTTCAATGAATGTCATTTAAATCAATCGCCCCGACACTCGGGTCACAGGTCACTCCGGGCTCACGTGGTAAGTGCAGACGTTGATGTTGTGACGCGTTCTTCAGGGTTTCACGGCCGCCTGGTGGCCAACGAGCCGCACACACGAGTCGTGTTATAAACCCGTAACGACACATAATTAAGCTTTCTCAATCATTTTCACAACATTGTGCTTGTCTCTACACTCTCCACTCGCCTCACAGGACGCAGCGCACTGTCGTTCAATATGGTGAGAAGATCATTTTGCGATCCACCAAAAAAAAGAAGAAAAAAAAAGAAAGAGTTACAAAAAAGTCATTAATATTTCATTGTGAAGATGCAGGCGGAGTCCATGTGTGACGCAATCTTCGACAGCCCTGGTCTGAACATCAACAGCATCATTTAAAGCACATATACAGAATAATATCCATGCACAGGAAACACGACCTGGTACCGACACGTTTCACCGCTTCGTGAATCCCACAAATACTGAACGGCATGTCTGTAGAAGCGTCTGTAGAAGCGTCTGTATCCCATGTCTGTGTCGGCGCTTTCCAAACACATCGTGGTAGAACTCCTAAAGCCGAGCGACGAGTTCTCTTATGTTCTGAAGACAACATTTCACGCTCTGGAGCAAACATGACAGACGAGCGTTTCCCGGGACGAGGAGCCGACTTCATGACGTCGGTCTCCATCAGTGCTTTGTGGACTCCATGACGACGATGATGATGAGGGGTGTGATTGCTCTCAGCTGATCATGTTGAGGAACTTGCTTTCCTCCGCCAGGGCCGTGAGCATGGA
>CM070107.1:1466526-1825789 GCA_036178185.1 Liparis tanakae
AGGAAGACAGGGAAACAGGAAGACGGGGAAACAGGAAGACAGGGAAACAGGGAAACAGGAAGACAGGGAAACAGGGAAACAGGAAGATAGGGAAACAGGGAAACAGGGAAACAGGGAAACAGGAAGACAGGGAAACAGGAAGACAGGGAAACAGGGAAACAGGGAGACAGGGAAACAGGGAAACAGGAAGACAGTGAAACAGGGAAACAGGGAAACAGGAAGACGGGGAAACAGGGAAACAGGGAAACAGGAAGACAGGGAAACAGGGAAACAGGAAGACAGGGAAACAGGAAGACGGGGAAACAGGAAGACGGGGAAACAGGAAGACGGGGAAACAGGGAAACAGGAAGACAGGGAAACAGGAAGACGGGGAAACAGGAAGACGGGGAAACAAGAAGACAGGGAAACAGGGAAACAGGAAGACAGGGAAACAGGAAGACGGGGAAACAGGAAGACGGGGAAACAGGAAGACAGGGAAACAGGAAGACGGGGAAACAGGGAAACAGGAAGACAGGGAAACAGGAAGACGGGGAAACAGGGAAACAGGAAGACAGGGAAACAGGGAAACGGGGAAACAGGAAGACGGGGAAACGGGTGACACTCATCGTGTTGTGTGCTCAAAGTGTGACACACCGAAGCGTTGAGAGTCGATCTCATTCTAAGTCCACGTGGACGCGAGCGGTTGCGAAAGCTGCACGTTTTAAGCGCGTAAACTCCCGCCAGTGAAGCGCTGCGACTGTCTGATTGTTTGTAGTGACCGCAGCATCGATACAGACTAAAGAGAGACGGACGTCTCCGCTCAGCCGACTCACCATGGAGTTCTCCGTCTTGATGGACTTGACCTGCAGGCGGTCCTCCGCCCCCCGGGAGGTGCTGTTGGCCTCCATCCTGCCGTCGCCGCCTCTCGCCCCGACCTCGTTCTCCCCGTTTCCTTTGGGCGGCGCCGGCCTCGGCGGCGCGTCGCTGCTCCGCTGCTTCTTGGTGACGTGGGCGTCGGGTCCGTGGACCGTCTTCACGTGCTTCCTGAGAGAGCTGGGGTCCGTGTAGCGCTTGGTGCAGCCCGCAATCTTACACACATACGGTTTCTGGAAACAACAACAACATACACAGGATTTAAATGTGTTTCCTGTCACATGACGTCTGTTCTTCTGTCCATCCTGGAGAGGGGTCCTTCTCTCTGGCTCCCTGAAGGGTTCTGACCTTTTTACCCCTGAAGGGTTATTTATATTTCTCAGGAGTTGTTCCTGATCCGATGTGAGGTCAAAGGTCAGGGATGTCTATGTGTACAGGTTGTAAAGCCCTCTGAGGGGAGTGTGTCATTTGTGATATTGGGCTATATAAAATAAACTGAATTGAAAATCCAACTGAAATTAGATTCTATGTTCATTTGGTGTTACAGCACACACGTCTGTGTTCTGTGAGAAACACATGAATCATCTTTGGGTTTCCATGATGGCTCCCCATAGCTTTGCATAATGCCCAGACATGAAATTCAATTAAATTCAGTTTATTTTATATAGCCTAATATAAAAAAAAAAACTCCCCTCAGAGTGCTTTACAATCTGTACACATAGACATCCCTGACTTTTGACCTCACATCAGATCAGGAAAAACTCCCAAGAAATATAAAAAAAAACCTTCAGGGGAAAAAAAGGTGACTCAGCTGACCGATGGCCGTGCACACACACAGACACACACACACAGACACACACACACACACAGAAACACACACACACACACGGCCGTACCTCGTTGGAGTGCGTGCGGTTCTGGTGCTTGGCCCGGTCCGAGGCGTTGGAGAAGGCCTTGTTGCAGCCCTCGTGCTCACACACGTACGGCTTCTCCCCGGTGTGAGACCGGAGGTGGGTCTTGAGGTTCTCCAGGCGCGAGTAGGCCTTGGCGCAGCCCTCGAACTGCACAGGGAAGGAGGACAGACGGGCAGACGGTGAGACGGGCAGACAGTGAGACATCTCTCCAGTGTGTGACGTGGAGCTGTGAGACCAGGAGACGCCGTGTTCAGCGCCGTGTTCCCCGCTACTCTACGAGCTCTGCTTTGGTGTTCCTTCTGAGCCATAATGGGGAACATAATTGGCTTTGAAATTAAAAGAGAATCAAACGGGACTAGCTGAGAAATCGGATATGAAAGTCAGAAGAGTCTCCGTTGAAAGACTGAAGTCAGAGTGCTGTGAGAAGATAGAATACGCCGCCCAGTCTTATTAATAAGAACCCCCCCCCCTCCCCCCGGACTTGTCTGCAGATTTTAATTACACGGCCTCGCTGTCACTCAGCGTTCTCCACTCCCTGCTTCACAAGTCGTCTGTTTTAATGCATTCACAAGAGAGAAAGAGAGAGAGAGAGAGAGAGAGAGAGCGCTTAGAAGCCAAGCACACACGCCCTCAATTTGATCTTCACACGGCAAATGAAGGCTTCAAAAAAATAATTAAAATGGTGATTTTGAGAATATGTCATGAACATGCTCTTCGGGCTCCAGGAGACGGCTCACACTTACATGCATGGTTTACAAACTATCTCTAATAACACATCATTTATTCATTTTTGATCATATCGTTGGTGAAGACATTTCCTTAAAAGCAGACTCAGTCAATATCGTTGTATAATGTTGCATTGGAGGAGCAGCCCTCATGATGTCACAGTGACGTCATCAGCCTGCAGTATCAATGGAGGGCGTGGGAACGCTTTTAAATCGGCCCCAAAAAAAGTAAATATTAAATTGCCTGAGTACACCTTTAATGCAGCAGCCGATCGGAGTGAGCGAGTCCGATGATCGGCAGGTTAACGAGGTTCTTACGCTGCACTTGTGCGGCTTCTCCCCCGTGTGGCGCCGCATGTGGACCACCAGCATGTACTGCGCCTTGAAGGGCTTCTGCTCGCGGGAACACTCGAGCCAGCGGCACACAAACTCCTTCTTCTCCCCGTGGATGTGGTCGTTGTTGATGTGCTGAGGACACGATGAAGGAACACATCAACATCACACATGACATCATCACATGACATCATCAACGTCACCACATGACATCGTCACATGACATCATCAAAGTCATCACATGACATCATTAACGTCATCACATGACATCATTAACGCCATCACATGACATCATCAACGTCACCACATGACATCGTCACATGACATCATCAACGTCACCACATGACATTGTCACATGACATCATCAACGTCATCACATGACATCATCAACGTCATCACATGACATCATTAACGTCATCACATGACATCATCAACGTCATCACATGACATCATCAACGTCATCACATGACATCATTAACGTCATCACATGACATCATTAACGTCATCACATGACATCATTAACGTCATCACATGACATCATTAACGTCATCACATGACATCATCAACGTCATCACATGACATCATTAACGTCATCACATGACATCATCAACATCATCACATGACATCATTAACGTCATCACATGACATCATCACATGACATCATCAACGTCATCACATGACATCATCAACGTCATCACATGACATCATCAACGTCATCACATGACATCATTAACGTCATCACATGACACCTTTAACGTCATCACATGACATCATTAACGTCATCACCTGACATCATCAACGTCATCACATGACATCATCAACGTCATCACATGACATCATCAACGTCATCACATGACATCATCAACGTCATCACATGACATCATCAACATAATGACAGACGCTGGCACCAGGGGGCCTAAGATGACGGGACACCAAGTGTGTGTGAGTGTGTGAGCATGTGTGTATGAGCGTGTGTATGCGTGAGCATGTGTGTGTTATGTGAGTGTGTGAACATGTATGTGAGAGAATGTGTGTGTGAGCATGTGTGTGTGTGTGAGAGCATGTGTGAGCATGTGTGTGTGAGCATGTGTGTGGGTGCTAATTCAAACGAGTCAGCAAATTCTTGTCTTTTTCCCACCAGAAGAGTTCCTCACACACACACACACACACACACACACACACACACAATATGCCATCCATTATGGCTGACAGTTATTATGCATCTGTCAACAGGAAACAAAAACTATAAAAGCTTGTTTTGTTTTTTCAGGCTCTGTGTGTGTGTGTTTGTGTGTGTGTGTGTGTGTGTGTGTGTGTGTGTGAGAGGAACTTCCTCAGATCCCAGTACAAGTGATCAGGAAGAGGATGAGCTTGTTTTCCTTTCTTGTAATGGATCAGGAAGTCCTGTGTGACTTCACATGCTTTGAATTGTAATCCTCATTTAAATAGTTCATCTGCACCTTTTGTTGTGTCCTTTAAAAACAAATCATTTTCAGACACACAGGTTACATTGCAGAGGAACCACTGTTACACACACACACACACACGCACACACACACACACACACACACACACACACCACGGGCAGAGTTTTGGCTCGGGAGGCTGGAGTTGAGGGAAAAGTTCTGAAAGGTAACTCTGGTCCTGACTTACAGCCCCCCCCCCTCCCCCGCCCCTCCCCCCAGTCTGTGGGGGTCTGCCAACCTGACACATGCCCCCCCCGCCGCTGTGGCGTGATTTGAAAAGAGGGAAGGGGGGGGGGGGGGGTGCGAGGTCCCGTACCGCCAGAGCTTCTGGCATGACGATGGATTTACGGCCGGCTCTTCAGGGGTAGGGGGGGGGGGGGTCACTGGGGTGTTGCTCGCAGTAAGAGGTCAGGGGTCGGGAGTCGTGGTGGCTGAGGGTTTAGCGGGTGTGGGGCGGGGGGGCACAGCTGCAGGGGCTCAGGGCTCCGACGTGGCGAGAGCCGAGCGGCTCATTAGCGTCAGCGCGGCCGGCAAAGGACGGGGCACCGGACGGCGGCGCTCCGACTCAAACTCCTCTTTTTTATACAAAGACTCCTCCTTTAGCACGCCACTCACGTGCACCAGCTGGTCCTGCGTGTCGTACTCCTTGCTGCAGCCCTCCCAGTGGCAGTCGGTCTCGTAGACGGCCTCCGGCTCCTGTTTGCACTCGTCTTTATCCAGGTCCTCGCTCAGGTCCAACACGCCGCCGCAGTGGTCCTGCAGAGAGAGGAACAACTCAATATTAGCATGAGCACTTCAGAGGCTCTTCCTCATTACTATGGTACTCTTGTAGTTCGACTATGTTGAGGAAATGTTACTTCCTGTATTCTTGTTGTTGTGAGTTTGTACTGCTTAAAGGACATGTGATGTAATGTAATGTAGAACATATAAACAGGGGGTTCAGAGACATGTGGACCAATTAGGGGTCCAGGACTTCAAACCAAATTTCCATGACCATTTTGTGAAATCTCGGTGTATAAAAGTAATAAAAGTGATAAAATATTGTATTTAAACTAACTGAGAATTCCAAAGCATCCAGTAAATAACCTTAAATAACACAAATGAATGAGACAATAGTTTGATTAAAAGATAAACATTCATGTCTTTTCAGTTATGGTGCGTTCACTTGCAGCGAGGATATTACGGTTAAGAGCGCATACCGGCTCATTAATTATTCAAAACTCAGTGTAAATGTTTATATGAATATAACACATTTACATGACTTTTACAAACATTTTGGGAATTTTCTTCTCCCCAGGTCTTTTCCAGGCCTGGAAAATAACCTTTTACAAATTCCATGACCTTTCCAGGTTTTCCATGACCGTGTGAACCCTGAATGAAGACACAGAGCTGGAGTCGTGCATCTCTTTTCTTATCTTTCTTTCCCTAACGAGACAACTCCTTCTGTCATTGATTAGAAGCTGCGTTCTTATTCGCTGCCTATAATCGATGACCCTGTTTGTGTCGCGGTAAAAGGCCGGAGCTGAGCTAGAGATAGCAACGGTGGTATCAAAGGCCAGGAAGTAAACTCTCCAGGAAGAGGAAAACCAATCATGGTTTGGAATGTGCAACCTGTAAAAGTTATTCTACTTCAGTTGCATTACATTTGTTTGTTTTGACATTTCTTCACTGCTACCTGAGAGGATGGAGAGATGGGCAGCGGCCCCTCCGCCTCCGTCTTGACCTTTGACCTCTTGGTGGTCAGCGGGTTGACGGTGCTGCTGACGGCCGGGTCTCCGCTGGCATTCTGAGGAGAGACAGCGGTTCGTTCCCGTTACTGGATCTCCAAGCAGGAAGTGAGGCAGAAACACGAAGAACCAATCACAGACACCGCGGCTCCCTGGGTGAGTCATCTCCAGTCATCCTGAAACGTTCCCACCGTCTCCCGATGCCTCCCCGAGCCCACCCACTCATCCCACCACCTCCGCGGACGGCCGATGGGAGTCGGAGGACAGAATGACCGAGATACGGCGGTTAATCGTGTTTTGGGCCACAAAGAGATGTGTGGAGTCCTCGTTGGCACACTCGTCCTTAAGCCAGACTGGGGCCCGCCGCCCAGACTAAACAGTTTAGACGGCTTCATGGTCGCCAAAGCCACAAGGAAATATGGAAGCAGAGGAGTTATGGCCCTGGGTAGAGGGGGGGGGGGCTCTGGTGGTGAGACGACAGCACACACCGGGCCTGGTGAAGCTCGACAGGACACACAGGGAAAGGAAAGTTATCGGACTCGGAGCAGCTGACGGATGATTCTGCATGTGTGTGTGTGTGTGTGTGTGTGTGTGTGTGTTAAGGTTCAGTGGAGGGGGTGCAGTAGAAAAAAAGGGGGGGGGGCACTCCTAATCCCACCCAGACGCTGCAGTGCAGTCGGGGGCCGCCGTGATTCATTCAGCTGGCTGGACACCAAGAAGGAAGTATGGTTCTGATCAGCGCTGAGCCCAGTGTGTGTGTGTGTGTGTGTGTGAGAACCGGGGTGTGTGTGCCTTTTTATGTGTGTGTGTGTGTGTGAGAAATGGGGTGTGTGTGCCTTTTTATGTGTGTGTGTGTGTGTGTGAGAACCGGGGTGTGTGTGTTTTGTTTATGTGTGTCTGTGTAGGTGTATGTGTGTTTCTTGTTTGTGTGTGTGAGAAGCGGGGTGTTTGTGTCTTGTTTATGTGTGTATAGGTGTGTCTTGTTAGTGTGTGTGTGTGTGTGTGTGTGTGAGAGTGTACGTGTAGATGTGTGTGTGTAAGCGTGTGTGTGTGAGTGTGAGTGTGTGTGTAGGCGTGTGTGCGTGTGTGTAGGCTGCATATAATACGAGGCGTGTGACTATAAAATATTTCCAGGACCGTTCCAAAACTTTTACAATTTTTTTTTTCTCCAGGACTTTTCCAGGCCTATATATATATATATATAAACATTTAAAACCCCAGGACTTTTCCTCTCGGTTCACTCGTGTCACAGCCCACCGCTACCTGGTTGGCTTCGGAGTTGGAGCTGATGTGGGACGTGGTCATCGGCGACGCGGTGAGCGGGTGTTGCCGGGCAGAGAAAGAGGACGCCGAGGGCTGAATGAGAGGCGGCGTGTGGCCGAAGGCGTTGAGACTCCTCTGCTGGGACAACAGGTGCTGGTACGCCACGGGGTTGATGGGGTGAGGGAAGCTGAACGAGGGACTGGGCGGGAGAGAGAGAGAAGTTACCCCACGGTAAACAAGAATACATCCTTTTGTCACGTGGCTCATAATCTGACATCAAAGGCAAGGCTACTAGCATGCTATCGCCTAGCAGTGTAAGCTATACTCATTTTTATACTGTTAGATAAAACAAATCCCAGTAAAAGACCAACACGTAGCGTTGTCTTAGTACTTTTGGATTCTCCTACCACTTAGTTTTTAGGAACATTTGAGCAATTTACTCAGCCGTTGTTAAAAAACAAGCCAACACAACGTGCTAGTGCGTTAGCTCACGTCCAGAGAAGAAGAGAATTACTCTGACTCTCCACCCACAAACAACAGACGTGCCTATCCCTTTAAGGCGCTACTGGATAAGGACACACATAGGGTTGACCTTCCGTGTAACTTATTAAACAGGGTTCATACACACGTTGACCAATGGGGGGCCTGAAACCAATTTCCATTTTGTGAAATATCGGGGCGCACACAAAAAGTGAGAACATTTAATATTTAAACTAACAATGAGAATTCTAAAGCCTCCAGTATATACAGTATATATATATATATATATATATATATATATATATATATATACCACGTAAATGAACACGTGAATATAGGAACAACTTCATGACTTTGGGAAGGACTTTCCCAGACCTGGAAATAACCATTTACAAATTCCATGACTTTTCCAGGTTTTCCATGACCGTATGAAGCCTGTTAAAAGTACCACACATTATTATTAGTGGTTAAGTCTGCATCTCTGAATTCTAGTAAAAATAGTTCTATAAGCTAGATACAAAGTGTTGTTTCATTTGAAGTAGTAATAAAACGTCTTTTTACCAATATCTTTGATGAACAGAGTATATGCATGTTGGAGAGTTGCTATATATATATATATATATATATATATATATATATATATATATATATATATATATATAATAGTGTGAATACCTGATCCCTCCCACTGAAAGGTGTCCGTAGGAGCTGCTGGCGGCCGAGCTGGAGCGTGAGTTGTTGATGTAGGCCACCAGGGAGTTGGGCGAGGTGCGGATCATGGTCTGCAGGTCGATGCTGGCGTCGGACAGCGGCGAGATGGACAGAGCCCTCTTCCTGCTCAGCCGGGGGGTCACCCGGGGGCTGGAGAACCGGGACACTGGGACACACAAGGAGACGCGGTTAGAGACCAGGGCAGCCATCTTGGATGGACGGCTTTGGGCCGCCATGCAGAGCGGCCCGAGAGGCCACATAAACCTCCGGACCGCGTTCAGAGAAACGTTCCCCAGCCTTCCGCTAGAGGTCACACACTGAGCCACGCCCTATCTCCTGCATCTCTCACACACACACACACACACACACACACACACACTGACCCCCGATTCAACATTTGCGTCCTCTTATGCATAATGAATCATTCTCAGTAATTGCCGCGATAGCGATCTCTCTGGAAACCGCTGTACTCGGGCAAGTTAAATGGAGGCAATTTAAACAAATTGATCTCTCTGAATACCATTAAAGAGAAACAACAGGACGAAGCCGACTCTCAGAAGGTGGCGTTCAGGGCCCTCAGTGGAGCCGGCCGGGCTCCGTCTTCTCATAGAACAAGAGTACAGGAACACGACGGGGAGAGACTCCATTCCCATGAAGCTGAGGAGGGGCCTTTTGGTTTCTCCACTCATATTGATGTTGTCCATCACTCATGTCAAACGTTTAGGGTCACTTAGAAATGTCCTGATTCTTCAAACCACTGTTTTTGTCAATGAAGATAACATGAAATGAGTCATAAATACTCTCTCTACATTTTAACGTGTAGATGAATATTCTCGTGTTAGTGAAGTCTCTACATAGTGTGTAGAGGCCCACACACCAATGGATTTGACCAATGGATTTTCATGACTTTTCCATGACTTTAAACCAAATGTCCATGACCAAACTGAAATTTCGGTATAAACATGAAACATTTAGGAAATGTTGCGTGTTGAGAGCGTACGCCGGCTTCTATTTTGAGCATTTTTCTTTTAAAAAACATAAGTTATTTCAACCTCGGCGTCAATGAACGTGTGATTATGACAAATTTCCATGACTTTTCCAAAACTTTTATGATTTAAGTTTTTTCCATGACTTTTCCAGGCCTGGAAATAACCATTTTAAAATTCCATGACTTTTCCAGGTTTTCCATGACCGTACGAACCCTGGGTACATTGTGTTATCGCCTTAGGTAGAAAACCCTTGAAAACCCTTTTCATGTGAGCGCAGCTGAAAACAGTTATGTTGCTGAGAGAAGCTATAAAGCTGGCCTTCCTTTGAGCGACTAGTTTGGATGATTGTTTGACGAAAGCGAAGTTTGAGACATTAGAAGTGTATTTCTTCTGCCTTTGTGGGTCTCTGCCTCGGAGCTCTGCTGGCGACCAGCAGGTGCTGCTTTGAAAGTGTGTAATTAATTAAGTGTGTCCGGCAGACATCATCAGAGGCGCGAGAGGCAGGAAACTCCTAATGGGCCCCATCACGACTCACCTACGCACACGTCGGGCTGCCCGTCGGCTCGGCCCCGCCTGTCAATGCGGAGCGAGGCCAGGCACCGGCGTAATCACCGACGCCAGACCCGCAGCCGTAAACCACCAACGCTACTTCCAAAACTATTATGGTTGGAGGTGGCGAGTTGTAAAGCAGACGCATGTGCACTTAGTTAAAAAAGAAAACGAAACAGGCCCCCAGGACGGCAGACGGCGGACGACAGTAGTGCGAGGGAAAGAACCCGACGGCGAATGAAGGAGTTGGCAGGACAACAAAGGCTCTCCAGGAATGCGCCTCTTCAGGGCCGATAAGTAAACGTCTCCGCTCGGCGACGGAGGGGAGCCGCCGGGAGGGAAGGAGGAGGAGCTACGGCGACACGGCGAGGATTGGCGGTTGCTCTTGCAGCGAGGCGTGCTCGCCGTCCTGCCAACACATTTAATGGGAGATGCTCGTATTAATATTCCCCCCTTTATTAAGCAGGAAACAGGCCTCGCCGCCTCGCCGCCTGGCGCCGGCCTCACGCTTCTGGGCTCCGAGCCCAACGCGCCGCCCCCTCCATCTATAAATCCAGCCCGGCTCCTATAATGCCTATAATGTCCGCTCCTCTCGACCTCGAGTGTGAACAAGCCGGCTTTGTTTGCACTCGGCGTTGTCGTTGTTGTCGCCGGTCGAACCGACGTTTACCTGGAGCGCACGACTCTCACCGCTCGCTGGAGGAGGGGTTTATAGGCGGCGCTGATAATTGAAAGGGCGAGCAGGTTCCGGCAGGGAGTGAGGAAACAGATGTTACCCAGGCAGCAGTCTGTGGTAACATGGGGTGTGTGTGTGTGTGTGTGTGTGTGTGTGTGTGTGAGACTGCGTCATGGGTTGGTTGTAATTGTGGGATCTGGATTTATATAGAGTCATAATTACAGGCGCTCCAGTGCACGTCGATACAGTCAAGTAACAAAAATGTATGCATCAAAAATGGGAGTGAAGAGTGTGTGTGTGTGTGTGTGTGTGTGTGTGTGTGTGTGTGACTATTTTTAAGCCTTTTGCCCTTTGTGGAAAATGTAAGCCTTTAATTGGAGGTCTAGACCACGGAGCGCCTCCTTCAGGCAACGCCACCGCTACCCGAACGCTGAGGAGGGCTCTCTGTCGGATACTCTGGTTAGCTCTCTGTGCACACACACACACACACACACACACACACACACATCATACACACACACACACACACACATCATACACACACACATCATATACACACACATCATACACACACACACATCATACACACACACACATCATACACACATCATATACACACACACACACACATCACACAACATCCTCTCTGAAAAGCACATGTAGCACACACAATACTACACTCAGGAGTGGACAATTATCATGTATATTATGTGTATTGTACTATGTAATCTGTTCATTATTATCCTTATTTCATTACATTAAAGTAGAATTCATGCCTCTTATGATCAAATTTCTTTCCCCCCATAAAAAAAAAAAAATTGGATACCAAGATATGTTAAGTCATTTTGCATCCCTTGACTCTCCACCGTGAACACGTTGGCAGGTGAAGCAGGCATCGCCAAAGCCCCCCTCCAGCATGAGTAGCCCCCCCCCCCCCCCCCCGCCCACAGTGGGAGAGATGTTTATTTTCCATCTCACTAATACCAACACTGTGAATATGTATTAGCCCTGAATCCTCTCTGTGAGCCGCGTCCAGCCCGTGTGTTAGAGCACGTCCAGCCATGTGCTTCTCGTGAACCGACATATAGTTAAGTGCTTGTGTGTGCAGGCTGCCCCCCAACCACAGATCTGTCTCCCTCACATCACAACACTAAAGCCTTTTTGCTCACATTTACTTTGGCTGCTGCTTTTTGTCGTGGGACTCTGATATTCCCGTGCCCACCCACCCCTTCCATACGCAAACAGCCTCCTGAATGCCTCCCAATGTGGAACGCCATAATGGGACTTTATTGATACGTACAGGAGTGGTGGTGTACCGATGCTAACGCCGCTAATCGTGGTCACCTTGAAATGTCTTTTCCTTTCTATTGGAATATGTGTTACTTCTTCTATTGAGGTTCAGACAGACGGATATTAATATGCATGCAGTTGAAGGTGAAAAGACTTCTCAGACATTTATAAAAGTCAACTCTTCTCTTCGATTTAGTGTTAAAAAGGAAACTACGCCCAAGTTTCTTTCAACATCTTTCTCCAAAACCCCGAGACTAGAGTGAGTAGAGCTAATGCTGTAATACAGTTGATCCAATGCACCGAGGCATCTCCTCAAACCAGCTGGATGGAAACCTCGACATAAAACACGACAAAAAAGTCAGAATGGATGAGAACGTAATTATGCTAACAGTTCTCCGTGTGCGCTGCTGTTATGTTTGGAAGATGAATTGTGAAAGATGTTCTTAGCAAGAGAAAAGCGTCACCACAGAGAGAGTAGCTCATATCCACAGATACTGGTCCAACATTCCCAGGCCATGGAAACAACATTTAGGGAATCGTAATTTAGGAGATGTACCCCATTAAAATGTTACTTCTAGGCCCCAAATGGCATTGAGGCGCAAATGTCATGATGCGTGGAACATTGAAGTTCCCCTCCCTCCTGAGTATGATTGGTCAGGGTCCAACGTGTCTGCAATGTCCTGTAGGACTTCCATGTGGGACTCTGGACCTAAGCCTCCATTTGTTACAACAAAGATATCCTACAAATGGACATTTTCTCTTTCATGTTCAAAGGAACGTCTTTCAATCAGTCGATGTGTCCTTGAGAAAGACACTTAGCCCTGAGTTGCTCCCTGTAGCCGAGTCTACGCTGTGTCAATGGGTCTCTAAAACATAGACCAAGGAAACTCCTTTTCTTTCTCTAATGAAAGGTCTGTTGAGAGGACAACGTGGCGGGGTCCCGTTAGCAACGTCCCGTTAGCATATGTCTTGTTAGCAACGTTCCGTTAGCTGCGTCTCGGTAGCATATGTCCTGTTAGCAACGTCCTGTTAGCAACGTCTCTTTAGCATATGTTCCGTTAGCAATGTTCCGTTAGCAACGTCCCGTTAGCAAAGTCCCGTTAGCAAAGTCCCGTTAGCAACGTCCCGTTAGCAATGTCCCATTAGGAATGTTCCGTTAGCAGCGTCCCGTTAGCAGCGTCCCGTCTCTTTTGTTAAAGCGTTAGCTAAATGTGAAGTAGCTTGTTCGGGGTGTCATTTGAAACAAGGCTCACGTGTGATTTAAGAACATTTAAACCAACATTTTCTTTTTTTAGATTGAGGACTTGATTGAGGGACCTGTTGCTAACAGCCTGTCTTTGGAGCAGAATGTGTTTCTGTTGCTTGAGCCCAGTTTGTTCCACTCGGATCAGATCAGAACCGGGTGGTTCCCGTGTGAAACACAGAGCAGTCCCGTCCACCGCGCCGCGGCCCGGCAAGCGGCGAGCGGATCTTGAACCAGAGAGACTGCAATCCAACGAGCATTCTGCTGCGTGGCTTTGTGTTCTAACTGGCAACAGGAGTCCGTGGCACTTCAAACAAACATCTTCCTCCTATAACCAAGAGGAGAGAAATTCCTGCGTTTAAGTGTATGACTTAAGGCAAACCCCAACAGTAAATCCTAAACATTCACAAGTGGGACCTGTAGCTCTGACAACCCCCATCCCCCAACCCACCCCGACACATGTGTCCACACACAGCGGCATCAGTGTTTCACGGCCCAACCGTAAGCCTCGCAGTTCACTGACCCGGAGGGAGGGGGAGGAGTCACACGATGGGTTCACTGAGGGCAGTTTTTTGCGGTGGGTCTGCTGAATATTATTGCATAAATTGATTTTTAATATGAGGGTTTAATCGTCAGTGCTTTCCAAAACCAACGCTGAGGGATGAAGCACATATTTGCCACCTCTGCCACTCCCCCCCCCCCACTCTGGCAGTAAATGAGGCCTTTGATTCAGGCTGGGGGCTGCCCGCGGTGACCATTAGCCGGCCGCCCTGGTCAATACGGGCCTTGTGTCTCCAGGCCGCAATGGAAGAGCCTCGGGCTGGCCGAGTGGCCTGAAACCCTGACCACATGAGGCCTCGCATGGTCCAACGCAGAATAAAAGCTGGCCGGACAGCGGCGGCGAGTGTGGACGCTGCGTAGAGCAAGGGGGGGGGGGGGGGGTTGCGGCTATTTGAGCAAACAGCCTCGCCACACAAGTGCGGCGTGCGAGTCAGGACAGCGGCGGTCACTGAGGTGGCTGCAGCTCGAGAAGCAAAAAGCTGGAGGAGGAGGAGGGATGGGTGGGGAGAGGCGCCCGTCCCGCTCAGCGCCAGCTGTGTGGTTGTAGACGTGATCAAGGTCATTTTTAAGAGATACGCTGCAACAGCGTTCCCGCATTGGCGTCAGTTCCCTCCCTCTCCGGTGTGTTTTCCCACCTGGCTGCCAGGCATCCACTGTGTGACATCGTAGCCGACATGGCACATTTGTTTTTCTTTCTTTCTCCGGGTTGGTGGTTGGACTGGGACTAAAGAAAGAGAGAGCGAGGGGGCTCCTGGAGCCAAGTGGACCATCGAGGAGGGCTGACTTTCACGGGCAGATTTCCACTCTGTGGGCTTTCTGTTCCCCCATTCATGAGCGCTGACGGTTTCTTGGACGCGTTTTCGCCGCTGAGATCAAAACGCCTGTTCTGGTGCCGGACCGGCATCTCGATAGAAGGGCCGGGGTTCTACACCGGCGTTAAGCGAACAGGCTGGCCTCTGTGAGCTGGTGTGCAAACACGTTGGAGCGTTGGCCGGCCTATTTGCCTGGCTGGTCCATTTTTGTGTGCGACCCCCTGTGTGTTTGTGTGTGTGTGTGTGTGTGTGTGTGTGTGTGTGTAAGCTGCCTCATACCCCTCGTTCAGCCCATCTTAGCCTTCACTGAACGGACAGATTCTTTTAATGGTGTCCTTTTACACTTGTGTTTACGAGCTCCTGGCCTTTGGGCTTTTAGTGTGTATGCACCCTAAACTAGCCCAAAGAGCTCCCCCAGCTTTGATGTGGTGAACTCTTCCATGCAAAAACCTCAGGAGGAAGCACCATATAGGGTCTATAAGGTATCAACATATAGGGTCTATAAGGTATCAACATATAGGGTCTATGAGGTATCAACATATAGGGTCTATGAGGTATCAACATATAGGGTCTATAACGTATTAACATATAGGGTCTATAAGGCATCAACATATAGGGTATATGAGGTATCAACATATAGGTTCTATGAGGTATCAACATATAGGGTATACAATGTATCAACATATAGGGTCTATAAAGTATCAACATACAAGTATCAACTATGAGGTATTAACATATAGGGTCTATGAGGTATCAACATATAGGGTCTATGAGGTATCAACATATAGGGTCTATGAGGTATCAACATATAGGGTATACAATGTATCAACATATAGGGTCTATAAGGTATCAACATATAGGGTCTATAAGGTATCAACATATAGGGTTTATGAGGTATCAACATATAGGGTCTATGAGGTATCAACATACAGGGTCTATAAGGTATCAACATATAGGGTCTATAAGGTATCAACATATAGGGTCTATAAAGTATCAACATATAGGGTCTATAAGGTATCAACATATAGGGTCTATAAAGTATCAACATATAGGGTATATAAGGTATCAACATATAGGGTCTATAAGGTATCAACATATAGGGTCTATAAAGTATCAACATATAGGGTCTATAAGGTATCAACATATAGGGTCTATAAGGTATCAACATATAGGGTCTATGAGGTATCAACATATAGGGTCTATAAAGTATCAACATATAGGGTCTATAAAGTATCAACATATAGGGTCTATAAGGTATCAACATATAGGGTCTATAAAGTATCAACATATAGGGTCTATAAGGTATCAACATATAGGGTCTATAAGGTATCAACATATAGGGTCTATAAGGTATCAACATATAGGGTCTATAAAGTATCAACATATAGGGTCTATAAGGTATCAACATATAGGGTCTATAAGGTATCAACATATAGGGTCTATGAGGTATCAACATATAGGGTCTATGAGGTATCAACATATAGGGTCTATAAGGTATCAACATATAGGGTATATAAAGTATCAACATATAGGGTATATAGTCTAGACCCTACAGTATATGTTCCATGGTTAGAGGCAGAATTACAGGGTCATAGTGATATTTTCTGGCAACACATCCTCACCATCCAAGGGGCTGATGTATTCTGGGAGATGAGCCGCTGCTGCTGCCGCCGCCGCGCTGCTCTGCATCAGCAGGTCCCCGTAGGGGCTCCGCTGGCTGGCGCTGGCCATCAGGTGGTAGTACTCTGTGGGGTTGGCCCCCGGTGGCAGGGGAGGGAGGCTGAACAGGGCGCGCTCCTTCAGGTGCTCGTGAGTCACTGCAGCAGAGAACCGGGGGAACACAGAGAACATGCAGAACAGGGTTATTCTGTTGTATTTGTCTTCATGGACAGGGGGGCAACGTCCCATCCTTATACCTATGCCCACTTGTCATTTGTCTTATGGGTTGGCATAAGAGTTTCCACCACGTCAAGTAAAGAAACAATGGCATTGTGTTAGATGCAACAGAGCCTTCTCTTTCTGGCCCCTCCCTCTGGAACGCTCCCCAAACTCATCCCAGACTGCATTCATTCTCCTTTTCAAATCACAAATCAGAACCCACCTGTTCACGACTTTTAATGTGTGATTGACCTTGTAGAAATGCTCGCTATTGATTTTCCGGATGTTTTAATAATGGGATGTAAAGTGTGTTTGAGAACCTTGAAAAGCGCTCCATGAATGAATTATTCTGAATCAGGAGGTAAGCATGTCTGTTCCACAGCACCGGGGTCATGACCCATGATGCCAAACACATATACTATCAAAGGGGCGGAGGCAACACATTTTGATTTGATTTTTCATTTGACAAAACCAGAGACGAGAACAGAAAGCGACAGCGAGAGGGCCTCGGCGGAGGAGAACCCCCCCCCCCCCCCCCCCCCCCCCGGGGCCCTGCTCCACAGATTTGAGGATTCATGCCGCGGGGCATGAGCCTTTTGATAAAAGATGTGTGATGTCTTTGAGGCTCACTGGGCTCAGGGGCAATATCTCCAGGGAGTAAAGGAAGCGGAGCTGGAGCAGAAAGGGAGAGGGGGGGGGGGAATACCACATTCCTGCCCTCCTCTGCGGTTGTGAATGCACCGCGGTGGACAGGCTGGAGTCCTCCACGCTGCAGGTGCTCATAGCGCCGAGGAGGCCCTGAATGCTGCGCGGTGGAGGCAACGTTGAGGTGGAGCGCGTCAACAACCTCCGGGTGAAGCCGCATTCAAAGTGTCGGGAGCCGTACGAGAGAGAGGCGGAGTGATCCCTCCCCTCCGCTTCCTGACGGTGGACTCAGACGCACGGCGGTGGAAAGAGGGGGAGGGGGGGTTGGGCCAAAACCACAGCCCCCCCCCTCCGACACACAAGCACACATCCAAACCAAAGAAATGTGGATCCATCACAACGCATTAGGCCGCGGCGGCGGTCACAGAGCACAGGACTGGTTACAGTGGGATAGAGGGGCTGAGTGGACTGGTTACAGTGGGATAGAGGGGCTGAGTGGACTGGTTACAGTGGGATAGAGGGGCTGAGTGGACTGGTTACAGTGGGATAGAGGGGCTGAGTGGACTGGTTATAGTGAGATAGAGGGGCTGAGTGGACTTTTTTTATTAAGTAGCTATGAAAATGAGCCAGCAGAGAAGCTTCTAGACTGGCTCTATGTCTATGCCAGAGCTACCAAGGGCCCTCATTGGGTCCTTTCCTATCAGAAGCCTGTGGCTCCTGTTGTTTGAGCGAGGACCGCTCTGTCGTCGTGGGAACCCAATAGTTCACAGGCGACGATGTATTTCTATCTTTTTTTCTCACTCTCCTCATTTCCATGGTTTCTCCAGGCCAACAGAGACACACCGGGAGGTTGTACCGACGCATAGCCCTGATACACGGGCAAATCGGCAGCAGGCACACACCCGCAAAAAAACAACATAACAAGCTGACTGAGAGGTGTAGCTCCGTACCTCAAGGAGAGGAGGGTCCATTCAGACAGATGCTTCACGTCGCTCGCAGCTTGTTGTTCATACGGCGTACATCGCATACGTCGTACGGATAATGAGGCGCAGTGTTTCCACTCGGGTGTCAGGGTGTTTATGGACGGGAGCAAGTTGTTCCCACATCTATACGAACTCTTGTGAACCACTGCGTGTGAGTATTAGTATGCCCGCATCACACTCCAGCACTTTCCCATCGGTATGTCATTTTACTGAGTACACAAGTGCGTGTGTGTGTGTTTGTGTGTGTTTATACTTTCACTTGTACAATCTGCAGAACAAAATGTGCATAAAGTGATTCTGAGGGAGTGATTCTCCAAGTTGACCAGAATACACTTTAACAAGTGCAAACCAACGTAAAGAGAGGGCCTTTGTTTTTATGTATCAATCCATAAGTAAGAGGTGCAAATGTAACGTAAAGCAAAGAGCTAAATATACAAAGAGTAAAAAACACATAGTGTCAAAACCTAAAGGTGCGTTCACGCCAAAAGCAAAAAAACGAATCCCATAAAAAGTCAACGTACAGACGCGTGTGGCTGCGATAGACGCAATATTTTTCACCCCGAGTTGAAATATTTCAGCTTTGAGGAGGTAATCTGGCAACCCGGGCCAATCAGCTCTTGAGTTCCAGCTGGAAGCGGAAGTCTTTTAGACGTAACATTAACTTCATCGGTGAAAGTGACCGAGCTGAGTGAGCCTACGGGTGATGAACCCAAACACGAGGGCGTTAGTATGTGGGACGTCCACAACAAGTATAAAGCAGAACTAGTTGTTAGTTATTCCGTGGTGGATGAAGGAGATGATAACGGTCTTTACGGGGATGAGACACGGAGATAAGCCCCGCCCCTCGCGGAGCGTCTCGACGCTCATGGTGAGAACACGGTGAACGGTCGAGCGAGTAAACGTACGCGTTTTGGACGACGCAAAAAATCGCTTCGTTTTTGGTGTGAACGCACCTTAACGAGGAGTCGTCAAACCTCAACCCCCGTGCCTCGTCGGTTGAGGTTGTCATGTGTTGCACCTCCTGAGGTGTGAGCACCGTATACTTGTAGACGTATGAGCGGTACCGTGTACCTTGGCGGTCCGTGGGGTGAATCTTACCTTCGGCGGGGCTCAGTCCTCGGGCCGCGGAGATCATGGAGAGGGTGGGGCTGCCGTGCACCGAGCGGAGGTAGTGCTCCATGTGGGGGCTGACGTACGGATGCGGGGGGCTGAACGGGGACTCGCCCGTCCCGGGCACCCCGTGGGGCGAGAGGCGGATCAGGGAAATGTCTGAGATGACCGGACTGCCCGTCAGGCCCGGATGTCTGCAAAGAGGAACAACACATTAGACACCTCGGAATAAATGACACGGAGAAAGGAGGAGTGGCGGGTATGGTCACGGATGGATAGAAAGACAAAGAGCAGATATAGAGGGAAATGGAGGCGGGGGAAGACCTCCTGTACTAATGTGATGACTTGTATTGTGCTCCCTTATCATTGGGAGTGATCTTCATTGGTATGTTCAGAGACAAGGCTTAACTCCGGTTGTCCCAATCCACTTCCAACCTCCCCGGTCCCACAGCTAATACATAATAATCCCCTCTTTTTCACCTTCTACTATTAAGCCCTGGAGCTACAGACAAGTCGAGACCGAGGGCTTTCCACGCCAGGAAGTGTCTTCTCTCTCTGTTTGGGTGGCCGAAGCTACAGGGTCTCTCACGTCAGCCATTACACGCCGTGCGATACGGGGGGGCAACTTCTCAAAGGCTTCGGTAGCTGCCGATAGACACCTTCGGCAAGAGACGTCAGAAGTTGGTCAGGCCGTACAGTAAATGTGTCATCTCTGACAGGTAATTGGCAGCTTTGCTTGCCGAAACACAGTCAAGTGGGTGTTGTAGTTCTCAACAGCCCAGAGGGGCTGCACTGTGGATACACATGTCTGCTGGCAGTGGCACAACCCTTTGAAGGGGCATTAGTACTTATGTCGACCGAGGGTGCTTCAGCTCTGATAAGAGGCTCCGTCAGTGAGCGGTAGACATTCAACACAATGAACCTGAAGGGGGATGTGCTGACTCATGACTTACTGTAGTTCTGTCATGGACTTAGAGGAGGAGCACATGAGTATGACTTTAGGCTTTAGAGGAGGAACAGATGAGTATGACTTTAGGCCTTAGAGGAGGAGCACATGAGTATGACTTTAGGCCTTAGAGGAGGAACAGATGAGTATGACTTTAGGCCTTAGAGGAGGAACAGATGAGTATGACTTTAGGCCTTAGAGGAGGAACACATGAGTATGACTTTAGGCCTTAGAGGAGGAACACATGAGTATGACTTTAGGCTTTAGAGGAGTAAGAGATGAGTATGACTTTAGGCCTTAGAGGAGGAACAGATGAGTATGACTTTAGGCCTTAGAGGAGGAACAGATGAGTATGACTTTAGGCCTTAGAGGAGGAACACATGAGTATGACTTTAGGCCTTAGAGGAGGAACACATGAGTATGACTTTAGGCCTTAGAGGAGGAACACATGAGTATGACTTTAGGCTTTAGAGGAGTAACAGATGAGTATGACTTTAGGCTTTAGAGGAGTAAGAGATGAGTATGACTTTAGGCATCGTTGCCTCCTTTCAGGTTGAAGGTCACTTTAGTCAGTTCAACATCTTCTTATTCAATGTTTATATTCTTTGGCCATTTTGTCCAATGTTGATTCCAACCTTGTGTTTTGAATTTAGAAAAGAGAGGAATGTTCAAAGATCACACAGCACTTGCTCCACAATCCCAAAACCCGTTCTCACTCTGGACTCCTCAAACACTGAAGCCTGTCCGGAGTCTGATACCGACACCCTTCAACGTCAACTCTGTGATGGGAACCGCTGGAGTCAGTGCTAGACATTCAGAGCCAATGACGGAGAGTGAAGTGGGAGAAAGTCAGAGTGGGGTGGTGGGGAGTGAAGGTCACATGGGTCAAACAAACACAAGCGCTCACTTCCTGTCCTTTACTAACGCCAGTTACGTAACAAACATACTTATTGTAACCCAAGCTACTATCTTTTAATAAACCTAACCAACCTGCAAGCCAAGTAGCCCTACGTTCATTTTGAATAGAGACAAATAGAATCTGTGTTTCCTTTGACAGCGTTCATACACACCTGGACCAATGGGTGTCCAGGACTTTTCCAGGACTTTAAACCAAATTTCCATGAGCACATTTTTTTTTTAATCTTGGTGTATGCATGAAAAAGTGATAAAATGTGGTATTTAAACTAACACTGAGAATTCCAAAGCATCCAGTATATAAACTGAAACTACACAAACGAATGAGAGACAATAGTTTGATTAAAAGAATAAACATTTATACTTGCAGCACGAAAAATGTGCTCTGCGAGGATGAAAGAGCGTAAAATTCTTTAAAAAGCAGATTAACTATTTAAAACTCAGCGTAAATGAACATATGAATATAACACATTTACATGACTTCCAAAACTTTGGGGATTTTTTTCCCACCAGGACTTTTCCAGACCTGGAAAATAAGCATTTACAAACTTGTCCAGGTTTTCCATGACCGTGTGAATCCCGCTTTGAACACGGAAGATTATTTGGAAAAGTCACGCCATGCAACGAATGGAAACAGACACGCCATCCCTGACACTTCCAGAGCCGATGCCAGAGGGGAACTCAGAGCGCCTACGGAGCGCCAGCCATTCATTTCCTATCAAACACAACAATAAAAACGACTGAAAACAACAGAATAGCTCTTTACGAGGGCCTGAGAACAAACGCTGTTTAATCTGACAATGAAGCATCCTGTTGGCTGTGGCGAGCGCACCAGTGTTCAGTGTGTGGTTTTAATTCCTGGCAGCAACAACTGCGTAAGAGTCGGGTGTGAGGACGGCCCGCCACGCTAACCGGGAACGTGATTCAATGTTATTCAATTAAATATGGAGACGAGTCTCGGGCCTTCTGAGGGACGATGCTACATCTATGTTTTGTAACTCTGTGCGGACTGACATGCCTTAAGCCAGTAAATACAATTGGTTAATAAATATATACAAATAAAAAGGTTTCTTCATTTTTTTACCCCTGAAAGGTTTTTTTCTATTTCTCCTGGGGAGTTGTTCCTGATCCGATGTGAGGTCAAAGGTCAGGGATGTCGTATGTGTACGGGTTGTAAAGCCCGCTGAGGCACATTTGTGATATTGGGCTATATAAAATAAACTGAATTGAATTAAATAGTAATTTTGTTCATAATAAATTTGGAGCTTGAATATTTCATTATACATATGAAGAAAAAAACATGTTTCAGGGGTTTAAAGTCCCTGTGTGACGGGTCCAGGTTGCAGTTGTATAGCTGTTGCTATGAAAGGTGGGCCTCAGACCCAGCATGCCCACCCCCCACCCCCCTCCCTTCAGAGTTGCCATGCTCCGTCTCTCATACCCTGCCAGCCGGCCCCGGGGCCCGGTCCGGCCCCGAGCCAACCAACCCGGAGCCCCGGCCCTCGCTCCGTTTCCAGTAAGCGCCTGCAGACTGCCGGCCTTGTCCGAAGGCCAACTTTCTGCCGCGGAGCTCCGTCGACCCTGACAAACGACCATAAAGAGCCCCGTGTTCTGGGCGGGAGCAGAGGAGTGAGGAGAAACAGACGCTGCACACACAGCGACACGCTTCCCTGGGAGCGGCCCGATGCCGCCGGGCGCTTCGCTGGAGGACTACCTGTCCCCTCATCAGACTGGGGGCTCCGGGCTCATCCGGGTGATGCAACATGGGCTCATCTGTCTCCAGAGTGGACAGAGCATCAGACACGGCTCCCTCATGTGACGCAGGTTATTGCATCACATTTAGCAGACGCTTTTCATCCAAAGCGACTTACAATAAGTTCATCAACCTAAAGTACAAACTAAGAACAACAAGAATACAGAAAGTAACATTTCCTCAACATAGCCAAACTACTAAAGCACCACAATAAGAGCTATTTAAGAGCCAGTGTAAATCTGTGTTTTAATCCAGATATAGTAGGAAGACAAAGGTCCCCTTTAACTCTTCATCATCACCTCCTCCTCTGGTTGGTCCCTGTGAGTTTTTAGATCGTTGCTCTTCTCTGAAGAAGAATATTTACATATTCTTTATGGGCCGTTTCTGCCCCACTGACTGAAACCCAGGGGCACTTAGAAAGAAGTTGGGGGCACTTTTTGAAACTTGTGACATCATATTTAACCTTTGTTAAAAAATTATAAATATACTTATTTAGGCTTACAGTATATGAGCGGTTGTCATAAAAATTGCTAAAAAGTCTAAGATTCAACGTGTTTTCTTTAGAGAAAACATAAATCAGACAATCACCTTTTTTCCTGGTTATTTATTGTTATAAACCCATTAACAATTATAACCTATTTCTTAGTTTTTTTCTAATTCAAAATGATATGTATTGATTTTTGTGTGTACTTGCCTAGTACAGGCAATACAGATAAGACCAAACATTGAGTGAAATCTCGGTGTTCACACGAGTGACACAAGTGAGACAATAGTTTGATTAAAAGAATACATACGTATACAACTGTTTATTCTTTTAATCAAACTGTGTAAATGAGCATATGAATATAACACATTTAGGACTTTTCCAGGTTTTCCATGACGGTACGAACCCTGTCCTCATAAAGGTAAAGATACATGTCCTCTTCACATGCCGTGCTCCCATGAGGGATTTGATGCATGTGGCTCATTGACAACAGTATGGAGCTCAATGGCTACACTGCAGCGCCTCGTCTCCATGGGCAACGCCTTCCCAGCGTCGCCAACAACAACCAAAGATCATTGAAACGCGATGAGGATGAAGAGGCCTCCCGACGCCGTGATATGAAAGCCTCGCCGTGTTTTAAGTGCTTTGCTAAAGGAGAACAATATAACGAGAAATGCAAGTGTGAACTCGCTTTGAGAGTAGAGCCATGATCAGCATCACCCCCCCGCTCCACCTCCACCTCCCAGAGTCCGTCAGCACACCTGCAGACCCAACACCAGGTGTGTGTTTGAGCCCATAGAACACCAGCATGTCCACACACATCCCTCCAGCTGCACCTACTACCTCACACCAGCAGGGGGGGGGAGAGGGAGAGAGAGGGAGGGAGAGGGAGGGAGGGAGAGGGAGAGGGAGAGAAAAGATGGAGATGGAGATGGAGAGGGAGAGGGAGGGGGGAGAGAGGGAGAGGGAGAGATACAAGGAGAGGGAGAGAGGAGATGGAGATGGAGAGGGAGGGAGGGAGGGAGGGAGGGAGAGGGAGAGAGAGAGAGAAGGAGAGAGAGGGAGAGATACAAGGAGAGGGAGAGGGAGAGGAGATGGAGATGGAGAGGGAGAGGGAGAGAGGGAGAGAGAGAGAGAAGGAGAGAGAGGGAGAGAGGGAGGGAGAAAGGGAGAGGGAGAGAAAAGATGGAGATGGAGAGGGAGAGGGAGGGGGGGAGAGAGAGAGGGAGAGGGAGAGAGAAGGAGAGGGAGAGGGAGAGAGGGAGAGAGGAGGAGAGATGGAGAGGGAGAGGGAGAGGGAGAGGGAGAGAGGGAGAGAGAGAGACAAGGAGAGAGAGGGAGGGAGGGAGAGGAGAGAGATGGAGAGGGAGAGAGAGGGAGAGGGAGAGATACAAGGAGAGGGAGAGGGAGAGGAGATGGAGATGGAGAGGGAGAGGGAGGGAGGGAGGGAGAGAGAGAGAGAAGGAGAGGGAAAGGGAGGGAGAGGACCGGAGGACCAGAGGATGCTCCGGGTTCCCCGGGATTTAAAGAATACATGTGTATATAAATGTGATTCCTTTAATCAAACTGTGCAAAATGAACATTTTCAAAACTTTTTCAAAACTTTTGAGATTTTTGTTTTCCAGCACTTTACCAGCCCTTAAAAAAAAAAAAACATTTCTTATTTCCAGGACTTTTTTCAGGTTTACAGGTTTTCCAGGTTACGCCTTGGACACGTCCGTCTGTCTGCCACACCGTGCCGGCCCTCGTCCCCCCAGCAGCACATTCCTGGCCGTCGTTTAGGGGGAGCGCCCCGAATTCAAAACATGAGCCGTGACGGCGAGCAACAACGTCGCCAACCGCTGACCGACGGGCCTGACCCCCCCCCCCCCCCCACACACACACACACACACACACACAACGCCATGTTGCTCTCCCTGACCAAAGCGCCGGACGGCTGATCTGTGGTCTGTGTTTCAACACATCGGCGCCGCTGAGCGGGGCCTCGCCGCCGGGAGCCTTGGGGGGTTCGACTTCTCGGCGCTGCAATTTGCTTCCCAAAAAGCATAAACACGGCTGCGGAATGAGCGGGGGATCTGTTTTTCTCATCCCTCGCGTCTCCGTTGAGGTTTCCGGGAACGGGGAGGCTGGATGTCGGATCGCTAATTAGCCGCTCCAGCGTACTGGCACCGCGGCGTCTTCTCCTCGGATTGCGGCTTCACAGACGATGCCCGACTGGAATATCATACAGAGCTCCTCTCTCCTGTAAGTCCATGTTCTACTGACCGCCCGGCTGAGGCGGCTTCTCTCGGACGGCTGTGAGACGCAGCGCGCTACTTCCTGTCTCATGTCCGAGGAAAGATGGAACATTGAAATGCTTTACATGCAAATACATGTCAGGCTTGAAAGGTCCTCAGACAATCCAACTAACACCTGGATTAAACACCAGCAGCCTCACGGCAGAGAAAAGAAAGACAGGAGTTCTTCTTCCGCCACATTAGAACTGACCGGCGTGACTCGGACAACGGCCCAAAAAAACGCCTCGTATCCCAGATAGACGCAGGGCTCTCACGTCTCACGCATTGAGCGTGAGACTCACGCATTTCGGTCTTAACTCCCGCACTCCCGCCACACATCGTATTTCCCACGCTGAAAAAAACTCTCGGCTATTTCATGTTTTAATGTGCCGCCGCGCCAACATGAGGAATCAAGCGCTCCCTGGAGGTCTGCTGTGAGGTGCCACTTATCAGCCAATCAAAAAAAAGAAATGGGCTACACAATAGCCAATCAGAAAAAAAAACGAATCTGTTGTATCTGGGTAAGATTTAATCCAGCAACTAATGAAAATAAAGCATCTTGGAATTGCGCGCGACTGATATCGTAAAGTTTTTGCCTGTCTTCGAAACTTGAGAGCCCTGTAAATGACCTGAGCACATGTCGAGGAGACGCGTAACGGACAGGAGGCGACGAGCTCCACGAGGCTCCGAGCTGCCGTGGCCTCGGCCCTCTGAGCGACACCCGAAGCCTCTGCCCCGCGACATCCGCGCCCGGCGACCCGCCGCCCCCCGTCATGCGACGCGCACACAGGAAGTGAAGGACGGAGTCAGACGGGACGCACGAGACCCCGAGACGCGGCGCCCGGCGCCCTGCTCCACTTCGCCGGGACAGCGGTAATTAGGTGAGTTTGGCGCGTGACAGCGAGATCGAGGTCTTGATGAATTAGCGGCGGCGCTCCGTCACATTAATCACCACCGAACCGGGAGCGCCGCCGCGACGCTCCTCCTCCTTGTGCCGGTGATGGATAGCTCTGCCTCCGCTGGGTATCACCTGATCTCGCTGCATGTAAATGTAACAGCAGTTCTCACTGAAGCCATATTGATCTTACCCCTGCGTTTGCTTCCTGGGTTCCAACGTCTCAGATAAGCAAACGGAGGCCTGGCGATGTTCGGAGGCCCGGACCGTTATGCTAATGAAGCCACGAGATAAGTTGGTGTTTCTTTGTAGGTCAGCTGAGGAGCCGAGCTTCAAATCCACGCACACAAACAGAATACTTATGCTCTCCAATGAACTCTCACTTCTGATCTGAAATGGAACGCTTTTTAAAAATTAAATAGGTTTTATAGAGAGACTATATATATATATATATATATATATATATATATATATATATATATATATATATATATATATATATATATATATACTATGTATTTGTTTTAATTATATAATATATATGTATAAATAATAAATATAATGAATTTAATATATATATATATATATAATATATGTATATATATATATATAATAAATATAGATTTATCATAAATAAATATATGTATATATATATATATATATACTATATACATATATAATAAATATATAATTATATTTATATATATAATTATATTATATTTATATATATATATATATATATATATATATATATATATATATATATATATATATATATATATATAATATATATGATGAGGTGAAATCCTCGTACTTCTTCCATCATTGTCTGTTATCTCAGCTCTTCTCCCGAAGACAGAGGAGGCCATGTCTACGCTGTGATGCATTGTGGGTCTTTTATCTCAGTCTCCCTCTTGCTCTGTGCATGGTGTCCGACCTCGGTGTGCTTGAGCAATTACATTCAGTTTATTTTATATAGCTCATAATCACAAATTACAAATTTCCATCAGTGGGCATTACAATCCGTACACATACGACATCCCTGACCTTTGACCTCACATCTGATCAAGAACTCCTAAGTTATATCAAAAACCTGTTCAGGGGTAAAAAGGTCAGAACCCGTCAGGACAGCCCCAGAGGAGCATCCCTCTCCAGCGTGGACACAAGTGGTGCGATGGAAGACCGACGCTGGATGCCATCTCCATTACTAAAGTCACACTCTGACGAGGCTCACCCGTGCATGGCGTGGAGTGGGTGTGGCTCGTAATGGTACCGCCCCTCGTGGTGCCGCATGTCGATGGGGATGGGCGTGTGGAACGTGGGGAAGAGGTGGTGTGGACCTGAGAGAGAGAGAGAGAGAGAGAGAGGGGGAAAGCGGTCACACGTCAATACTTATTATTATTACAACACAGTGACACAAAGCGATGACACATCACAGAAGAGGCGTCGCCCTGAGGAACGCCGGCAACGCAGCGGGAGATGAAACCGTCTCCGTTTACAGTTCCTGTAATCCAGCAGTAATTGAAACCTTCTCCCTGTCGGAGCCGCGTTCATTAATGTCTCTCTCTCTCTCTCTCTCTCTCTCTCTCTCTCTCTCCTCTGCAGGGTTCACACAACAATGAAGGAGTTTATGTGTCAGACAAAGAATGCACACATCCACCAGTTCCTGCTATAAAGGGTCCGACGGCCGGAGGGAAGTCTCATTAGGATAACACCGCCGACCGTCAGTAATTACACCATCACAACGAGGAGCAACTCTGCTGTCTTGATTGGAGGAGAGGAGTGGAGAGGAAGAGAGGAGGAGGAGAGGAGTGGCAGAAGAGTAGAGGAGGAGAGGAGTGGGAGAAAAGGAGAGGAGGAAAGGAGTGGGAGAAGAGGAGAGGAGGACATTCTGTTGTCTTGATTGGAGGAGAGGAGGAGGAGGAGAGGAGTGGAGGAGAGGAGGAGGAGAGGAGAGGAGAGGAGGAGGAGAGGAGGGAGGAGGAGGAGAGGAGTGGAGGAGAGGAGAGGAGAGGAGGAGAGGAGAGGAGGGAGGAGAGGAGAGGAGGAGTGGAGGAGAGGAATGGAGGAGAGGAGAGGAGAGGAGGAGAGGAGGAGGAGGAGAGGAGAGGAGGACATTCTGTTGTCTTGATTGGAGGAGAGGAGGAGGAGGAGAGGAGTGGAGGAGAGGAGAGGAGGAGAGGAGGGAGAGGAGGAGAGGAGGAGGAGAGGAGGAGAGGAGAGGAGAGGAGAGGAGGAGAGGAGGAGGAGAGGAGTGGAGGAGAGGAGAGGAGGAGAGGAGGAGAGGAGGAGGGAGGAGAGGAGTGGAGGAGAGGAGAGGAGGAGAGGAGAGGAGGAGGAGGAGAGGAGTGGGAGAAGAGGAGAGGAGGACATTCTGTTGTTTGATTGGAGGAGAGGAGGAGGAGGGGAGAGGAGGGAGGGAGAGGGAGGGAGAGGGAGAGGAGAGGAGGAGAGGAGGAGGAGAGGGGGAGGAGGAGGAGAAGAGAGGAGGAGAGGAGGAGGAGAGGAGGGAGGAGGAGAGGAGAGGAGGGAGGGAGGGAGAGGGAGGAGAGAGAGGGAGGGAGGAGGAGGGAGGAGAGGAGGAGGAGAGGAGAGGAGGGGAGGAGAGGAGGGGAGGAGAGGAGAGGAGGAGAGGGGGAGAGGAGAGGAGGAGGAGAGGGAGGGAGAGGGAGAGGAGGAGAGGAGGGGAGGAGGAGGGAGGAGAGGAGAGGGAGAGGAGAGGAGGAGGAGAGGAGGAGGAGGAGAGGAGGAGAGGAGGAGGAGAGGAGGAAAGGAGGAGGAGGAGGAGAGGAGGAGGAGGCAGAGGAGAGGAGGAGGAGGAGAGGAGGGAGAGAGGAGAGGAGGAGGAGGAGAGGAGGAGAGGAGGAGGAGAGACGGAGAGGAGGAGGAGAGGGAGGGGAGGGAGGAGAGGAATGGAGGAGAGGAGAGGAGAGGAGGAGGAGGAGGGAGGAGAGGAGGAGGAGAGGAGAGGAGAGAGGAGAGGAGGAGGAGAGGGGAGAGGGGAGGAGGGAGGAGAGGACAGGAGAGGAGAGGAGGGAGGAGAGGAGGGGGAAGAGGAAGAGGGAGGAGAGGAGAGGGGAGAGGGGAGGAGAGGAGGGAGAGAGGGAGAGGGGAGAGGAGGGAGAAGAGGAGGAGGAAAGGAGGGAGAAGAGGAGAGGAGGGACAGTTGTTTTGAGGAGGAGAGGAGGAGGAGGGAGGAGGGAGGGGAGGAGGAGGAGAGGGAGGAGGAGAGGAGGAGAGGAGAGGAGGAGGGAGAGGAGGGAGGAGAGGAGGAGGAGAGGAGGGAGGGAGGAGGGGAGGAGGAGACCCGAGAGGAGCGGACAGCGGTAATTAGGTGAGTTTGGCGCGTGACAGCGAGATCGAGGTCTTGATGAATAGATAAGCAAACGGAGGCCTGGCGATGTTCGGAGGCCGACCGTTATGCTAATGAAGCCACGAGATAAGTTGGTGTTTCTTTGTAGGTCAGCTGAGGAGCCGAGATATATATATATATATATATATATATATATATAAGACAGAGGAGGCCATGTCTGGGTAAAGGTCAGAAGACAGCCCCAGAGGAGCATCCTCTCCAGCGTGGACACAAGTGGTGCGATGGAAGACCGACGCTGGATGCCATCTCCATTACTAAAGTCACACTCTGACGAGGCTCAGCATGGCGTGGAGGGTGTGGCTCAGAATGGGACCGCCTCGTGGTGCCGCATGTCGATGGGGATGGGAGTGGAACGGGGGAAGAGGTGGTGTGGACCTGAGAGAGAGAGAGAGAGAGAGAGAGAGGGGAAAGCGGTCAACACAGTGACACAAAGCGATGACACATCACAGAAGAGGCGGAGGAACGCCGGCAACGCAGCGGAGATGAAACCGACAACAATGAAGGAGGTCAGACAAAGAATGCACACATCCACCAGTTCCTGCTATAAAGGGTCCGACGGCCGGAGGGAAGTCTCATTAGGATAACACCGCCGACCGTCAGTAATTACACCATCACAACGAGGAGCAACTCTGCTGTCTTGATTGGAGGAGAGGAGTGGAGAGGAGGAGAGGAGGAGGAGGAGGGCAGAAGAGTAGAGGAGGAGAGGAGTGGGAGAAAAGGAGAGGAGGAAAGGAGTGGGAGAAGAGGAGAGGAGGACATTCTGTTGTCTTGATTGGAGGAGAGGAGGAGGAGGAGAGGAGTGGAGGAGAGGAGTGGAGGAGAGGAGAGGAGAGGAGGAGGAGAGGAGGGAGAGGAGGAGGAGAGGAGGGAGGAGAGGAGAGGAGAGGAGGAGAGGAGAGGAGGGAGGAGGAGAGGAGGAGGGAGGAGAGGAGAGGGGAGATGGGAGGAGAGGAGAGGAGAGGGGAGGAGGGAGGAGAGGAGAGGAGGACATTCTGTTGTCTTGATTGGAGGAGAGGAGGAGGAGGAGAGGAGTGGAGGAGAGGAGGGAGGAGAGGAGGGAGAGGAGGAGAGGAGAGGGGGGGGAGGAGAGGGGGAGAGGGATGAGAGGAGGAGAGGAGGGAGGAGAGGGAGGGAGAGAGGAGAGAGGAGAGGAGGAGAGGAGGAGGGAGGAGAGGAGTGGAGGAGAGGAGAGGAGGAGAGGAGAGGAGGAGGAGGAGAGGAGGGGGAGAAGAGGAGAGGAGGACATTCTGTTGTCTTGTTTGGAGGAGAGGAGGAGGAGGAGAGGAGGGAGGAGAGAGGAGGAGAGAGGAGGGGAGGAGGAGGAGAGGAGGGGAGAGGAGAGAGGAGAGAGAGGGAGGAGAGGAGGAGGAGAGGGGAGGGAGAGGAGGAGGGGGAGGGAGGAGAGGAGAGGGGAGGAGAGGAGGAGGAGAGGGGGAGGAGGAGGAGGAGAGGAGGAGAGGAGAGGAGGAGGAGAGGAGGAGGAGAGGAGGAGGAGAAGGGGAGGAGAGGAGGAGGAGAGGGGGAGGAGAGGAGTGGAGGAGAGGAGAGGAGGAGAGAGAGGAGGAGAGGGAGAGGAGAGAGAGAGAGAGAGAGGAGAGGAGAGGAGGAGGAGAGGAGAGAGAGGGAGGGAGAGGAGGAGAGGAGGAGAGGAGAGGAGGAGGAGGAGGGAGAGGAGGAGAGGAGGAGGAGGAGGAGGAGAGAGAGGGAGGAGGAGGAGAGGAGAGGGAGAGGAGGAGGAGAGAGAGGAGGGAGGAGGAGAGGAGAGGGAGGGAGAGAGGAGAGGAGAGAGAGAGGGGAGGAGGAGAGGAGGGAGGAGAGGGGAGGAGAGGGAGAGGAGAGGAGGGAGAGGAGAGGAGGAGAGGGAGAGGAGGAGAGGGAGGGAGGAGAGGAGGAGGAGGAGAGGAGAGGGGGCGAGAGGAGGAGAGGAGGAGAAGAGGAGGAGAGAGGGAGAGGAGAGGAGGAGGAGGAGAGGAGGGAGGAGGGAGGGGAGAGGAGAGAGGAGGGAGGTGGGAGGAGAGGAGGAGGAGGAGGAGGAGAGACGAGGGAGGAGAGGAGGGAGGAGAGGAGGAGAGAGGAGGAGAGGAGGAGGAGGAGAGGAGGGAGAGGAGAGGAGGGAGGAGGAGGAGGAGAGGAGGAGAGGAGGAGAGGAGAGAGAGAGAGAGAGAGGAGGAGGAGGAGGAGGAGGAGAAGGAGAAGGAGAGAGAGAGAGAGAGAGAGGAGGAGGAGGAGGAGGAGAGGAGAGAGGGGAGGAGAGGAGGAGGGAGGAGGAGGAGGAGGAGGGGGGAGGAGGGGAGAGGAGAGGGGGGAGAAGGAGGAGGAGGAGGAGGAGGAGAGAGGAGGGGGGAGGAGAGGAGAGGAGGAGAGGGAGGGAGGAGAGGAGGGAGGAGGAGAGGAGGGAGGGAGGAGAGGGAGAGGAGAGGAGAGGGAGGAGAGAGGGAGGAGAGAGGAGAGGAGAGGAGGGAGAGGAGAGAGGAGAGGAGGAGAGGAGGAGAGGAGGAGGAGAAGGGAGAGGAGGGAGAGAGGGGAGAAAGGAGGGAGGAAGGAGGGAGAAGAGGAGGAGGAGGACATTGTGTTGATGGAGGAGAGGAGGAGGAGGAGGAGGAGGAGGGGAGGAGAGGAAGGAGAGGAGGAGGGAGAGGAGGGAGGAGAGAGGAGGAGGAGAGGGGAGGAGAGAGGAGGAAAGAGGAGGAGAGGAGGAGAGGAGAGGAGAGGAGGAGAGGGGAGGAAAAGGAGAGGAGAGGGGAGGGGAGGAGGAGGGAGAGGAGAGGGAGAGGGAGGAGGAGAGAGGGAGAGGGAGGGAGGAGGAGAGAGAGGAGGAGAGGGAGAGGAGAGGAGGAGGGAGAAGAGGAGAGGAGGACATTCTGTTGTGTTGATTGGAGAGGAGGAGGAGGAGGAGAGAGGAGGAGGAGAGGAGGAGGAGAGGGAGGAGAGGAGAGGGAGAGGGAGGAGAGGAGAGGGAGGAGAGGAGGAGAGAGGAGAGAGGAGAGGAGAGGAGAGAGAGGAGGAGGGAGGGAGGAGAGGAGGAGGAGAGGAGGGAGGAGAGGAGAGGAGGGGAGAGAGGAGGGAGGAGGAGAGGAGGAGGAGAGAGAGAGGAGAAAGGAGGAGGGAGAGGAGGAGGAGGGAGGAGGGGAGGAGGAGGAAGAGAGGAGGAGGAGGAGAGGAGGAGGAGGAGGAGGAGGAGGGAGGAGGAGGAGGGAGGAGTAGAGGAGGAAACTGTTGTCTTGATTGAGGAGGAGAGGAGGGGAGGAGGGGAGAGGAGGAGAGGAGGAGAAGAGAAGAGGAGGAGAGGAGAGGGGAGGAAAAGAGGAGAGGAGGAGGGGAGGAGCTGTAATCATAGACCGAAGTCATGCTGTCCAGTATGTTAAAGTTCCATATGTGTGATGGTGTGTGTGTGTGTGTGTGTGTCTCTCTCTCTGTGTGTGTGTGTGTGTGTGTGTGTGTGTGTGTGTGTGTGTGTGTGTGTGTGTGTGTGTGTGTGTGTGTGTGTGTGTGTGTGTGTGTGTGTGAGAGAGAGAGAGCATAATGAGATGCAGCTCCCTTGAGATGATCTCTCGCTGCCCTGAGGATTCTTTGGCTGTCCGGTCCAGTGAACCTGAGCTGACCCTGGAGCAGAGACCACCGGGGTCAAAGGTCAGAGCTCAGAGAGAGCAGATCATTATCTCCACCGCAGAGAGAGAGAGAGAGAGAGAGAGAGAGAGAGAGAGAGAGGACCACTGACATACAACTCGGCCTCTTCACACCAACGTGACGCCAATATGATGCAGAAGTGAAAAGACAAGAAGCTAAACACTGTTTCCTGTCCTCATTGTTCTCATTAACGATTCGCCCAATCAGCCACCAGGTGGAACAGGAAACGGGCCGGGATGGTTCCTTCTGGGGCGGCAACAACGAACCTATCAAATCGATTATTAAAATAGTTGGCAACGAATTTCATCATCGATTCGTTGTATGGCGCGATTACCACGCCACCCAATAAGAGGCGGAGCTCTTGGAGTTTAAAGAACATTTCTGTGTCTGGATGAAGGCGTGAGGAAAACATTGTTTCATTATTCATCCATTGATCTACAGAATAATCGTCAGATTAATCCATTATTAAAATAATCATTAGTTGCAGCTCTACATTAATTGTATTTCAAATGGTTATTAACAAATTAAAAAGGAAGCGAATTAAAACAATTAGTCAATAAAAATAAATAAATACTGTAGAAAAGATAAAGAGCGGTTAACATGGAGGAAGTTTTGACTTCATATTATTATTATTTCTCTAATATAAGATATACATACAAGGTAGGACATTTACATCCTTTTGGGGGGCAATGTTCGCCCCCATTGACTGAAATCCAGGGGCATTTAAAATTAAATTGTTATTGTCATACAAATATTGTTTTAACAAAACAACAAACAGAAAACATCAATCAGACAATTATATTCAATTGTATTGTTATTTATTTGTGGTTATTTATTGTTATAAACATTTTTTGTTATTAAGTTATCTCGCAGGTCTGCTGAAGGAGCGCTCCATTCCGTTCTTCACATACGCAACATTACAACACCATACGGCAACTGGGCGGGGTCACAGGGGTCACGATGTTTTTGACAAGTTCATAACATTATTAGAGGAAGTCATGTGGGGGCATGTTTCCGCTCTCCTCGTGATGTAAGGGGCAACATTATATTTCTTAGGGGCAGTCTTGCCCTTTGCCGTTGTGTACTTCTGACGCTGAATACGCTGAGTTAATGTAGAGTACCCAGAGTCCTAAAAAGTAGGAGGAGCCAGAGCCTTCAGGTACCTAGCTCCTCCTCTTTTATGGAACCAGCTCCACCTTCAGTCCGGGAGGCAGACACAGTCACCACATTTAAGAGTAGACTGAAGACTCCTCTTCTCTCCCTCCTTATGGATGAATTTACTCCTCTCCATCACATATTACTAACTCTGCTTTCTCCCCGGAGTCCTTTTGATTCAGATAAGATCTATGCCGTCTCATAGGTCGACCCTATGAGACGGCATAGATCCCATCTGCCTGATGGATCATGGAGGTCTCCATCGTGGAATATGCCGACTATGAACTATTTATACACTCTGTCATATTCATTGAATGTATTTTAACTCTAATCTGTCTGGTCACATGACATCTATTGTCCTGTCCATCCTGGAGAGGGATCCTCCTCTGTTCTCTCCTGAAGGGTTCTTCACCTTTTTCCCCCCTGAAGGGTTATTTGGGAGTTTTTCCTGATCCGATGTGAGGTCAAAGGTCAAAGGTCAGGGATGTCTATATGTACAGATTGTAAAGCACTCTGAGACTAATTTGTATTTTGTGAGAATGCGCAAGACAAATACACTGAATCGTATTGAGACTGAAGAACTCGTTCTATACGTTTTACTTCATGACACTTCATGTTTTGGAAACACAGAGTTTGCCTCCGGAGCTTACGAGTGTTTACAAATCCAGCAATTATAACATTCTGTGGATGTTCGTGTCCAGATCTGCATATTCTAAACACCTCCGTGTGCGTGCTGCCTTCAGGGCCCCGAGCAGACAAGGTGCAACAGGAACCTGTGGCCTCCGGGCTACCAGAGCGCCGCATGTTGTTTTTAGGTGATGACAATTACAAAGACAGACATTACTGCTACTTAACCCCGGCTGGGCCTTTTGTTGCTGGATGAGGTCGTCGCCATGACGCTGTCGCGTCTCGCTCTGTGTTCGTTCTGATGGGATTACACCAGGAGCTTCCCTCGGGGCGCCTGAGCCATTTGATTGGTGTGGAGCAATTATCTTCTTTTCCCTTTTGGAAACACTGTCATTATGACGTTTGCTAAAGATGCTAAGATAAGATTTTAGTACTAAAGTTGTGAGAAAATAGTCAAAAACTGACCGTAAAATCCAGTTTACAACTACTTCACATGCTGATGGGTTCCAGGACTTGAAACTGAATTTCCATGACCAAATATTTTGTGAAATCTCAGTGCATAGTTTATAACCTTAAACTATGGAAATGAACGACAGACAATAGTTTAATTAAAAGAATAAACAGGTATGTCTTTTTACTTAAGGTGCGTTCACTTGCAGCACGAAAAATGTGCGCTGCGTGTATGAAAGAGCGTAGGACGGCATATATTAAGAGCGTCAGTATTTTAAAAGCATATTCATTATGTAAATAAACATTAATATAACTAATGTCCATGACTTTTCCAAAACTTTGGGTATTATTATTTTGTGAGTGTATATCCTGACACCTGTCCAGGGTTCAGACACATGTTGATCCAGGACTTGAGACCAAATTTCCATGACCATGTACTTTTCCATATAGAATAGAATAGAATAGAAACATACTTTATTAATCCCCAAGGGGAAATTTGTTGACACAGTAGAATAAAAATAAACTAAACAAAATACAATATAAATATAAGAAAGAAAGAAAGTGACTGTGCATAAAGTATACAAAGTGAAATATAAAATAAAAAATAAAATAAATATATATATATATATATATATATATATATATATATATATATATATATATATATATAAATATATACACAACATATATTTAAATACAGCAATGTAAAATAAAATAAAATATATATATGTATATGTATATATATGTAGCCAAGCGTGGTTAAATCTACACTTCCCTGGCATAGTGGATTAACCCGACCACTTCCCTGGCATAGTGGATTAACCGACCACTTTCCTCAAATGCTATGGTGCGTTCACTCGCAGGAAAAAAGAAGAAGAAACAACTTGAGAGTGTATGCCGCCTTATATTTGGAGCGTCTTTCTTTTAGAAACATATACTTTATTTTTCAAGGACCTTTCCAGGCCTGGGAATAACCCTTTCCCAGTTTTTTAAACTGTTTATGGAGCACGGAGAGACCACGTTCTAGTTTCCAGTTCCAGTAAGAAACGATGTCCATTATTGAGGCCCATGCAGAAACACACTGGAATAACCGAGCGGACCCCCAGAGGCCGGCTGCGGGGCGCCGGGGGCCGAGCGGCCCTTCCATCACCCAGACAGGTGCATTGTTTCCCGTCCTGCAGGGACAGCGGCCGGCAGGCGGGCGGCCGCACCGCGAGCACGGCTCGCCGGTTTGATTTACCGCCCGTCCCTTTCGGGGGTGTTCTGGTGGCTTCACCCCGGGCCTCGGGCGGTCCGTCCCCAACACACCGCAGAGGACTGTACAGCACTACACAGTGACACGTGGGACAGGGGGGGGGGGGCAGCGCTGTGTTCCCGTTGCAGTGTTTTGGCGTCAGATAAGAAATCTGGTGCTCAAACCGGACTTCCTGAAACCCATTTCATCCTGATCCGATGTGAGGTCAAAGGTCAGGGATGTCGTCTCTGTACAGATTGTAAACCCCTCTGAGGGGAGTTGGTGATATTGGGCTTTATAAAATAAACTGAATTAAATTGAATCTTCTTCACCGTTGGAGCGCTTTTCAAGGCAGAGCGAGAAACTTAATATATGTTATATAACCTCAGCAATGAACTTAGACAGGTCGCACTGTTACTGCTGTTTCGTCCTTTTCGGATGCGGGGCTGTGTTTTGCAGCAATTTGATAAAATAAGGAAAACTCTCAAAATGCTAAATCTGTGGTTGTCAAAATGGAGAAACCAGCCAGGGCAAGCAGGATCTTAAAGTTGTTTTCAAGAGAATCTCAAGCAATACAACAGCGCGTGTTTCTAAAACACGACACACCGCTACGTGCTCACTGTTGTTGACGTAACCCCAAAATCATAAATCACTCCGGGGCCACAGGGACTTTTAACTGGTGGTTTCCGCCACTATATATCTGCTCCGATTTCTCATAACTTGTTTTAAGACCCCCCCCCCCAACCCAAACATCCTGCCACATCTCGTCCTCTACCGCGTCTCATCTCAAAGCCCCGGCTTGATCTCTCACTAAAGACAATGCCAGGTGTTGCGTGTTAACAAACGGCCCGGTGGAGTCTCGTGCCTCGGAGGCAGGAGGAGGGAAAGCACTCTCTCTCTCTCTCTCTCTCTCTCTCTCTCTCTCTCGTCCACACGGAGCCCGGATCAGGGCCACGAGTGGAGAGTGGAGTGGGCTCATGTCGCGGAGGAAGCACTCAACCATCATCATAATGCCCTGAGAGGCCGGGCCACCAATCATTTTGCGAGGAGAAAAAAAAAAGAAGCCTTTGTCGTGCTTTGAGAGAGAGAGAGAGAGAGAGAGAGAGAGAGAGGGGGGGGGAGGTGGGGGTGCTTCAATTCAGACAGGAAATTCCAGCAGAAGAAGTTGGCCCGGGTCCTAACTACACAGCGCCGTGCCAACGGCTATACACAAACACTCATGTGCTTGCTCACACACTCACACACACACACTCACAATTACACACACACACACACACACACACACACCACACACACATTGATTTGTTCTGCAGTAAGCAACCATTAAGAGTGACGGAGACAAACACAAATGTGTTACTTTGAGGTTCGGCAGACTTGCTGAAACACACACACACACACACACACACACACACACACACACGTGCAAACACAAACACACTGCAGCAAGTGGTATGCCCAAGATTAATAAAAAGTGTATGTTTAGTCTAATCCTGCACACACACAACATGAAACCTACAGGTTTAGTTGGCAAGACGCGGCTTCCTCTCGGGCAGTGCGCGGCGAGTGATGGCGGCGGCGGGATTAGCGGCTTACAGCGGAGCGCGGAGCCGCCGCCGCCGCCGCCTGGGAGAGGAAGTCCCCGCGGAGCGGCGCTCTGCTTCCTCCCCGCCCCCCCGGGGGGGTAAGATGATATCTGTTGTATTGATGGGGGGCTTTGGGACAGAAGGTAAGAGGATGAGGCCAGCGCTCCCTGTCAGGACGTGAGATGGCGAGCAGGACGCTCACGAGTCCCTGTGAAGCGTGACAAGTCTGTTTGTTGTGGAGTAAACATCAAACACTCTTGCCGGGAAGACGCACGCCGTTGTTCTCCGGAGGCTGGGAAGAGAGCTGGAAGCTCGTAACGGTTTTATAGCGCTCCGTGACTTCAGATGTTTGGAGTTCAGAGGCAACGCGGGAACATGAGTCAGCAGCCGGGGGCGGAGCTACAGGCCCGAGGGCCCGGAGGACGCCGCGCTGCACACGGACACCAGAGAGACCGTCACTCGGACCGGGGCCTCGGGTCTCGGGCTGTAGACCAAGGACGCATACTGGGGGTCAGGATGACATCATTAGATAGCGTTAGCTAGCATTAGCTATGCTAGCTACTGGATGTATAAACACGCTGCTGCCATCTTTATCTTTCTGACCCGTGTTCTGCTGCGTCACTTTGACATCGAGGATTCAAACGCATCCGTTCAACCCTTCTCAAGGAAAAAGGAGTTCTTATTCATTCAGGGAGTGCGTTTAGCATTTAGCGACAGTGTGCGCTCCAAGCTAGTGGTGAAAGCTAGCGGGGGGGCGAGGCTAATATAAGTTTCCTGGGTTTAGACGACTATGAATGAATATTTGATCAATTTAATTGTTGCTCTTTCATCTCTGTCTCCACCCCACACCCCCACCACCGGGCCTCTGCCTCCACCCTACACCCCCACCACCGGGCCTCTGCCTCCACCCCACACCCCCACCACCGGGCCTCTGCCTCCACCCCACACCCCCACCAGCGGTCCGATCCATCACCTCCGGCTACAAGGTGCCGCCCCGCCACTCCTAATTGTTCTAAAGACCGAGACCAGGGCCGTGTCTCACCTGGTCTCTTCAGCCGGTGGTACTGAAGCCCGCTGGGTGGGAAGGAAGCACCAAGGGGGGGGGGGACACACAAAGAGACACAGCTCTTTCCTGTCCTTTACATTTATTTATTTAAAGGCCTTTTTTGGCTCACCAAATGTATACGATCTCACCCCCCTGAGACCTATTAGTCAACCACGAAAAAAAAACACCTAAAATGTGAGTTCCAAGGGTCTCATCTTTGAGGCGGTGCTGTAACCTCCGGCCGCTCGCCGGGGGATCGCCGCCTCGCGGCGGCCATGCATCACCCTGCCAGAGCGGTGGGCACGGAGCCGTGCTGGGGGCACCCTTCACGTGTGTGTGTGTGTGAGCGTGTGAGAGCTCAGGCAGCGTAATGTGAAGACGGATGAGGTGTCGGGACAATCAGCTGCCCGCGCACACTTCTGATTTATGGCCCCTCTCGAGCACAGGTGTAGGGGCGAGCGACTAATTAATGCATCGGGTCGGTTACTGTTGCCACGCTGGTCATTTCAATTCAGGAGGATGCAAGTTAAAAACAAGATAAGGACCCCGGTCCCAGTTGGGGGGGGGGCAGAGTTGTCCCTATCGTATGCTACACACCAGATCAGTGCAAGTGTGACTTCATCAATCTGGACCTCATTCTCCCAGAAAGAGCGTTTTCTTGCCAGTTTCTTGCCAAGTCACTTGAAACGACGGGAACTCTGTCTTCCGTGACCCCTTTGACCTCTGACCCCCGAGGCACAGCTGACGGAGAAGCTGCCGGTTCACACAAAGTCTCGGCGCCGCGTGTGGAGTCATCGTCAGCATTAGCTTAGCATTCCCGATCCTTTTTCTCTGGAGGGGAAAGGCAGAGGAAATACCCTCAAGCAACACACAGTGTGAGGGAGGCAGAGCACATCAATCTAAAGGAGGTCTCAGCTGGGGGTCACCATGAGGTGACCCCCCCCCCCCCCGGGAGAGCGCTCTCTAAGCAGGAGGCCGGGGAGTATCCTGAATGGACCTGGCCTGGTCTCCATCAAACTGTGATGGCGTTGGTCTTTTCTTACAAAACGATGCTCAACATTCACATTGTGGACACCCGGAGACACCAAATGAATATTTAAGAAACAGATGGATTTAGGCTTAAGAGGCCAGAGGTGAATTCTTCTTGAGGGGAAAAATGATTCATCTTTAAAAGGATTCATGTTTAAAATGATTCATGTTTTAAATGGTTCATGATTCATAGGAGCAGCAGAGTTTACAACAGCTTTAAAAACCACAATGCTGCAGCTCGTGTTCTCACTAAAACTAAGAACAGAGATCACATGACTGTGTTAGCTGCTCTGCACTAGCTCACGATAAAATCAGGAATCACATTTAAAATCCTTCTCACCTACAAAGCCTTGATTGGTGAAGCTCCATCATATCTTTAGGAGCTTCTAGTACCATGTTACCCCACTAGAGAGCTTGTAGTACCATGTTACCCCACTAGAGAGCTTGTAGTACCATGTTACCCCACTAGAGAGCTTGTAGTACCATGTTACCCCACTAGAGAGCTTGTAGTACCATGTTACCCCACTAGAGAGCTTGTAGTACCATGTTACCCCACTAGAGAGCTTCTAGTACCATGTTACCCCACTAGAGAGCTTGTAGTACCATGTTACACCACTAGAGCGTGTAGTACCATGTTACACCACTAGAGAGCTTGTAGTACCATGTTACACCACTAGAGAGCGTGTAGTACCATGTTACCCCACTAGAGAGCTTGTAGTACCATGTTACCCCACTAGAGAGCTTGTAGTACCATGTTACACCACTAGAGAGCGTGTAGTACCATGTTACCCCACTAGAGAGCTTGTAGTACCATGTTACACCACTAGAGAGCTTGTAGTACCATGTTACTCCACTAGAGAGCTTGTAGTACCATGTTACCCCACTAGAGAGCTTGTAGTACCATGTTACCCCACTAGAGAGCTTGTAGTACCATGTTACCCCACTAGAGAGCTTGTATTACCATGTTACCCCACTAGAGAGCTTGTAGTACCATGTTACCCCACTAGAGAGCTTGTAGTACCATGTTACCCCACTAGAGAGCTTGTAGTACCATGTTACACCACTAGAGAGCGTGTAGTACCATGTTACCCCACTAGAGAGCTGCGCTCACTTAATGCTACTTGAGGCTACTTTGTGAGCTGAATTAAATTGGAGGCATGTGGCCCATCTCAGACTTAACTGTAGGACACGCCTCCACTTTCCCTTCATGTCTGTTTGCATTACAACGTTGACCAATTATAAGGATTTTAAGAGTCCGGCGACAGGTGAGATAAACATTTGGTTTGTGCCGTCAAAGATGAGACTTATTACACGTTTATATTGGCAACAGTGGAATTAGAAGGTCGCCTCTCACCACATGACTGTAAACAGTGTGTGACTGGAGCTCGGTGAACAGCTGATGCTTTTAGAGCTGAGACATTCTGAGGAGATGGAGCCTGTCGGTGGCGTCCAGAACACAGGGCAGAGCGTCTTCAGAGCTCTCAGGTCCTCTTGCCCGATAAGATAAAAGGTTAACACTGAGCTGTTTATACACACACACACACACACACACACACACACACACACACACACACACAGCAGTGGGGTCTATAAACCCCCTTCTCGCCTGGCCTCTTTCTTCAGGGCAGGATCGAGCGTGGAAACCATCTCGCTTTGGGAATTTGTTTTAAAGCTCTAACAAGAAACAGCTGTGAAGCGGGTCAGAGGGCCTCCGACCAACCGGATTGGCTGTCAGGTGATCCCCCTCCTGGTCGCTTCCTTGCTCTCTCTCCCTCTGCATTTTAGAGCTCACGTTTTGACGAGAAAAGATGAAGCTGATAGTGGTTGTTATATTTAATATTCTCAAAAGCCTCTTAGTTAGTAACATCAAGGGGGGGGGGGTGCATTCTATCGTTAAAGCAAAGTTTTCTGTCTTAAATATTAACAGAGAAGGAACATCTTGTATAAAAGGTATCTAGAATGACCTCTTCATTTAACATTATGGTCTTAAAACACGCAATGGTAATGTATTGGTTAATATATTGGAGCGACCACTATGAGCCCAAAGGCCCCGCCCCCAAAAGCCCCCGCTGCTGCACAAGTTTACTATTCCCCGTTTATTCAACGTTTAGTAATATCGAAGATAGCAATCCACCTGCCATGAGTCAAGTGGAAGTGAAGTCCAGACAGTTTGTGTTGTAGTTCTCTGACGCTGACCCACAAAATGACAACGATATTCTTCTTGCAGCATTTTGTTTAAAACTTCTTATTTTTGTACTTTTTGAGGAAATGTAAATGAAATGAAAGCAGACAAGTCCAAGCCGAGCCGAGGACTTCTTTTCCATCTGTTGTTGTGTCAGCGAGCTGGACTCTGTTGCCACAGCGACCCGAAGCGGGACGGCTCTTAACCTCTCGCGCTGACGACAGAGCAGCGATTTACGAGCCGCCGTTCGGAACTTTAACTGCACGCGGCCTTGTTGCGTTCGCTGGCTCCCAACCCTGATGAAGACCCGTGGAGAGACATTTCCTTCTCGCCGCCCCTCCTCCCTCCGGCTCTTCGACTCACGGAGCTTTTTCAAAGCATCTGGGTTGTTTTATGCAGAACCGGTGAAGGAAAGCAGGCCCGTGGGTCGGGGCGGGACGCCTGGTTCCCCCGAGACGGGGCGACAGGCGAGCGTCATGAGGCCAAGGTTCCATGAAGTCGGAGCGGTGTGGGGGAACGTCGTGCTCCGGGTTATTGATCCACTGTGGGTGTCTAGGGCGGTCAGGGGGTTGACGGTTCAATCCCCGCCCTAGTCGAACACTTAACTAATGGCCTTAATATTAGAGTTAGCCTACAGTAAGATATGAATGAAAACCACATGGAGCGTCGTAGCATGATGACACACGGCTATGTCGGCCTTCTGTCCATGACTCAGCTCCTCCCAGAAGTATTCATCCCAGTCCAGACTCAGAGGAGTGTTATATCATCTGTACCCTCGTCTCTGATTGGCATTGATCCGCTAAACACAGAGGCCCCTACGCGCCATGAGGCTCTGGGTCAGGGACAACGTGTCACTTCCCACTGGTCACTTCAGGGGTCATACACACGTGGACCAATGAACAGGGGTCATACACATGACCAATGAACAGGGGTCATACACACGTGGACCAATGAACAGGGGTCATACACACGTGGACCAATGAACAGGGGTCATACACACGTGGACCAATGAACAGGGGTCATCCACATGACCAATGAACAGGGGTCATACACACATGGACCAATGAACAGGGGTCATCCACACGTGGACCAATGAACAGGGGTCATCCACATGACCAATGAACAGGGTTCATACACATGACCAATGAACAGGGGTCATACACACGTGGACCAATGAACAGGGGTCATACACACGTGGACCAATGAACAGGGGTCATCCACATGACCAATGAACAGGGGTCATACACATGTTGTCGAAAATTAAAATATGAATATAACACAATTACATGACTTTTACAAAACTTCCAGGCCTGGAAATAACCATTTTAAAATCTTATGACTTTTCCAGGTTTCCACGACCGTTTTCCGTAGTTTTTTAACTTTACTTACGCATCAAAATTACTTGGTTAGGTTGAGGAAAAAATAAAATAAAAATACAATATATATATATATATATATATATGTATTTTTACAATAACTTAAAAAAAGGTCCACAGGTGTCTGACCCACCCAGCGTCTCCCCGTCCCCGTCCCGGGAGGCCTCCCTCCCTCCCTCTTCCCTCCGGCGCTAACGGGTTGCCTCGGGGCGCCGGTCACCGGGTGGCGAGCGAGCGTCGGTCAGCAGCGAGTGGCGAGTGAGAACGGCTTCCCCACTTTGAGTCTGCAGTCAGAGAAACCTTTTGCTTTTCCCGCAGAGCTGCCGTTTGAATCCCGGCCGTGCTCCGGTAACCGTAACGCCAGTGTGGCGCCCGACAGGTGACAGCGGGGCAGCTGGGGCCCCCCGAAGCCCCCCGGAGGCTCCGGAGACAGCAGCGAGCGGCCGGGACATTACTCAGCAACAACAAACAAGATAAGGAATCATTCGTCACCGCCGCGGCGCTGACACGCAGCAATGCATTGTGTGATAAAATTAGCCGACGCGCCTGCTTCCCCTGAGGGTCGACTCGGGGGAAGCCTGTGGGGGAATCTCCTCCGGCTGACGAACACTCTGGCGGCTGCGCTGAGGAAGGGCTCTCAATCACCAGGAAGTGGCTCTGGGTTTTATTCATGAGGGCTTGGGAAATAATGACACTGCTTTAAAATGACATTACAGCCAATCATATCGTCATTTAATTTCTGTATGTATTGTACTTGTGGGATCTAACGACTGTATTCACTGTGTATAGTGATGCAGGCGTGTCTACACACAGATGTACAGGTGTGTGTGTGTGTGTGTTCATGAGGTGACCTCTTTGGATCTATTTTTTATTTATTTATTTTCCTGTACTCCAGGTGGGTGTAGCAGTGGGAGGGGGGGGGGGTATCTGTTTGTCGTCAAAAACAATGGAGATATCAGTTAAATTAAATGTTCAATCTGTTATGTACATGTCAATATTTTTTTTTTTACATATAAAATAAAATACTATATTACGACGGAATATAGAAATAGCGTTTGACAAAATATAACAAACAAGAGGAGAAATTAAAGGGAAGAAAAAAAATGAATTGGTTTCCTGTAATTATTCCTGTACATGTCAATGTAACGCCACTAAAGAGGATTAAGACAATACATCACTTGTCTTGACGTGTGTACATCCTGGCCACAGTGACACCAGTTCAACCACAGACCTCTACTGGTGACCATCTCCACCGCAACATGTGGGCTTTAACAGTGAGGAGTCTCCCTTTTGGGCCTGTGGGATTCAAACTAGCAACCTTTAAAAGACTTCTTTAAAAAAAAACAATTATGGCAACGCTTTCCGCTTAAATTGTGGCCATGTATTACTGTGTGGTAAATAAACGAGCCTGTCGATGTTTGAAGGAGGCAGCAGCTTCCAGAGCCACGCTGATGTTGCTAATAGATGCTCGCCGGGTGAGAAGCGAAGCCCGGGAGACTTCTTCACACCAACCTGGAGCAATCTCACAGTGTCAGAGGACGAGTGAGCGCACACTGGCCTCCACGATGACTAACGTGTTAATGTTAGACAGGCCGGGCACTCATGTGGTCACAGGCTTCACGGGCAGTACTGGGTAAGAGTACTTTGACGGGCCCGGATCCGACTGGCCAGGAGCACTACCGTTTATGGCCACACGGAGCACCATCATCTACATATGAAAACGTTATGTCCTGCCACTCCACTGGGTTCAGGTCCAACTGTCTTTCTCCTCCATTACATTTCATTACGTTTATCCAAAGTGACTTACAATCATGTTACATTCATACGCCGTAGGGTAGCAATTCAGGGTTACGCCTTGCTCAAGGATACATCGACTAGGGAGGGGATTGAACCGCCAACCTCCTGATTGAAAGACAGATCTGCTAACCACTGACCAACAGTCGCCCCATTCATCTGACAGCTATCCAGTAGTTACTAGTTACACTTCATAATTCAATAGAATCAAATTAGCGTTGTTCTAAAAGTCCTCCTACTGGTCAGGGCATTGTGCTATAGATCATGTTTACATCAAGTTTATGACGTTATAGAAATAATATGAGTTATTCATATTGCTCAATAGGCCATTAGTGATCACAAAAGATGTATTTGTCCAGCAGGAAACTTTCATGAGGTGATTGAATCATATTGAAATGTCTCTGAATGTTGCCAGTAGGGACTTCAACGTCAGGGCAACGTTGGTCTTCAAAGCTTTCCGTGCTCATATGGACCAAGAACAAAGGGCCCGGCTCTTATATCAAAACCATCGGATTGCCTTTGACTCGCCGTATGCTTTCTCTCCTCATCTGGACTGCATTTTGTGTTGGTTTGCTCTAAACGACTCAGATGTACCCTGACAATGTTTCAGCGAACATGTCAAAACAGGAACAAATCTCAGAATACAAGAATCCAATTCCACGTTGGGGCGTATGATCAAAACGTTTTACGGGGCGCTTTGGGGAGCTTCGGGCCCAAATGAAAAGGAGAATGGAAATGGGCGACGACAGCGATACAATCAAGTAGTTTGGAAACGTAGCTAAAGCATGCAGGTTCTGATTAAAGCCGGAACTCCCTGGTTCCCTGGTCCTCGTGCAACCTGAAACTAAGACAGACGTAGGCGACCGGGCTGTAATTACAGAGAGACGAGGGCCTCATTGTGGACGGGCTGAAAGCACCAGTCCTGTGCTACTGCTCGGGAAGAACCGAGTCTCCGTCAGTGAGTGACAGATGTGTAACTTCCAGTATAAAGGCCTTCACACACTGGGGAGTGTCATGAATACATGACACTACATGCCAAATATAGCCTGCCAATAAAAGGCTTTTATTGTGGAGGGGCAAGGTTGATAGGAGTAATTAGAGTTTGCCGTCTTGATTAGCACTACAACTAACGTCCTTGTTAGTTTATAATCCTTTTAAAGCGGCGCGATTCAAGTTATTCCGCACACCGTGATTGGCTGTGGCCTTTGTTTGCGGTGCAGAAGGATGTGGGTCGCCTTTTGCTTTTCCGCCTCGAAATATTTTTGACATTTGCATGAGAAAAAAAAAAACTGTTCAAAAACTATAGCAATTATTTATTTTGTTTGGCCTTTGTTACTATTTGTATCTTTTATTTATTTATTTACTTTTTTTCTGTTTTACTTTCCTGTTTTCTTCTTTACAATTGTAAACTGACTAACACGTACATAACAAATGCAAATACTTGTTCTTTGATCCCTGTATATCATAGTGTGCATTATCATCAATAAAGCATATATATTTATATGCATTTTTTTAAAGAACTATATTGACCAACATTTATTTTATTCTTCAATTCCTGAAGTTTCATTTGTTTTTCTTCAAAGGGCTCATCACTGAACTATGTTTCCCCCGTTTCATTCCAGGAGGCACTCATCACTTTGTTGCAGCTTCGCCCATAAAGAAATGAAAGGTTAGAATAACTTGGCCTCTCCTGCTATTCCCTTTTCTTTGTTTAATTTTCCTTTTGTGAGAACTCAACCTTTAATCAACGTAAACCCTCGGTGGATGCCTTTAAGCCTGTTGGGACTAACTGCATCAGAAGTTGAGACATAGACAATCAAAACTAAACATTTCATATTCTAATTACACAATCTATCCTGTATTATAATAATATACCCACGTTTGGTGACCCATACTTAAGAATTATGACTAAAGGCCATCTTACTCTGTCATTGAGTCCACTTCAAGACGGAATTACTGCCAGAGAGTTTCTATCAACACACAAAGTGAGTTAAGAATGTATTTCTTTGACTGCAGCGGGCGATGATAACAGTGGGAATTCTTCAAACCTTGAGATTTTTGAGGTCTGTAATAAGAAAACCAACAATTGGAGTTCCACATGACATCTGAGTGTTAGTGACGGCGCCATTGAGCAGTGACATGGTGAAGCAATTACAGATTGGAGTGGAGCCAAACTCCAGGCTCCAGAGCAAATCCCGGGTAAAGACGTGTACGCTTATCTTGATTCGATTCAATGAGGGGAAAAAAACAACAAAAAACATGGGAAATTCTGTTTTCACTGCAAAGTTCCATTGACTAGACCTAGAACACGTTGTTTCATACATCTTAAAGAATCCCCAAAGGGGTACTAAACAGACACAAGACTAAAGTCTGACTTATCATTATAAGTCTTTCACTATTTTGTTTGGTTTAGCCTTCAATAGAAACAAACAAACAAACAGAAACCATCTGGCTCCTCAGGTCGGAGATGGCCGTCTTACAGTTGTAGGCATTGCGGCTTTTGTTTTTGCGATGCCTTGATTAGAAAGCATTCTTTCCTCTGGCCTGCTTCAAAGCCCCAATCTAAGAGCACATTGAAGTTTTAACTGTTGCTGCCTGGCTCTTGATAATGATCCACATGTGGCTCCGTCGTGACCTTCACCAACCGACTCTTGTTCTTTCCGTGGGGGAAAAGGGTGCCACATGCTGCCACTGTATTATTCTTAATCTACACTTCAAATGAACCACATTAAGCAGTTACAGCACGCAGCATGCAAAGTCCCACTGTATGCTGTGGTTCATAGGGGGGGGGGGGGATCATGGCTCAAAATGGTGTCGAAATCTGTTGTGATTTCTGGTGGTTTCAGCTGTCTTTAGCGAGGAGAAAAACCCACTGGTTTCCACTAATCTACCTACGCCCACCGACACTTGCATGTCTCAGCCCATGAGATCTTTTCCATCATCCACTCCAAAGTGTGCGCCAGCGAAAAAAGTCTGTGGTATAGATAAAGTGACACACACCAGCCGTGTAAGGAGCAGCCTACTTTCGGTACGTACTGCTGTTTTCAATGGAGTCGAGAAACGCCACTGTCCTACTTTCCTGCCATTAATTGACACTCCAGAAGAATCTGTGATTCTTCCCCAGTCCCCGGTGGGCTGGTGAGAGCACGTCTTCTTGTGCGGTGGTGTCGGTGTCACAGTGGGCCAGGAGAAACATTTATCTTGTTTTGAGTTCTGCGGACGTTGACGAGCCACAGAAAGATTAAAGTTATTCACAAAGCTGCTCCAGAGGTGGATAACTGTGAGGAGTTGAGGTATTCTTGTTGTTCTTAGTTTGTACTCTAGGTTGAAATGCACTTATTGTAAGTCGCTTTGGATAAAAGCGTCTGCTAAATGACATGTAATGTAATAATGTAATGTAATGGAAGAGCTGCAAGAAACGTAAGAGCTCCTGAAGCAGAGGAAAAATATGGACTGTGCATTTGACACAGCGCTAACATGACTAACAATGGAAATAAATGCAAACAAATGAAGGTAAAACATCCCGGATACGAGTTTATGCAACGGTCCGTCCGCTACCAGAGAGGAGGCAGGTTTACAGGCAGCCACTAGGGGGCCTTTGTCAGCCATCTTTGTCTGCAGTCTATGATTGCAACGCATTTGTCGTGCACGGCAGGCGACTAACTACGTGTCATCATGACTTCCCCCGTGTCAATACTTGATGCCTACCCACCATCGAACTAGACTCAATTCAAGGAGCTATGTGGAGTTTTTGTATAAACAAACCATGTGTATGTTCATTCTTAAACCTTGTGGTTTATAACAAATTCAAACGTAAGTCTTAGAAATCCATAAAAGTTGACGGTTCCATCCCCGTCACCATGTCGGGGAACCCTTGAGCGAGACACATGAACCCTTGACTGCTCCCCGGACGCGTCACAGCAGCACACAGCTTCTAGAGATGCTAATCATGGGTCAAATGACCCGTGTGTACCCTACAGGGCCTAGACAGTGGAGGAGGACGACATAAAATGGCCTGTTTGTGGAACGTATGAATTCCATACGCCGGTTTAGCTTGAGAATGATGCCGAGACCAAGGCGGCCAAGGGGAGCCACGACTGAGTGTCTCTTCCATACATAGATAGGCCGGTCCGAGCCATCTGATCTCCCACTGTCAGACCGCCACATGTCCGCTCCCATTAGGACCGGCGGTTGCCTCCGCTTGCATGTGGTACCCATCACCCCAGACCATGAGGTAGCAATCCTGTTTGGCTGCCGCCGCGCCTCGCCCCCCGGGGACGCTCGGTTCACTCAATCTTGGGATCACCTCAGGTTATACGTGCCGTGTTATGACAGCCTAATGGTGCTAGTAACTGTGTGGCAGCAGAGTGCGAGAAGGGAGGAGGAGGAGGAGGGTGAGAGAGAGAAAGTTAGTGAGTGGAAGAGAAAGGAAGAGGTGAGTCAGCGTTCAGATTCTTGTCTTTCACTAAGATCGGAGGTGCAGCGACATCAGTACGAAGCATGGATGGAGGTCGCAACTATGATTTATTAGCATAACTGCTCTGCAAAAGTTGTATAGGTAGGTTCCAAGAATAACAATATTCTGCATTTTTTTTCTGAAGGAAACATATTTATCAGACATTCTTTGCTGAACACGAGCCTCCGGAACTCCCCCCCAAAGTAGTCTGTGTGATTGTGTAGATTGATTTCCAGTCTGTAGACGGTACGGGTTCCGACCCCCATCCACACCCCCACCTTTACCCCTCATCCATCGGGCCAACACGCCTAGAAGTCTCCACCAGTAGAGCTGTTCTGGCCTCACGGAAGGCAATATGACTCGGAGCACTAATTGGCAAGCGCCCAGACACCCCACACGTGCTAATGAACAGCAAGGGGGAGTGAGACATTCAGATTGAGGCTGGAGAAGTGGGGGTCCACAACTCACTGAGGCCCTCTGTGAGCCGTCGCCCTCTGTCCGGGGCTTAAGGCCACTTCCTCCTCTATAATTAAAGCATTATCCCCCCACACAATGGAGAAATTAAACTGTAAAACCTCGCTAGGTAAATTACTGCTTTTCCTGGGAGTTAGAGGAAGCGTCTTGATATGTAAACAATATCCCCTGTTCAGCTGAGTACCCTCTCCCTTTCTTCCTCTCCGTCAACCTGCCTGCCCCCCATCCCTCCACCCTCTTTGTTCCGTGGGAATTTCTGATGGGCCAGATTCTCTCTGAGACTACAACTCGGCTGAATAAAGAGGATTTACAGTAGCTTTATCGCTTAAGCATCTCAAACCTGTTTTGCCAAAGCTAACACTCAGAGAATGTGCGCTCATGGATAAAGCATACCCAGAGACACACACACACACACACACACACACACACACACACAAACACACAAACATACACACTGCCAGCACACATGTTTATACAATTTGTCTTTTCACTTCTTCAAGATGAGCACATGCTAAAATACCTGGCATTTATTATTAATTCAAGATGGTGACGAATAAATATGATTTGCAAAATGTACAAATGCTCTCTCAACTGGTCCACTCAGGTACTCTTTTTCAAATGCTCCTACTGAGGAGGTGTGTATTGAGCGATATGAAACGCTGTGCATCGAGTGTGACTGCTGAATTTGACATTTTTTACCAGGACAGTTTACTTTATAATCTCTGATAAGATTATAATCTGGAGACCGGCTGCTATAAGCCTTTAGGGTCCAGGGGTGAATGTGAGACTAAATATTCACACTAAACCTGAAACCTAACAGATGCATTCCACACCAAAACATTTTGGGTTATTTTTATTTCGCACTGTTGTGGAACAATCATGTAACACATCGTAACACCTGGGATGTTGTGGAACAGTCATGTAACACATCGTAACACCTGGGACGTTGTGAACATTCGTGTAAACTTCGGAACACCTGGGACGTTGTGAACAGTCGTGTAAACTTCGTAACACCTGGGACGTTGTGAACAGTCGTGTAAACTTCGTAACACCTGGGACGTTGTGAACATTCGTGTAAACTTCGGAACACCTGGGACGTTGTGAACAGTCGTGTAAACTTCGTAACACCTGGGACGTTGTGAACAGTCGTGTAAACTTCGTAACACCTGGGACGTTGTGGACAGTCGTGTAAACTTCGTAACACCTGGGACGTTGTGAACAGTCGTGTAAACTTCGGAACACCTGGGACGTTGTGAACAGTCGTGTAAACTTCGTAACACCTGGGACGTTGTGAACAGTCGTGTAAACTTCGTAACACCTGGGACGTTGTGAACATTCGTGTAAACTTCGTAACACCTGGGTCATTGTGGACAGTCACGTAAACTTCGTAACACCTGAGACATTGTGAACAGTCATGTAAACTTCGTAACACCTGGGACGTTGTGGACAGTCGTGTAAACTTCCTAACACCTAGGACGTTATGGAAGTGTCACGATAAACATTGTTAATAATCATCGCTATGTGTAACAGACGGGGCTGGTAGCTGGTATGGAAGAAGAGACTCATATTCAAAAAGAGACGCTGTATCACAAACACACAACAGAAGGGCCCTCTGAGCGAGCGGACCTCATAGCCATTTCCATAAGTAAAAAGACGATGTGTAGATCTTCCCATTTGGATTTGGATCCTCTCCAGAGCGTACGCAACACCCGTCAATCAATTTTCACGGAGATCCGCCAGTAGTTAGGGTCGGCACCTTGCTGACAAAAAACAAACAAAGTGAAAACCTGGCGAAGGCGATGACAGAATAGACACCCGGTTACTGTGGGGAGCACAATCAAAGCACCATCAGGCTGGATGGCATCCATTCATCCTGCGGCCGTGCTATCAACTCAACAAATTGTAAATTAACAGCCTTGCAGGTACTGGAGTTATCTGAGGATGCACTCTGAGAGGATATTACCTTGCACAATATGAATGTGTGTGAATGTAAGTATAGGGCTGACACTAATGATAGTTTTCCTTATAGAGTGATCTGTTCTGAAAACTGCCCATCTGAAGCTCTAATCTGAAAATTACAAACACAATTCCCCAAAGCCAAGCTGTCCTCACATTGCCTCTTTTGTTATGAGTCTAAAAAAAACAAAAGTATTCAACGTACACCAATCAAAGAACAGCTTTTCTGTTACTTGACTAATTGTTTCGCCGCTGTGTGAAATAATGGACGGTTTCCATTTCTACTGAAGTGTGAGTCTCTTTGTGACAGCGGCTCGACAAATCCTTAGACACACTTCAGATGACGGCGGTCAAGCTGACAGACGGCCTGCCTGCAGTGCTGCGCATGTCAGCTCCACGGCTGCCGCAAACATGTCTGTACCCGCCGCTGCCAGGGGATGACCCCGCTGCTCTTTGAAGCCAGCGCCAAGAATTCTCAGACTTAGCTAACAGCGTCGGGGAAATCACCTGGCAAACAAAACACAAGCGGCTTACGCGCTATGCTAACACACGGCCCTCGCTCAATGAACCTTTCTCCTTCGCAGGCTGTTGAAGAGACGGCCGCCTCCTTCCACTTACGTAACGCCGATGAAGCAGAGCGATGGGCCTCGTCGCAGTGATTGCAAAACAAGTGTCAGAACTCCATGTTCATCTGTCGCTGGACCAAAACTTCACATGGTGCCTGCTTTTTATAGCACACTTTACATTTTCTCAAAGTAAATTGTAATGCGGTGGGTCATGTATGATTTAATTTCTATTTTTTAAAATCCTAACATATCCTGACACTGGTTTCCAGTGAAATATCCCCCAAAAACTAGAATCACAATTAAACTGTTTTCATGAAAGCTTCTTGGTACTGTGATATATATTTTACGATAACAAGAAGATTGTGTTTATTATAAAAAATACTTTCTTCAAGCATTGTTGTGTTTCTATGGGTTGTATAGATGTAAATGGTCAAGACATATCGGTCAATGCTAGTTCATATTCCATAACATCTACTTTGCTGCACCACAACCGTGTACTGAGGCCAATGAGAAATGGAAAAAAAGCACTTTGGGTAAAAGTATCATCCAAGGAGCACATGTAATGTTTGTGTAATCATTTCATATTTAAGTCTCAGACATCCCGTCTCTGGACTCGTATTGGCTCCAATGCCAACCCCAGTCAGGGTTAGCACTCAATCATCTGCTGCTGCCCAGCTGCTCCAGAATAACTGTATGTGCTCCTCTCTCCTGCAGCTGTATGATGAATGCCATACAACTCCGTTTCCCACGTGGCAGCATTTTGCTTTGAGGACTATGACAACCATACAATGGCCTTATGAGCGGCAGTGCTGTGATTACAGAGCGGTGTGACTAATAGTAGCCCAGAATGACTTTCTCACAAACAACATGACACTGGGGCTTATGGTCCTTTTTGAAAAATCCACAGTAAAGAATGGCAGGAACACCAGCTGCCATTTGGATTCCAACCCCCCTGTTACCTTTGGGGTCAATTTGACCCCATTCAATGTTTAACGTCTCTAAATAAATGATTGACATCTTTTTTTTGTTGCTTCATATTTCATGACTTTTCCTAATTTATTGGAGACAACTGGGTAAACTTAAAATGTACATGCCAATGTGTTTTCACTGTCCTGAACACAACTTGTACCCATCTGTGTTCTTTGGGTTCAATTTGACCCCAGGTTGTTTTTCACTGTGAAATATCAACTTTCATATTTATTTAAAGGGCTATTGATACTTAAACTTGGGAAACAATATTAATTCTAATCATTTTCTGGAGGTTTTAATTGCTGGGGTTGAATTGGGCCCAATGGTAAAAGAATACACCTCTTAGGGTGTGAGAAAATAACCTCAAAATAACCTCAACTCATTTGAAAGTAACAGGAGGGTTAAAAAAGGGTTATATTCAATATCCACTTACGATCTTATTAGAGATCCAATCACATCACAGTTGTCAGTCATGTGAAAACAATTAAGTATTTCTATGGCCATTTGAGTTGAGGTTATTTTTTCACACCCTAAGGGGTGTATTTTTTTAAAACTTTGTGTTAGCCAGCTAAGATTATCACTTCCTGTCTCTAGTCTCACACTGAACACACAGACATCATTCAGACAGGTATCGAATAAGCACACCTCCGATTGAAATATTCCCTTCATCCGTCGCTGTGAACAAGGTCTTCGATGTCCAGTTGTTATGTCACGTGACCATCATGCCACTGAGGTCACGTGATCAAGAAGGAGCCGCCGACTCCACGTGAGGAAGAAGACAGTGAGATGCAATTGAGATTAGATTGTATCATAAATACTGCTCATGTAAAGAATGTAGTCAAATCAGATAACCTATAACAAATTACAGGAAGGCAAATTTGCTAAACAACAGATTTCCTCCTCCAGTTTTTAAGACGATGTTCCCAGTGCCAATGCATTGTGGGTAGGGACAGCGGTCCACAGTATTTCCTGAGGCGACCTCATCTGCTCATTGTGCTGGTCACACAGTTCACTGGGCTTCGTCCGAGTCTTGAGTCCATTGGTGGACGACCGGTCTCACGGTTGCTTACTCTCTCCACGCGTTGTAAAAGTTTCGTAACGGTTTAAGGAATTCCTCCATAATTTCTAGGCCACACCCCATTTATTTCACCGCTTGGATCCCAGCTCGTTGTAGTCCGTTGACCCGTTGGCTCACGGGTGATGCGTGGGAGCCGTGGCCAGGACTCTCAGTCTAATTGCTAAATGCTGAATGCTAAATGCCAAATGCTAAATGCTAGCACAGGCCGGAGAGCAGCAGCTGTGGAACCGTAGATCTGTAATCACAAGAAGCGGTGCTTCATCACGAGGAATTTCACTGGTGGCCAAAATGAATTTCCTCTCGAGGAGATTAAACGCTCTCCCCGGAGAGACGTATGTTGATGCAAACTTTAAGGTGTTTATTGTTTGATGTTTTTTCGGCCGACGCCTCAGCAACTGCAGCCCTGCACTCTTCCTCATGCGTGAGCAGGCTTTTCTTTTCTTTGCCGATTGATTCTTTTACTCCAGCAGCGTTCACAACGAGGGCGGACCACAGCTGTGTCCTCAGGCGAGGCGAGGGGGGGGTGGCTAGTGGTGTGTGTGTGTGTGTGTGTGTGTGTGTGTGTGTGTGTGTGTGTGTGTGTGTGTGTGTGCGGGGGTCCGAACCGGAAGAGCCCGGACCGCAAACTGTCTGCCTCGAGACCTACTCAGCCGTAGGAACCAGGCCTGTTTACACAAGCGCCTCCCGTCCGTGTTTACGGCTAGCACACATTTTTGTTTTACCGCGTCTAAACTCCTCGGACGTTTATTTTGCTCCACTTGAACTGCGAGTGTCGGGGTCACGTTAGCGGGGATGAAAGTAGCCGAGGCGGCCGGTGGCTCGAACCCGACGGACCCAGTGGGTCACACCGGGTCATCGGGGAGCTGACGGTGTAGAAATGCGTGGGCGCGGACCTCGAACCGACGAGCTCTTTGATAAGCCGTCAAAAGAAAGCGGTTGCCCGGGACGACGCCTCGGAGAAGAGGAGAGAGCCGTAACCTTATTGGGCCGATTCCCCTCAAGCTGACAAACAAAACAGGCAGGAAGTGTCTTCAAGGCAGGGGGATGGATTACACTCGGCATGCTGGGAAAGAGCTTTCTGTTTAAGAGCGGATGAGGCACAAAAAGAAAAAAGGGGAAGTATGAGCGAGGGACAAGGAAGAGACTCGAGGGATGGGGAGAGAAAGCTGGCGGAGGGGTGTCGGCTAATCCTCTAAAGCATCCATATATTGCCTCCACCTCCTCTCCCACTGCTTGTAAACGGCGAGGAGTCGAACATGTTGTCTTTGGGCCCTGTGTGTGTGTGTGTGTGTGTGTGTGTGTGTGTGTGTGTGTGTGTGTGTGTGTGTGTGTGTGTGTGTGTGTGTGTGTGTGGACGCCTCAGACGTACAGAGAGATCTATATGCTCAGACTTTGCCCAAAGCGTACCACGTTGCTTTTTTGGCTGCTTTGAAGCGGAGGCGGAGCTAATATAAGAAATGTCCTCTCATTTGAGCCCCGTTTATGTTTCATAACCGCATTTACAGAGCTGTGGCAGGCTGCCATTGGTCCATTCGGGTAACATAGCAAAGGCATTTTCTCAAACAACTTACTTCCTAATATTTGCTGTGATGACCATCTTGTTAGCATCCAATAAAATAAACATTTGTCTTGAGACATTATTTTTTCTAAACTAGGAACCTGAGTCTTGATAGAGTTACGAATCCCGTTGAACCCCTTTGAATTAATATTGTGGTTTCTTTGCCTTCTTAGTTCAACAGGACATACGTTTACGTAAAAAATAATCTAGGAAACGTGTATAATTTAACTTTAGAATAAATGTAAAAAATTAAGTAATAATATAACTTCTCTGTAGTAAGACTTCAAGCCCCTTGTGGAAGGGTTCACCAATCAAAACCCTGTAAGTCTTTCACCAGGCAAGATAAGTCTGGTTGTATAGAAGTCTCTTGATGTATTGCCTCAGTAAACATTGTAAACATGAGTTTATGTCTCCAGTTTCAAGTCTTCTTCTATACAGCATGGTGTCATCATTTAGTACATTAGGGTCATTGAGAGTCAAACCGAACATGAAGCAGGGGACGCTTTAGGGGCGGGGCTAAGAGGTGATTGACAGGTTGCTGCCACGGGGTTAGGTGTTTTTGTCTAAGAACTTTAAACCTTTCACGGTGTTTTTTCAGTTCATCAAAAAAACTAAACTAAAAAAGATGGCGATGGACTTAAGGATTCAAACTCAGACCATGAACCAAATGAAGAAAAAAAAAACTTTGGAACATATCTTATCTTGAGATCCAGTATGTCAAAGAGTGACAGACATGTAGCCTGGAGGCCTGGAAGGGGGTTGAGGGCTGAGAAAAGACCAAGTGAACGTCTACAATAACAGCCACATGAAGTAATCTGTTACCCAGACTGACAGTCAGCTATTCCAGTGCTCAGCAGTGATTTTTACCCCATGCAAACGTGTGTGCAGTCCCAAGTCTACAGGCACATACAGGACATATCAGGCACAGCGTGTAAACCGACTCTGCAGATGGTGAAGGCCATAAATTGAAGTCATTCCGGGACAGAAACCATATCGGCCTCTCTCGAAGTCATTGTTGGAGGACGGCGGTGAGTTCCTGACAGTGTGGCTGTATAGACCCCGACAGGAAAATAAACAACACTGGGACTTAGTCAATAGGCCTTCCTGTAAGCTTGTTGCTCGCAGCTCATCTCAAGTATCAGGAGGGGCATTATTGATGCCCCTACAAAATGTTACTGTAGATGACACCTGATCGAGATGGTTCTTTCTCAAGACTGACGCAAATATGGACTTTGTGGCTGTTAAAAAAGAAAATCCATGACATGTTTGGAGGCCTTCAGGGGAAGTGTTTCTTGTATGTACAGCCTCGTAACGCGATCTGCAGTATTTCCTTAAATAGCCAGATTGGGGAGTCGAGAGAACATTTTGACCCCAAGTCGATGCCACAGATCTGAAACCGCAGGTACCATGGATCCAGTACCCTCAAGATGCTGCGTACATGAACCACAAATATGTTTGAATCAAATGCAGGAGAGCTAGTTAATGTTAGCTGTCAGCAGCTGCTGGGCCAGAACAATTCTGAGTGGCTCAATAAAAGAAACAGCCAGAGGTTACATTGAGTTACATTATGGGGCGTTCAAGTTCTCTACAGCATAAATGAAACTAGAGACGCATCATCAGTGATTCATCATACATTGGCAAAAACAGTCTGCGAACAATAATAACGGATTCCATGTTCAAGGACATGACATGTATCGTGTATTCATGCATATAATTGTTTTTAAAGACGGTTACTGGTGTCAAATGAATCGCTGGTATTGACATCCCCAGAAAAGATTGTACTGAGCACTTAACCCACAGGTGTGTTCTAGGTCCAAAAGGAATAATGAACTGGTCCCTGGCCCTCGTGAACGACTGCATTTTCCTTTTTCCTTTAGCTGAGTAGAATACTTGTATCCTATGACTCTTTCAACTAAAGGTGGAGGGCCAAGGAGTTAAACCAGAGGGGGCGAGGGGTCCGGCTTTGAATGCGGTCATCCCTGCATAACCCTGGCCACTGAATCCCCGGCCAACCCCCTCGCCTCCACCTCTCACCCGCTCTGTGGAGCCACAGCAGCGTAAGAGCCTCATTTAGGAGCACAGAAAGAAAGGCAGAAATCTCTTTCTCAGGAAGATTAGTGGCCGTCCCTTTGGAGTAGGCCTGTGGATGGGGAGGGAGATGGGGGGTGGGGGGGGGTGGCTCTACTTTGCTGTGGGACTATTCTCCGAGATTGTGGTGGTGGTGGTGGGTGGGGACGAGGGGGGTGACCCGTTCCAGAGCACCCTCCAGAGAAAGCCCTTGCAGTCAGTGCGGAGACCTCGGTGGAGACCCTTCAGACTCTTGCTTCATCTAAGCCCCCCCCAGTGATGGCCATGATTAACACACAGCTCCTTATCTCAAAGCCAGTGCTCTACTCCCTGCAAGACTAATTACAGCCGGCTTCTCTTCTGCATCCGTCTGTGCTCCGGTGACCACGACAAGTCCGACGCGGCCGATTGGTTTTCATGCAGAACCACTGACGGTCGGGTGATTCAACGCCGCCTTCCTGTTTGAGAACAAGTAATTCGGCAAGTGTTGCCAAAGGTGAGAACATTTCTTTCCTGTCTGTGCCACCTCTCATTGGCATCCTCCTTACATACATCAAAGCCGTGAATAATTATCCGTGGACAATGTGTTTCTCATGCCGAAAGAACATCAATCTCTGTCAGGCGTTCGCAAGCTATGGCTGAACTCCAAGAAAGATGAATATAACGTACTGCTTAGGCGGAAATAATCAGTGTTAGCGAGCGTGTCTGCTCCACTGGCCTCGTACAGTCAACACCCAAGTGAGGGATGATGGAAAAATTCTCTCCGGCAAACTTTCCTGGGATATAACAAGCGCCGTAAAACAACAAGTTGGCAGATCTGCGTTGCGATCGGACGGCCGTCCTCGGCACACGGCGCGCCCGAGCGCCTCGCGTTGTGGAGTAGGGCCGGGGTGTGCATCCATCACAGGTATCGCTTTGAAACCACGAGATGTTTTACAGTCCTGGTACCTAATCTGGACACATGTTCCTCCGACACAGTGGAGCGGGAGCCGACACAGACTCGTAAATCCCCGGAGCCTGGGAGTCGGGTTGCAAATGGCGTTGCCTGTGGAAGCACGTCCTGTAGCCGCCAGACGGACGCAGGCTGTCACACGAAATGTGGGGTGCCCATTTAAAACCATTAACTAGGCCCAGAGAAAAAAGCCTGACTCCTATCGCAAGGACTGAACCCGATCTGCCAGCATACTAGGCCCCTTATTGTCTTTCCTTTCGCTTCCCCTTGGACCCCGGCTGCGTAGAAGCGGCCAGACGCTCTTCCGTGATGCCTTCAAGCTCGCAGACATGTCCAACAGGGCGAGGCACGTCTCCGGGAAACACGAGCAAAGCGAGCTCTCATCAAACAGGTCATGGGATCGGTTGTGAACGCGATGTCCTCGGGATGTTCCTGCTTAAGTTACGCGCCTGTATTGTAGCGGTTTCCTTCTCCGGCTCGCAGAAACCTCTAGCGCCGTCCGCGCGGCTCGGAGTACTTTGCGATTCCGTTTCAAATCCGAGTGCGCTGCCCGGAAGAGGACCTTTTTTAAGTGAGCCAGTTTGTGACATCTTACAAGAAATGTTCCCGAGCTACCGGATTCACGTTTGCCCCACATTTTGGTTTCCGCATGCATGCTAATTTTGTAGCGAGCCAATTCAAATACAAAAAGGAGAGAATAATCCAATCGGAAAACAAAAGCAGAGCCGAAAAACTACTTAATGACACGCTAACGTCCTACTTTTAGCGCTCCCCCGTGTGGCGTGGTGAGCCGTGCGATGGCAGGCCACCAGGCCCTTCATTAAACAGTAACGCAGTGCGTCTTCCTGGGGGGGTTCAGTGTCCACCAGCCGGCGTTAGTAATTCATAACACTGGTACCTCAGAGGCCCGAACAAGGTCCTCAGACCTCGTTAGGAGGAGTTTTCATCACACATCCACTAATGAAAACATGAGCGCTCATCTTTTAATTATGACCCCTTTATAGTGGGAATCGTGCACCCCCCACCCCCCCCTGCAACCTCTGAGGTACCACACACACACAAAAAGACCCTGATGGGTGCAGCAGACCCCTTCATATTTCTTTTTTCCCTCCACTGGTGCAAGGTTATGAAAATTCAACCACAATGATCATAACAGTGTAATTGAAGTAAATAATTCATACCATGGCAACCGCACTACTTTTTCTTCTTCTTCTTTGCTGGTGTGAGAAAACTTGTGTCCTCTTTGTGGCGGTGCCAGGGAGGACAACGCTGAGCCGGCCTAGTTTCTCACCCCGCATCCCTAAACAATTAATGTCTCCTCTGGTGGCGGGCCACCATCATTAAGCAGAAATAACGCCACAATGTCGTCCGATACCTCCTTAGCATTTCAAAGGTGCACTTCCCTCGGCCCGGCCTTCATCCCAGGGCTCTTGGTACACCGCGCTGTCCACTATTTTGCCAGCCTTCTTTAGTAATTCATGAAATTTACACTTGGGAGGTGAGAACAAGGTCTTTCGACCTCATTATAACTCTTTTTCATCAGCCATTCTCTGACATCTCTGAAGCACGCCTCATCTCTCGGTCTTCCTCAATTCATGTGCAACTGGCTACTTATGTGGCCGGCCATCATGTTGGTGTTCACTGCACCGGATGAGAACGCCATGTTACCGCGAGCAGAAGGTTGCTCGAGCGCTGTATCAGAATAGCTGAGGTTATGTTTTTGGAGTGACCTGAAACGCTGCCGATAAGCTTCTGGTACTAACTCATAAATCCTGAGTACAGCAGCGTTGGCCACGTGGTAGCTACCACTGTCAGTAACACTCATGGCTGAACAAGCCCCCTGGGCAGTAAGCACACACTGCAGAAAGGGGACCGATCCCGAGCGTCTGATAGACGTTCGAACAATATAAAGAGAAAGTCAGGGTCCCTTCCACTGAACTCAGGAACCAACAGAAACATCACATGCCAGAGGCTCTGCCTCGTGTGAGGATATTAGAAAGCTGTACCTCTGGTCAGGATGGTGGGCGAGGGTTTCTTCGGGAGTTCTGAGAAGCTGCTCCCGTCCAGACCTGAACCCTTACACTCCTTCTTCTCGGTGGCCGTGGGCGCTGAAGTCTCCATGATGCCCTTCGAGTTCCGTCACGACCTGGAAAGAAAGAGAAGACAGGTGAGGCCGTGCAACAGGAAGTAGGAAATAGGTTTACAAGAGCTGTTGTTTGGTTGTCCTTGTTGGGCTTGTGAAGTTCATGAAGGTGTTCGGCAAGGTGTGACATTCACCCTTGAAACCTCGTTAGATGATCGTATTGATCCGAAGAACAGGAACAAGAACAAGAACAAGAACAAGAACAAGAAGATAACATTTTGCCCCCGGAGTACAAAAGTAGAAATGTGTCTCATACTACAAGTCTGTTGCTTTTAATAAAGAACAATCATAAAAACATAATCCTTTTTTTTTTTTTAAAGTTCTCTATTAGCTAAATAGAGTAAAATAGAGTAAAATAAATACTGTTTCAAACCCCAAAGCATGAAGGAATCCAGTGCAGTGACTGGTTGTGTGTAGTGTGTGCGCTCTGCTGTGTGTATTTATTGTGCGGGTCAGGCCTAAGCACACAGTGAGATGTAATGACTCCGCGCTCCTCTTCTGCTCTGGTGCTAAATGCGCGTGGCCCTTTAAGGGCCGAGCGCTGAGTCAACATCTCCTCATGTCGGCGTGAATGGCCCGATGACTTGGCAACGCGCCACTTGTTTGACTTGCTGGGACCTACAAGATCATCCTCTGCCCGGGGACAAACAAGACCCCCCCCACCCCCCGCCGGGCGGGGAGAGGTCAGCCCACAGCCGGTCAGCGCTTCTTCTCCACTTCCCACCTGCTCTCGAGACGCGTGTGAGAAGAACATGAAGAAGATGAAGAGGATGAAGAAGATGAAGAAGATGAGGAAGATGAAGAACATGAAAATCATGAAGAACATGAAGAAGATGAAGAACATGAAGAACATGAAGAACATGATGGGCATGAAGAACATGAAGAAGATAAAGAAGATAAAGAAGATGAAGAAAATGATGGGCATGAAGAACATGAAGAAGATGTAGGGACGACGCCATGAGCAGCGTGGATGTGATCGGTCGGGGGGGTCCGAGTCAGTGTCAGGTTCCCCAACGTGTCAAGGTTTCAAAATGAAATGATCTCTTTTATGTCACTTAACTTTTAGTTTATTTTCGCTTGTCTTGTCTGGTGTTGTTGTTTTTGTAACTGTGTATTTTGTGTTTTTGTTTTGTTTGTAACTGTGTGTTTCTTGTGTTTTTTTGTTTATAACTGTGTGTTTCTTGTGTTTCTTTGTTTGTAACTATGTGTTTCTTGTGTTTCTTTGTTTGTAACTATGTGTATTTTGTGTTTTTTTGTTTGTAACTGTGTGTTTCTTTTGTTGTTGTTCTTTTGTTGCTAGGTCCCTTTCAAAAAAGCGATTTTTAATGTCAATGGGTTTGACCTGGTTAAATAAAGGTTTATTAATAATAATGAATGCTTCACAGGTGCAGATCAGAAATACTTCTTTGAAACATGTTGATCTGAAGCTCCGCTGCTCACACCTGTTGGAGGCCGGACGGGACGCCAGCTGATTAAAACGTTGTTCTTTTACACAAAATCATTCTCCGGTCAACAAAAAGTGTTTACGACTTGACTGGCGTCCAACAGACACAAACAACACCCTGAAAGGGCAACAAACAAATGTGATTCTTGGCTGAGAGAAAGACCGTAAAAGTGGGATCAAAAGAACACATTCTCAGTACGCTATGAGAACATGGAAACGCAAACACGTCACAAGCCTGAAGATGGACGCTATCATTGGAAAAGGAGAAAGAGAAGTCCCTGTTCGGTTGTCTGGTGACGGCGAGCCCGACGTGTGGCGCTGTGGGTTTCATGTGGCGATCCAACATGTCGTCCTCCGTGGTGACGCGTGTGTATTAGCGGCCGTGCCTGGAGGTGCCAGTCGCCTGTCACCGGGCCAGTGTAAGCCGATTAGAGGTGGGCGCCTAACAGGTTGAGGCTGCATCTGTTTCTTCTTTTTTTCCCCCTCGGTGCCAAAGAAAACGTCCTCGAGTCTCGTCTTGGGAGAGAACTCGTCACTCTGACATCCCCTTTGTGCGAGAATTTTATGTTTTTCTTTCATGGGCTTTTATCGGATTCACAGTTGGCTGCTTTTCTTTCTCTCGGCGGCGGCGGCGGGCCCTCTTGGCAGAGACGTGCCCGTGAACGAGTCCTGCCTTCCGAGCAGCCTGCCCCTTAAAAACTAGCTGAGAATCCTCCCCTTAACATCTCCGTCTGATGAACATCTGGCAGCGCATTAATAGCTCTTTCTGCGCTTTTACAGCATGCCAACTATTTGCTTTCCAATTGCCTTTTGAACTTCGAGCCAATTTTGATGATGAGAGGTTTGGGGTACAAGCACCTTTAAAGGTCATTTACTGAGACATAAACAAGAGATCTAAACTCCTGGCCCCGCACTGGGGTACGTTGTGGGTAACATTCACTCCTCCGGACAGCAAGGATACACGCCATTCGGAGCTGGTCCAGGAAAAATGCTCGGCCCTGAACATCCTTCAGTGGGAGAGGGTTACGGATCAGAACCGGGTTTCTGAAAGCAACAGTGATGGAAGCCACAATAGCCAACGAGAGCAGAAAGAGCCGGCCCAGACGTGTCACCGACCGGATGTCGCAAGTACTCGTTGAGAAAAGAAGCATGGCCGCCAACGACACGGATAGGACGTCTGTCTCCCGAGCCAGGTGGGCGGTCGAAAAAGAAAACAAGCGAGTGGAACAATGCCATAACTAGGGTTGAGTACAGAAAACCGAAAACCGAATATGGCCGAAGAGGTTTTTAATGTCCTCATTGTGCTTCTTTTTGTTGTTAAAGTATCGGTTCAGGCACCGGTATCTTTTAAAAGTACCGGTTTAGCACCGGTATTGGAAAGAAAAAAAAACGATACCCATCCCTAGCCATGACTTCATCCGTTAGACCAGGGGTCGGTAACCTATGGCTCTTCCCGTGACGGCATATGGCTCCCAGGAAATTTTGGGCAAAGAAAAAGTCACCTGCACCCCCCCCCCCCTCCTAGCATCACGCAGCACTAGAAGTCGCATTAAAAGCAAGTGTCATATTTAATTTATTATACGTTAAAAATACTATATGTCTCTCAATGAAATCCATTTAGAAATATTTGACCTTTATGGCTCTCCCAGTGAAAAAGGTTCCTGACCCCTGTGCTAGACGTTAGTTCATTTCTCAAAAAGGTGGCCCCGACTTCACCCAGATGCCCCCACACCCCCCCACCCCCGTCCTTAATTCTGTGGAGCTGTCACACGTCCCCACCGTGGCGTCCCCCGACCGGACGGACCCGCCTGGTCCCAGCGCTGACAGGCTGGTACAGGTGTCAGGAACCAGGCGGACAGATGGCAGAGGGGCCAAAGGCGAACACACAACCAGGGTGCACTTCTTTTCTCATCTTCTGGTTGGCTGGGCAGCCCCCCAATCCCCCCCCCCCCCCCCACACACACACACACACACACACACACATATGTGACCACAGGCCAGGGCCGCCGGCAACACCTCCACTCGCAACACACAGTGGCCCAACGTCGGTCTTCCCTTTGTGAATAAACGTCACAGCGATGAATCAGACTTCTGCAGGGCGGTGTCTTGAGGAGCGGTCACAGGAAGTGATGATGCTAAACGGCGCTCAACACGTTTTTGAAGAAGAAAAATTTGAAGGAATTGAAGAAAATGATGCCTGAGGATCGACTGTCTGTCTGGCAAAAGGCTTCCATAGCAGTCGTCTGTCGAGCAGCCAATTCCCCAAACAAGAATGTTCAGCAAGTTACAGCTCAGTGATTTATTTCATTCGCTTCAAAGATTTCCTTTTCTTTTGTTCAAGACTAGACGAGCCATATCCGAAACCTTCACCCGAGGTGTTGTTATTGTTCCTTCCCGCCACACAGAGACGTCTCCGCTTCGGTGAATTATCTCACGAGCGTTCAAAAGTTTGATGAAGAATCGGTCGTTTTCTTTTGTAACGCCGTGAGATAAGTCTTGTATTTAAGTCCACCCTCGCCACGGAGGTTATGAATGTTCTGGCTTCTATTTTTTATGAATCATAAATAAAAAAAGGGTAACAGAAAACATCAGTGTGGATTTTTTTGGAGCGGGATTAAGTGCACAGCATGGCAAATATGAAACAGAGGAAAGTAGTTTATAGCAGATGCTTTCTGTCTGGATTTCCCTCTGATGCTCCATCCAGACGTGCCACTTAACCACAGCAGGCACAGAAACACTGAGGTAATGGGGAACGTCTCTGTTGTGCTGGCTGCTGCCAAGGTTCTTAAGGAACCATCAGGGGGCAGATCCACTGGTTCCCAGTGCAGGACCACCGCTCCATGCTTCTTATAAAAAGAGAGAGAGAGAACGCCCATACCTTGAAACAACAACGTCTGAATAACCACTTCCATCAAAGCAAGACGAGCCGAGCTGTACATGTGCCACTCGGGTTATTATCTCAGCAATTATCTTGCTCCATTTGATTGGTTGAGATGCAGCAGGTAAAAAACATTGTTTTTCTGCACTGGTCAATTTTGTGATTTTCATCCAAAATACACATGTAGGTTTTTGTTCTACTACTTTGTCTATTTGCGTCATGTGTGGATTTCCCCTAAAGTCACCTCTCTCTCTCTCTCTCTCTCTCTCTCTCTCTCTCTCTCTCTCGAGCCCTGGTGTGTGTTTTTCTCCGTTTCAAGTGTTGCTCTCCTCCACTGCCGTTCAGCAGCTCCTCTTTCACCAACAGTGAAAGGAATGCAAACACAGATCAAAAGAGGCCCTCTGGTTGAAGATCTCCAGGCTTTGCTCTTCTGACTTTCGTCCTTCCTATCTCACAGTTGCTGTTATCCGTATGCTGGTAGGATCTCTTTTCCTAACCACACACACACACACACACACACACACACTCTAGGTGAGCACTCCTGCCCCTACGCCACCTGCAGACCTCTCTACTCCGGTGTCTGATGGAGGAACTCATGCAGCGTGACATAACAACCATCAAAAGACGAAATATGAGTTAGACGCGTCTCGCCGGTGTTGACGTGGTGTCTGTGGCTCTGCTGCTAGTGTTCCGAGGATTGGCCGGGATTGTCTCTGGGAAGACTTAAAAGGAGGATAGCCAATGACTTGGGAACTTGAGGAACTCCCAAACCCTCCTGACCCCTCCTCCCCCAGGTCGTATTCACAGGTGGAGGAGCGAGGGGTGGTGGTGGTGGTGGTGGTGGTGAGTCCACACCGGCATCAGCTGTACCGTCACTATATCCAGATCCAGAAAACTGCTTCCATAACTCGTACAAAATACAGCTGTTTTCCTCTAACCGCCATGGTTCTCATGAGGAACCTTTAATTCAGCCCACCTACTGGTAACTGTTAAACTACTTCAACAATGTTTACTGTAGAAACTTCACACTCTCAAACTGTTCAGCTCATTGAGGACCTTCTTTCAGTTCAATTAATATACCTCCCCCCCTTACTTAATGTAATGGTAAGCTTAAAAGAATGAAAGTAAAAGTGATGAAGTAACACATCAACCCATCCAACCGCCTCGTTGACTCCAAAGTTAACTGTGACCAGCGTTTACTAGGGGGGAGGCAAACAATCAAGCTTTATTTCCCACACTATAAACACATACTTTACATGTTCACCTCTCGCTACGGATATACACATGTAGACCATAGGAAGAGCAGTCTTTGAGTAATAAGCCAGAGAGGTTCATCATCATCAATATACCCTTGAGTCATGAGCTTTTCAATTATTGAAACTAAATACCACTTCAGCTGCTCCTTCATAGGAAGTTCAGCCAGCAGCTTCCAGCGGCCTTTAGTTTATAAACCACACTCTTGGTTTGACTTTTGGTTGACCACATTTTAAACTATATTTCTGCCAACGTTTCAACTGCTGGGTTTCTGCTTTTTTTTTTTTTTTTTTTTTTGGGGGGGGGGGGCAGTATAAAGAGAAGAAATAATAAAACACCCTTTGGGTCATGGTGAGGTGAACTTAGTTAGAGCTTATTAGGTACGGTCAAACTGGTCTGCGTTCTCTATTCACCTTTATACATTGTAATGTAGGTTATAGTGCTCATACATCTGGCTAAATGTCATAAATGGGCTTTGTAGAACCTTTGGATGTTCATGCCAGAAGAAATAATCAACCTTTAGATATAATCAATATTTCGTTATAGTAAAAACAATTAAAGTCAAATGAAACTCACCCAGCTTTGCAGTTACCCTAAGATCTACGCAGCGTTTAAGCATCTTTCTGCTCGTGTTTGGGGGGTTTACAGCCCACAAGGCAGCTGTTGGCCCTTGAAACCCACCGTGCACAACCTGCCCAGCACCAAATGGCAGACATGTGAACCCAGAGAAGTATTTTGCAGCTTCAGAGCCACATATGTTACGTAGAAGTTAGTCATGGAGAATAAAACAGACCTAAAAGCAGAACAACATGGCGGCTTAACATCTTCAGATGGAAAGAAACCCCACTCTAAAACAATGCTAATGATGCTACGTATACATTGGGGGTTTGTAGATAAGTTTGTAGTCCCGCCCTACAAAAAAACGACTGGACAATCAGACAACCGTTACCTGGAGAGGTTGGAAGGAGGTCTACGTTTCAAGAATGTTACTTTTCTACGTAAAGACCTCTGGAGCTAGTATTACTGAAGAGTATGTGAGCACATCATTATCTTCTATGATACACTCACTACTGAAGCTATACCGGATGTCTACCGAAGGTATCCCAATTTTTACTGAAGGGATACCGAATGTCTTACCGAATGTCTACCAAATGTCTATCGAATGTCTATCGAATATCTACCGAATGTCTACCAAGGGTATATCGAAGGTATATCGAAGGTATATCCAATGTCTACTGAAGGTATAACTGAATGTCTATCGAATGTATACCGAATATCTACTGAATGTTTACTGAATGTCTATCGAATGTCTACCGAATGTCTATCGAATGTCTACCGAATGTCTATCGAATGCATATTGAATGTCTACCGAATGTTTATCGAATGTCTACTGAAAGTGTGCTCAATGTCTAGGTATACAGAATGCTTCATACTTGTTGTAACAGCTTTATAAGAATACTGTTGTTGCTTTTCATTTCATCCATTTAATTTCTTCTGTTTGTGCTGGTCTACTTTCGCACCGTAATCTGTAGCTCGAGCTTCATCTTTATTTTTATCTTCATCTTTTTAATCTGTTCTATCTCCAACATTTTTGAGAGTTTGACGTCCTGAATACGTCCTTCAAACACATAACGTATATCCTTCTGTCAGCTTCTCTCTAGAATCCATTTCTTTGATTTTCTACAAATCATTGGAAAAGCAGTTAGTGATAGTTTGGGCTCTGTGCTAACAGACAGCTTGACGGAGGAGCAGCAGGAGGCGGGGCTTAGCGAATGTTAAGTTGAATAATTCAAAGTTAAAAAGTTAATAATAAGTAGTATAATAACTGCCAAGTGGCCAAGTAGTGATTGTGGGTATAAAAAATAAATATTAATCAAATATTTGAGAAAAATACCAACATCAAGAATTCTACCTATGTCCCAAATGACTTTCTTTCGTACTCTGAAAAAACATTTCAAGTGTTTAAAAAATCCAGCAACGTTTTTCTGACACAATCCGTAAAGCAATTCTTATCGGCCTGAGAATCTTCATGTTGACAGATAATACACCGCAATGGACAGCGAGTGTGCAGAGACTTCTGGGGGAAGGCAAGTTTAGACTGGGACGGGGCACATTCTCCAGGAGTGAATCACTCCTTAGAGGAGCGTCTCCCTGTGGGAAGGTCGTAAAGGTCGTGAGGTAGATGAGAGAGGTCTGACAGCAACGCATTAGCCATTGGTCTGATTCAGAGGTTGAAACAACATCACTACAGACATATTTATCCAGGTCACTCAAGCGGGAAGGAAAGTATTGCCACGATGTGAAGGTTTTCTATAAGCAGGCTGTTCAACACGGCTCAGTGACTGAGCACATTAGAAAGGAGGGGACATCGAAACTCTTAAAAAGGGTTTATCATATTGACCGAGAGTAGGATTGTTCATACATGTCAATCCTGTCAGTAATCCTTTAAATTAGGGCCTGTAGAACAATGGATCTTCTCCAAACTAACTTGAATCCCTTATCCAAACCCAATCACCCAGTGCCCACAGAAGATAGTGAGCAAGGAGCAACTTACAGCGGAGGTAATATAAAGGCCTCTCCGGCAGCAGACCCCGTGGAGGAGCTCTTACCCCACCCCTGAACCTGACCTTTCCTGCTAGTAAAGGCAATATCCTGTTGTTGATCTCTTCGTCTCCCTCGACCAACAGAAAACAGATGTGGAGCTCAGGGCCGACAGTCCCAGACAGGCTGGAATCTATAGGGATGCCATTTTTAGTTTTTTTTTCCAAAGAATGCAAAAAAATGGGGAAACCGAAATGTAAATGCCCGCTGTAAAATTGTAAAGTTCTTTTTTCTGTATCCACTAACACTTTATATTGTGAACTATTTCTCAACGTTTAAAAGGGTGATGTTTTTATTGCTGACGTGTCACAGCTGAATGGACACTTAACTGACAGACACGTGTAATGAAGGTGTGTGTGTGTGTGTGTGTGTGTGTGTTAAAGTCACAGCTGTCAGCGGTGCCACATTGCACCCCGGCTTCCTCTCCGAAGCATTTGGACTAGATGTGTTGTTAGCGCTCGCTCTTTGACTGCCTCAGCTGTCAATAACCTCGCGACTACTTCATTAAGCAAAACTGGCTTCAGCGTTTTGGTGTGTTCCACCACAGAACCGCCGCGGGGTTGCCTCCGAGTCGGGGAGCAAAGACTTGTTGGCATTTGTTGCTCTCGGGTTTCGCTGCGGTGCGACTTCCACATTGTTGCGGTGGCTTGGGCGCTCCGGGAGACGTGCTCGTGATAGTTAACAGTCGGAGCAACAAGCAGCTGCCGCTGCGTCCAAGTCGGAGCTCAGGCCTGTGGTCCCTTGAAGTCGGGGGGTCAATATATGTGTGTGTGTGTGTGTGTGTGTGTGTGTGTGTGTGTTGGAGCTGCCAGTAGCAGCTGTCAGAGCAGTCACCAGGTGAGATCCTGTGGTAATTACTAACCGTGTCACCCTTTCTCACCATTTCCGCCCCTTTGCTCGCACTCAGCCGGCTGTCATATGAAACGACTACTTCAGGGTCCCGTTGTAAACGAGAACCACTCAATCCAGAGCTTGGCTGCGTTAGAAAAAGACAGAAGTGAGCCTGAGATTCCACAAAGTAGAAGGTGTCTGTCCCACCAAGAACCGAGGGGGGGGGGGGGGGGGGGGGGGTAACCCCGTTTGTATGGTTGGAGAGGATGGAGCACAGCCACGTTTCACATATCAAGAACTTCTTTGCATTATTACCATCATGATGTCACGAGAACCGCGATAATCCTGGGGATAATCGATCGATCATTCAATCGATCAATCTTTCATTTCAGACTCAAGGCCCAGAATGTACAAAACACAGGGTTCTTACACATTTCATGGATTTCCATGACTTTTCCATGACTTTTCCATGACTTTAAACCAAATTTCCATGACCAAACTGAAATCTCGGTATAAACGTGAAACATTTAGAAAATGTTGCGTATTGAGAGCTGTCGCTGGCTTATATTTTGAGCGTTTTACAAATAAAAAAAGTTTATTATTTCAAACTCGGCGTACATGAACATGTGATTTTAACAAATTTCCATGACTTTTCCAAAACTTCTATGATTTAAGTTTTTTTCCATGACTTTTCCAGGTCTGGAAATGACCATTTTAAAATTCCATGACTTTTCCAGGTTTTCCATGAGCGTACGAGCCCTGAAGACATTAAATAGAATAAAATGCATAGCCCTTGGAGCGCCTCATGAGGAGACGGCTGTACCGATGTCTCCCAGCTGGTAGTAGAGCTGAACTTTGTGTTTGATGATTTCATTTTCGGAGTCATTAACCCGGCAGATACGTGTGTACACAGACTTCTTAAAACAGCTTGTAAAGAATGAACTCCTGCAGCCACAAACACTTCACTGGCCCTGCTCCACCTCGGCCTCTTTAATAATATTCTCATGGCGTCATTACGCGCTGGTTAAAGTCTCTTTTGGTAATTAGACCACACGTGTGCTCCGAACAGAGAGGTCTTCACCGTGAGAACGCCGTTCCCCGTAAAGCTCCTTCTAAAGCTCCGGCCACCTGTCCACGGCGCCGAGCTCAGCCCCGCATGGCGGGGTGTCGCATGTGAAGCACAAAAAGACGACCCGGCCCGGTTCTTTCATTTTTTGTGCATCCCACTTTCCCCTCTTAATGAGCTGATTACAAAACATGAGCTAACTTCCTGTTGAGAGGCCGAGGGGGGGGGGGGGGGGGGGGGGGGGGGGGCTCGTTGCTAAAGACAACCACATGTCTCCCAGCTCAGCTCCGTCTCTCGTCTCCTGGCTCTTCTATCCGAGAGGAGACTGCGGCCTGGCGCTGAGTCAGCACAATTCCGTAGCGATCTAATATCTCGCCGTCGCGTGGAGATGTCGGAACGGGAGCGCGAGGAGGGTCTAGTGTAAATCCTTAACCCTCTCTCTCTCTCTCTCTGCAGAGCCCGGCCCCTGCATCGGATTAAAGGCCCCGCGGCAAACAGCGCAGACAATACGCCATTGTGTGCGGGGCCCGAGTGTCACTCTGTGGCCAACAGCTCACAGTGGCAGCGCCTGGTGGGGTGTTTGATGAGGAAGGGTTAATGATACAGTGAGAGGGGGGGGGGGGGGGGGGGGTCACAGTTCATTTGAGTCGCCATCCGTTTGAGTCAATGATGAAGAGCGTGACACATTCAAACGAGGCGTCCGTAGCGGCGTTGTAAGACAACCCGTGCTAAATGATAGAAGCCCACCTGAAGGAGTCAAAACAAACAAGGACGGAGCACCACCTGCACCACCTGCACCACCTGCACCACCTGCACCACCCGTTCTCTGTCTCGAGCTTCTCAGCTGACTGGAATTTGTTTTCACGACTTAAAAGTCTTTTAGAAGACGAGTCAGAGAGAAGTTACGTCTGAAAGTCTGAAACGCTCGGCCTGATCTGCACGCGTGCTGACCCGGACCATGGTGTGCTGACCCGGACCATCATGTGCTGACCCGGACCATCATGTGCTGACCCGGACCATCATGTGCTGACCCGGACCATCATGTGCTGACCCGGACCATGGTGTGCTGACCCGGACCATGGTGTGCTGACCCGGACCATCATGTGCTAACCCGGACCATGGTGTGCTGACCCGGACCATGGTGTGCTGACCCGGACCAAGGGCAGGTTAAAGGAACAAAAGCAATATTCAACAACATAAGGAAAGTAAATCAATCATATCGTCACATTGGAGTATATATATATATATATATATATATATATATATATATATATATATATATATATATCATACTATATATATATAGTATAATATATATAGTATATATATATAGTATAGTATAATAATATATATATATATATATATATATTATACTATATATATCTAGTATAAAATATATATATATATATATATATATATTATATAATATATATATGTCAGTGGGCTTAATGTCTTGGTGCAACACGGAGCCTGATCAGGACCGAACAGCCTCTTATTGTTTCTATTAGTCATGATTTATGATCACCAGAATAAAACTGAAACAAGACGCGAGTCCCGGCTGTGATCCGAGAAAATATGAAATTGAGTAACGCTACAACTGGCTCTTGTCTCCATTACCAATAAATGTGTCAATTATCTTCTTGACTAATCATTTCTTAGTTTGGTCTGTTAGATCAAATCAAATAAAAAGGGAATATCGGCAAAGGTTGTTAAAACAGTGGCGTGAGACGAGCAGCGAGGGCCCGAAGAAACCAGCGCTGCCTCTCCATTGTCCGGGGAGTTTATCTTGTGTTGAGATAATGAAATTAGCTTCACCCCCCCCCCCCACCCCCCCCTCCTACAAACGAAGTGACCTCCCGTGACCTGGCCCGGGTTCCCCCTGAAGACCCCGGCGCCATTGTTCCCTTTGTCCGCCCCCGGACAATGATGATGAGGTTCCTGCTCAGACGCTTTCGGGGGAAACCGGGTTTCCGACGCGGCGGAGGAGTGTGTGAAGCGCTTTGGGAAGGCGCCGGCGCCGACATCACTCGGAGTGCACTGTACACTAGACCGCCTCTGCTTAAGCTCCCCCCCTCCCCGGAGACACCGGAGACACCGGAGCCGGGCGAGCGAGGCCCACGGGAGAGTTCGGGCCGCTCCCGCCCGGAAACACGGCGTTCCCGAGACGACCCGTTCCAGGGAGCGGCGAGGTCCGTCGGCAAACAGCGAGCTCCTCGCTTATTTCACCGCGTGATCTTCTGGCGGCAGCCGGCGTGACCTCACCTTCTGGTCCGGGGGTCTGGAGTGCCCACTCACAGCCGTAGTGTAAAGAGGGGGGGGGGGGGGGGGGGGACCCGGATATGATGTGAGCCTCTTTAACCTCGCACACTCGAGGGAGAAAGAACAAGGAAGTGACACAACGGGCGCTAAAACAAGCGAGGATTGTCCGGGCGCCGTCCTCGCTGCCAAAGGAGGTTCAGTGAAGGGCTCTACAGACGAGTGTGAGCGGCCATCGCTCTCCCTCTCTCTCTCTCTCTCTCTCTGTCCCTCTCTCTCTCTCCCACTGAAGTGGAGGCTGTGAGCGATGGCTGTGGCGTCGCATCGCCCGATACATAGCCGCCTTTTACAGGCCCCTAAATGGCCATTAAAGTCTCATCCCCCCCCCCCCCCCCCCCCCCCCATGACATTCAGTGGCGCTGCTTGTTGTTTGCTGTGAGGTAGATGATGGAGCGAAGAGCGCGACGCCTCCTCCTCATCCTCATCCTGGTGAATCTCGTTGGTCCTTCAGAGAACTGAGTCCCGCAGTTTGTATTCATCCATATTTGATGAATCCAGGAATCAAAGAGCCACATCGGCCGTCGCTCTACTTAGCGCTCTGGTTCTGGACGGGTCAGGAAGCGTCTTTTCAAAATAAATGCACAACTTAAAAAGTCGTTTTTAGGTTTTTTGCTTTTGTTACTTAACGTAAGAAATGACGTCGCAAAACCGCTTTACAGATTTTTCCGAGGGCAATTTTTCCCCCACTGACTGAAACGCAGAGGCATTGAAAAAGCAATCGGGGGCACTTTTTGAAACTTATGAAATAACATTTAACCGTTAAAAATAGTTATTTGGGAACTGTATTAAAGGGGGCGTGTTTTGCCCCTCTCCTTGTGACATCAGGGCAACTTTATATTTCTCAGCCCTTCTTTGCCCCGGCACGGGGTCGAAGGCATTCTCTCTTTTCTTTTTACCTTCAACTTTTCTGGGTTCACTCAGGAGGATGAGGAGGAGGAGGAGGGGGGGGTGCTCCTCCCTCCCCCTCCTCAGAGTCACTCAGACTTCACCCTCTTCACCCGCCGCCCCTCCAACCCTCCTCTCTGTCCCTGTACGCTAGACTTCATCGGTATTTGCTTTCAAAAAAAAGAGCTGTGCACCCCCCCCACCTCCTCTCACCCCCGTCAACCAACTCCTCCTCCTTGGCCTATTATACCCCTCCCACACACACACACACACACACACACACACACACTCACTCCTTTTCCAGTATTTCGATTCATTCAATTTTTCCTCCTGCGTGGTTCCAGAAAGGGAGCGGGGAGCGGGGCCCGATGTGTGAGCCCGCGGGGGCCGGGCCGCCGAGATGAAAGTGACACGGCCACTATGGGTCTCTCCCCCTGAACGGAGGCTGAATGAGCTGAATGGGCTCATCCATTCTTCGCTCCTTTCACTCTCCGTCGGCCCTAACTGTTGGAACTCTCCATTCCTCACAAAGGCCAAATGCACTAAAACTTCTCCCTGTTTTTTTCTCATGCAAATGTCCTCGGCCTCCACCGGGCCGGTCATCAAGTGAAGCGGAAAAACACACACGCAGCGTACTATATCAATATATTTATATACGTTTATATTATTTAAACTTCTGCACAACGATTGCTCTTTCTTTCTTCCTTTTTTTTTAATCGACTTGAATTCTAATCTTAACTTTTTCTTCAAGCGTCCTCGTCTTCAATCCACTTCTAACTTTCCCCTCATCGGAAGGAAAAGTGATTGGAGGAAAAGGAATTATGTGGGAAAAGCTTTTAAGAAAAACACTTTTGTTTTTCATGTATATGTAGGCCACGAGAACTGAGAGAAACAAGTGGGACGCGCATGAGCCCGGGGATCATTAGCGGGGCCTTTTAGATGGGAGGAAAAGCCAACAGCAAATATCGCCGCTTAAGGGCCCCACAAAGGCGTCAAGTGTTTGTTGACTGCTCCGGCTGCAGAGCAAACAGTCAACGTTCCATCTCTCAACGAGAAGTACACATCTCCCACGGGCCGGCGGCGTTGAGACGTCCAACAACAGCCACGGGCTGCAGACCACCGGTGTGGGAGAGCTTCAGGTCTCACACTGAGGGGAACGCTAGGGGCGGACGTGGATGCTGGGAAACGTCCTGCATCCTCATTTTGAAGTGGATGATCATCTCTGTGTTGAACGATAACAATATCGGTTTTAATTCAGGTTTTTATTTGTGGTTTTAAGGTTTTTTCCCAGATCAACACGATGATGGGAAAGAAAAAATACTAAGTATAAAAAAAGAAAAGGAGATACAGATGGTGGTAATGGGAATGCAGATAAGAAGTGCTGGTATGCACAGTTTTTTGATACAATTTAAAATTACAGATAGTACAATAATATGTCACATATAACTATGTTTGTATACCTTACCGGAAAAAAGTTGTGGGCCACATATGTGGGAGTTTCTGCACCAGTGTTGGGAAAAGCTTTATCCACGAGTGGAAAATTACATTTTCTTATTTTTAATCTGTAATTGTTTATTTGGTCCACGCTTTAATTTCAGAGTACATTAAGAAATGAAACTGTACATTTCAATATAAACTGGAGACATTGAGGTGCTCTAAAACTTTTGACCAGTAGTAAGTGTGTATATATATATATATATATATATACACACTGTTTGTGTGATATTATGTGTGTATATGCGTGTATATATATATATATATATATATATATATATATATATATATATATATATATATATATATATCCATATGCGTGATGGATCAGGTTGCAGGACGAAACATTTCTTGGATTCCTGTGTCAGATCAGTTCAAAGTGAAAATGAGATGTGAAGCTGCCACATTAAGAGCAGCGGGCCACACACACCACGAAGAAGAAGAAGAAGAAGAAGAAGAAGAAGAAGAAGAAGAAGAAGAAGAAGAAGAAGAAGAAGAAGAAGAAGAAGAAAAGAACAACAACAACAACAACAAACACAACAAGAACAACAAGAACAACAAGAAGAACAACAAGAAGAAAAAGACACACTAAAGTGAATATAAATCGCTGCTGTCACAAAGTGGCCTTACCTCTCTCTTCTCTCTCTCTTCTCTCTCTCTCTTCTCTCTCTCTCGTCGGTGTGTCCCGTCCCGCTTCCCGTAAACTAGCACCGGGCCGGCAGCACCGCGGACCCCATGAACCGGAGTTGGAAACAAGCCTCTCAAAGTGGAGCTGAGGCCGGCATGAGCCCCTCTCTGTCCCGGAGAGAGCTTCAGCGAGCCGCGCGAGTCGACTCAAACTTTTTCTTACAATCCATCTTCTTCTCTGTTCTCTCTGTTTTCTCTCTTCTCTCTCTCTTCTCTTTTCTCTGTGCCCCTAAAATGAAAAAGGTGCGCTCGCGCCTTTCAAGCGAAAACTAACGTGATGCGTTCAAGCTTTGTTGTTGTTGTCGGGTTTTCTCGCTCTCGCTCGCAGAAGTTTGGAAGTGGAGAGCGGTTTGGCTTCTTCACTCGACAGTTGTTGCGGAGACATGCGGTGGTGTTGAGCTCTCTCTCTCTCTCTCTCTCTCTCTCTCCTCCCCCCTCTCTACCGTCCCCCCCTCTCTCACTCCTCTCTCACTCCCCGTGCTCCCTGGTGAGTTGGGCCATTTGCTGCACCAGATGGGCCGGGCTAACTCTATCCAGCAGTTGCAGACGGGTGGGGGTAAAACAAAAACAACAAAAAAGAAAGAATAACTAAGATAAAGTTGAATGTATTGTTCGATTATGTTCTTCTTCTTCTTCTCACAAGTTGTCTCCCAGCATTCCCGCGTTGCTAAAGTCACGGAGCCACACAAAGAGCTCAGGCTGACTGTTGTTCCTCCTGAGTGATCGGGTGGGTGGACAGGTCATCACATTCCCCGCGACACGTCCACACCTTCTCACAGAAAGCAGACGACACTCCGCATCATGCACGCCGCCCGCTCCCGGGTCCTCATCTCGGCCCGCGGCCCTTTGGTTGAGCCGCAGCGCTGTGGACAAACAGCATTTATGATGCGTTCATGTACATTTCATCCAGAGCGACCCTGTTAGAGCAGGCAGTGTGTTTAGAAGCTCGTGGGTGTGTGTTTTTATATATATATATTGTTTTATTCATTGTTATTTTAAAGGAAAGTGGAGTAAAGAGCACCGAAAATGAGTCTGTTTAAAAAATATAAATGAAAGTGAAAGCCTTGCATTTTACTTTTACTAAAAAGTTGAAGAAATGTATGAATACAATTGATTTTTTATTAATATGTTTTTGTTTGTGTGATATTATGTGATGTATGTATATGTGTATATATATTTATTTATATACATATTTCTATATATATATATATATATATTTTCATTTATTTATGAATATATTGTCACATAAGGGACAATAAAAAAGATTTAACTTACATAACTTACAAAGTCTACGTTTAAAAGTTGTTTTTGAAAGTCTAAAAAAAAAGTATGGGCACATATTATATTTAATATTATTGTCAGTCAGGTTAAACAACATGTTTCTTTTATAAAACGAAATGCAAATAATAAATACATAGCTAGAGATTAAGTAAATTTGTATTTTTAATGAAGATTTAAAACAAATGCATGACTTACTTGTGAATTGTGAACATCTTTAATGCAGCAACACAGTGGTCAACATTTTATTTAAATTACTGTATATAATAAAGTATATAAATATATAACTGAATTCAATATATCAGCTCGGTTGTCATGGTATCCGACTACCACCCGACTATTTGAGCCTAATACCAACATTGATATCAGCATCCTTGTTAAATCCTATCTGATAATCAGTAGATGTTGTGTGATGAATGTTTGGAGTGAAAAGTAAAACTCTCCCTTTGGAGTGGAGCGAAACAATGGGAAGAAATAAAATGTGATTAATTGTAAAGCGCCGTACAATATGTAGTTCTGTTATGAGAGGAGGGCCTCACACCACTTGTCTCTCCCCGTGGGGAGGACCTCACGCTGGAGCTGAGACAAGACCAGGAGGACGGATGGAGAGGAGGACAAAGAGACCCACAGGAGGATGGATGGATGGAGAGGAGGACAAAAAGACAGTGACCCACAGGAGGATGGACGGATGGATGGAGAGGAGGACAAAGAAACCCACCGGAGGATGGATGGATGGATGGATGGAGAGGAGAACAAAGAGACCCACAGAAGGATGGATGGATGGAGAGGAGGACAAACAGACCCACAGAAGGATGGTTGGATGGAGAGGAGGACAAAGAGACCGTGACCCACAGGAGGACGGATGGATGGATGGAGAGGAGGACAAACAGACCCACAGAAGGATGGATGGATGGAGAGGAGGACAAACAGACCCACAGGAGGACGGATGGATGGATGGAGAGGAGGACAAAGAGACCCACGGGAGGATGGATGGATGGAGAGGAGGAAAAAGACACCGTGACCCACAGGAGGACGGATGGATGGAGAGGAGGACAAACAGACCCATAGGAGGATGGACGGATGGATGGAGAGGAGGACAAACAGACCCACCGGAGGATGGATGGATGGATGAAGAGGAGGACAAACAGACCCACAGGAGGACGGACGGGCCTCCAGCTGCTGCCACCTACTGTCCCTCGCTGCTCTTGCATCTTCTGGTTCTTAAAAGCAGGAATTTTAATGAGATGTTCTGATTGGAAGAGAAGAATGTGAATAAAAGGTGCTGACATTAAAATAAAAAAGTATTCAGGTGAAGGAGGAGGAGGAGGAGGAGGAGGAGGAGGAGGAGGAGGAGGAGGAGGAGGAGGAGGAGGAGGAAAAGAGGGATTTAAAATGGAGGCGTTTGATAGGGAGGCCATGGCGTTTGATTACATGAGCTCATGCATTCCTCGGTGATAACATGTGCAGACTGGGATGGTGCAGCTCATTATTTAGCGAATGTTTACGGGGGACATGAAGTCTGAACTCATCGCCGGTTTTACTGGATAATCTCAAACAAATCTGAATCACGATGAGTCATGTTGCTATGAATGCATCAGCACATGTGTGACCAGGTCCAGTCTCTTTGCTCTTTAGTTGAGTGTATGCACTTATTCAGTTTGTGTGTGGGGTCGACGTCTTCCTCCTTTTACTGTTCAAATTTCATGATATGAGATTAAAAATATATTTAAAAAAATCATAATTTCACAGAAGTACAGGATAAAGTCATGCTATTACTATCTTTAAGGAACTTAAGCTTACAAATGTATTTTACAGTTAGATGTAACACTATCACCTGTACTGAATCAGACAGGGTCAATAATAAATGGACTTAACTTGTGTTTCTCTTTTCTAGTCTTCCCACCACTCAAAGCTTTTTACATGTCATCGTTCACACACTGAGGGCAGTGTTCAGGTACAAGGTGCCTTCTCCATGGACTACTACAACTAAGACAGCTCAGTTTTAGTCATGAAGACCGGAATCACAACTTTGCCTCAGAGGTTTTTTTACAATCTGCGCAACATAAATGACTCTCCTTCTTTAGACTTGATAAATAAGTCTTCACTCACATCCATGGAGTGGATAAGTGTGGAGCACAGTAGTGCCTCTGTCCTCTTATCGGCTCATCTCGGAGCGCCAGTTCAACCAAACTCACTCAGGCCTCCACAGCTAACCGGCCCACACCCACCCGCCAGGGTCTCGGCAGGAGCCTAAGATACGGATTAAAAAGTACATTTGACATGTGCTGAATAGTTAAAGAAATTATGAATATTATTATATTCTTAAGTACTTTCTTCGTGGACATTTTTTCAAGTTTACTGGGTCAGTATGTTACTAAAATATAACTCCTAACCTTTTTTTGACTTGTGATCCCTTGGAATAAATTCACGTGAACAGAGATAAATACGACGTATAAGTCCTGTTTGTAAAATCCAGTCTAAAGACTATTTTAGGGGGGCTTCAGCCTTCCTGAAATGTTCTTCAGCCCCCCCAAAATGTATTTGTTTAAAAAAAAATTAAAAGAAGAAAAAAATGTGTTGTTACTTCATTAAGTTAAACAATTGTTTCTCAAATGGACACATTATTTATAACTAACATGCTTCATATGTGTGTGAATTCTGGTTTGTATGTGTTATCAGGGATCCTCCTCTGGATTGGATTGGATTCAATTGATTGTCATTGCTAGAGTACAGGTACAGAGGCAACGAAATGGCAAGAAAGGAGGAAAGATTACAGCATAACATGAGGAGAGAGAGGGAGCACATAAGCACGTACATTTTAACATGACTTACAACATGGAAGGGGGGGGGGATCCAAATACTGGGTGATCTAAGCCCAGCCATTGGGGCTATGTTGCTCTCCTGAAGGTTTCTTCCCTGTTCGACCCCCTGAAGGGTTGTTTGGGAGTTTTTCCTGATCCGATGTGAGGTTCTGGGACAGGGATGTCTATATACAGATTGTAAAGCACTCTGAGCTGAGGGGAATTTGTAATTTGTGAGAATGGGCTGTACACATAAACTGAATTATCTGCCTTCAAATAACAATCCAATAGCCTATCATCATACTTAGCAATACAATCCACAGGCACTAGGACCTTGGGGAGGCTGCTGTCCTGGCTTTGTTCCTCTGCCAAGTAATGTCTCATCAAAGAAAGCCAGGATTACAGATCCTGGCTTTCTTTGATGAGACATTACTCAAATTTAGCTCAAAGTAAATGATGCACGGACTGACCTAAGTCCAGGTGGTTACAGAATGTGGCTATATATAAAATATATAGCTAGTTGTTAATGGGTGTTAGCTGCTTAAATTTAGGTTAACTTGAGGCAAATGAAAGGGAAACTTAAAAACTGTCTCCATTGAGCGAGAGTGTGAATAAACAAATTTGAAATACAAGAAAAAACTATTGGAATCTCTGTCCAAATTAGCATATGACGCTGAAATTTGGTCTCTTATGTTATCATTTACTGAATGCAAGAAAACTACAGAGCAAAATCATTTTCTGATTGAACCAACAATGGATATCCAAACTCCCCAAACAAATTCACCATCGTACCACTACCCTTGGGGCTTCGCCCCCCTTTTCTTTGAATCCTACAAACGCCCCTGACTTTGAGCTACAATCTGAGTCAGGTCTGAAGACTTTGAGCTAAAGTCTGAGTCAAGCCTGAAGTCTTTGAGCTAGAGTCCAAGTCAAGCATGAAGTCCTTGAGCTAGAGTCTAAGTCAAGTCTCAATACTTTGAGCTAGAGACTGAGTCAAGTCTCAATACTTTAAGCTAGAGACTGAGTCAAGTCTCAAGACTTTCAGCTAGAGTCTGAGTCAAGCATGAAGACTTTGAACTAGAGTCTGAGTAAAGTCTCAAGACTTTGAGCTAGAGTCTGAGTCAAGCATGAAGACTTTGAGTTCGAGTCTAAGTCAAGTCTGAAGACTTTGAGCTAGAGTCTGAGTCAAGCATGAAGACTTTGAGTTCGAGTCTAAGTCAAGTCTGAAGACTTTGAGCTAGAGTCTGAGTCAAATGTAAAGACTTTGAGCTAGAGTCTGAGTCAAACCTGAAGACTTTCAGCTAGAGTCTGAGTCAAGCCTGAAGTCTTTGAGCTAAAGTCCAAGTCAAGTCTGAAGTCCTTGAGCTAGAGTCTAAGTCAAGCCTTGAATACTTTGAGCTAGAGTCTGAGTCAAGTCTCAAGTCTTTGAGCAAGAGCAGGGGTGCCCAATAGGTCAGTGCGGGTAGATCCATGACACTAAAACAGCAGCACGGTGGCTCGCCTCACAGCAAGAAGGTCCTGGGTTTGAATCCCGGTCCTCCCGGTCGTTTGCATGGAGTTTGCATGTTCTCATGTTCTCCTCATGTTCTCCTCATACCTGCGTGGGTTTGCTCTGGGTCCTCCGGTTTCCTCCACCATCATAAAGACATGCACCTCACCCCAGTTCGTGTGAATGTTGGTGGTGGTGGGAGGGGCCGTAGGCGCTGATTGGCTGCCACGCTTCCGTCAGTCTGCCCCAGGGCAGCTGTGGCTACTGATGTAGCTCACCACCACCAGGATGACTGTGTGTGTGGATGACTACTGGACTCTGTAAAGCGACTTTGGGTGTCTAGAAAAGTGCTATATAAAATAAATGACCTTTTTAGACCTTTATTGATAACTTCACATGTTACAAAGTACACAGACATAAAACTAAGTCATTAATAAATAAAGAGTGAAATCTCTGTACTTTCGTGTAAATGTTTACTTTACGGCATTAACAGGTAACAATGCGCATGCGCGATTGTCGAGATACTTGGCGACTTGCCAAGCGTCTCAGTGAGTTAAGCGTCCCTGCAGTTGCCCTTCAAAATAAAAGATCAACATTGAGCTTTATGAGAGGCCGTATCAAGCCTGCAACCCCGTTTTAAAAAGAGGTGTAGTGGAAAGCTCATTTGAGTGTATAATATTGATAACACGTGATGACTCAAACTTATTGTGTCTTAGATTTTCACATGTTGCACTTTATTGTTGTTATCTTAAAAACAAAAATTCAGTGAAAAAGAGGTTAATTGCAGCTACAATATGCTGTTTCTTGACAAATGTTAGTTATTTTTTGCACGCATATAATTGTTTTGTATATTAATAAAGTGGTTGAAAACTTGTATTAGTTTTTTGTCTGATGGAGCAAAATGGTTGAATTATAAAATAAGATGTTTGGGTTTGTGTCGGTCGGTCGTATACATATATTTATATATATATATATATATATATATTAGGGCTGGGCAACGATTACAAATTTTAACCGCGATTAATCGCATGAATTCCCCGATTAATCACATTTGTATACGCAAAATCCAATAATTAATTCAAAAGTAGTGTATAGCGCACTTCTATTTTAAATATTGTGCCATATGAATGAAAGAGCCATAACATGTGTTGTCCTGTTAGAGAGAGACACCACGGGTATATGTGCGCGCAACACAGCTGAGCTCTAATGCGATGTCGGTGCCCGCAGCGCGCTCCCGCGCAAGCCGAGCTGTGTTGACGGGGGAATAAATAATAAATAATTAAACCTGCGTTAACGCGCGATAAAATAATTGTTGCGTTAATTCAGTGATGTGTTAACGCACGATTAACCCAGCCCTAATATATATATATAGTATTATTAATGTAGGTATATCTTTTTGACTGGGTCGCAACCCAAGAAAGTGTTCACACCCCTGAGCTGAGCTAGAGTCTGAGTCGAGTCTGAAGACTTTGAGCTAGAGTCTGGATCAAGCCTGACGACTTTGAGCTAGAGTCTGAGTCGAGTCTGAAGACTTTGAGCTAGAGTCTGAGTCTAGTCTGAAGACTTTGAACTAGAGTCTGAGTCTAGCCTAAAGACTTTGAGCTAGAGTCTGAGTCAAGCCTGAAGACTTTGAGCTAGAGTCTGAGTCGAGTCTCCAGCATCTTTTGGTTGTAGTGAGCGTTCCATCATCTGCTGCATGCCACCCGGTCTCGAATGGATCACTGTGTATCTAATTCAAAGCATGAATTATACCCTCACACCTTTATCTGTAGTAAACAGTACCAGCATTTACTAACTTTTTTGTTTACGATCACTTTAAACCAATTATTTTAGCACAATATGAAGAAAAAAACCCACACGCAATAGACACTTTCCTTAAAGTCAATAGATGTACTTTTCCCCTATCAGGGTAACGGGAACATGATTGGACATGCAACAATTGCACAACAGTTAGAGTACAACCATACTTTATAATTACACCGAGTCTTCAACTAATGTTTATTGTATTGTATTCCAATCCTTTTAGATCTCAAACAAGAGATAACTACACATTGTGGGCGTGACTAATGTGTGAGTCTAAGTCCTTATCTCTGCTACTCCTCACAGCTTTAGTGTGGACATGAGCAGTGAGAAGTTCAACCACAGTCATCTTCCTTTTCACATCGTGTTTAATTTGAGGGATTTTTTCGAGGCCTAAAGAGGTGAAAGTATTGATCTGTTTACCAAAATGAGTGCAAAGTAATCATTATTTAGTATTGATCCTCAGGTTAGAAACCACAGTACTATATTTTACCATCGATTTTAAGTAGTATGGATCATGGAGGTCTGGATCGTGGAATATGACTACTACCAACTGCCTTGGCCCTGTTGAGACCCCGCCCACTGCTGAGACTCCGCCCACTGCTGAGACTCCGCTCACTCCTCCTCTCTACCTCCATCTGCCTGATGTTGATTGTGTTGTTACTGTGTTTTAATTTTGTGTGTGTAAGGATTCCTTCTGGTCACATGACATCTATTGTTCTGTCCATCCTGGAGAGGGATCCTCCTCTGTTCTCTCCTGAAGGTTTCTTAACTTTTTTTCCCCGTAAAGGGTTCTTTGGGAGTTGTTCCTGTTCCGATGTGAGGTCAAAGGTCAGGGATGTCTATGTGTACAGATTGTAAAGCACTCTGAGACTAAGTTTGTAATTGGTGAAAATGGGCTATACAAATAAACTGAATTGAATTGGATTAAATTAATTAGTACTTAGGACAAATCTCTTATAAAAGGAATGCAATCATCCAGTGCCACAGAACATGTTAGCCATGGATAGGGGTTAGGGGACTGTGGATCAGCGGTAGATCAGGAGTGTCCTTGAATCAGAAGATCAGCAGTTTGATCCCCGACCCACTCGTCCGTGTCAATGTGTCCTTGCTCCAGTGTTCCTGCGTTGTATGAATGATTAGTTCCTGTAGAGCGGGTGACATCTTGCATGGTCGCCCCTGCGGCCCCGCCATCAGTGTGTGAATGGGTGAATGATCACATGTTAGTGTTAATGTGCGTTGGTTGGAGAACAGAGCTAAAGAAGTGCAGGTCTATTCATCATGGAGATGAATCCTCGGTGTGAATTTATTAGAAGATGCTGCCCTCTAGTGACTACTTGACATATCACAGCTTATTTATCAACCCTACAAATAATTACTATATAATAACACATTTATTCCCAATTTAAATATGAAAAGGATTTTGCTTGTATTAATATGAAATAAATATAAATATAAATATAAAAAATGCTTGTATAAATATAAAATAATTACATATGTAGATAATAATTACAATGTTAAAGGCCCAACACACACACATAACTGGACTCTCCCCCCTCCGGCTGAGTAAACGTGGGGCCTTTAGACCCCTCCCACAGGAGATACAGGAGAGGATGCAAGGATGCGACATGAGGAGAGAGGAGTCCAGGCAACTGGCATGTAATAAAAAGACAAATGACAAGAGTGTGTTTGAGTGACATCTCTCTGACCTCTTGGTTTGGTTACTGCTCTGGTAATCATTGTTTTAGTTTGTTGTGGTTCGGTGGCCTCGCTCCACCCTGACGGGTAAACCCCCGAGTGGCTGTGCAGGACCTTTGATGCTCATAGTGATGGAGGACTATACGTGGGAGTGACTTCACCCTTTGGTTAACGTCTGGTTTGGATGCCAGAAAATAATATTTATGCAGCAACCTTGAAACACCAAATTATCTTACTGTACATATAATTTCTATTTGATATCGTGGATTCTTTGTGCGCTAACGTGGACGTACATCTGTACTGTCACGGATAAGTCAAAACTGGTACTGTGCATATACATCCATTCATCTATAGACGTGTGCTGTATATAAAGGAATGTACTTCTTATGCTAACATGACCAACTCGACTACAGTTCATGAGGTACACTAATGCCATCCAATGCACCGGTGGTCAGATGTAGTACAGGACTGCGTTACACTGAGAAGTGTTTCTAATATTGAGGTGTGTTGATGTCGTGGGGAACATTAGAGCAACTTGTTGCTCAGAGGATCGGCGGTTGGATCCCCGGCTCCGCTAGCCCATGCCAATGTGTCCTTGGGCAAGGCACTTAACCCCAAGATTGCTCCTGTAGCTGTTCTAGGGTGTGTGAATAGTTAGTCCTGATGGGCAGAGGGCTCCTCCCATCAGGGTCTACATGGGTGAATGATGTCATGTAGTGTTGAAGTACAGGCATATGTAAGACTAAAGTATTTAGTGAAATACATCCCTCTAAAATGGGACTAAACTAAAGTATTCATGGAAAGTACAAAATACCAAAAAGTTTTAATTGAGTAGGGGAATACTCTGTCAGTTTTACAAAGTCAGTTTTACAAAGGATAGTATGCATATATATATATATATATATATATATATATATATATATATATATATATATATATTTATATAATTATATATATAAATATATATTTATATAATTATATATATAAATATATATATATATATTTGTATTTATATATATATATATTTATATATATTTATATATATACATATATATATATATATAAACAAAATCGATCAAACTCTAATTCATGAGATTTGGATATCTGCATCCTTCAGAAGGACTTCAGACTCCATGACTTCAGGGTCTGACCGTCTGTGGGTCAGAACATGAGCGGTAGCCGTGTTGCTGTTGGATAACGGGTACCATGTGACTCCTGGACTGAGACTTGTGTTTGGACTCTTCTGGCCTTGTGGCCTCTGTGAGGCGCCTGGCCAGACATTTGTTCAGGCTCTGCTTTGGGAATCCTCATTTCCAGCATTCTCAAAGTGGTCGTCACAAAGGAGCGTCCGTCCGGAGGCACGGAGGCTACAAAACAGCCCTATAAACTGAATGGAACTGTCTCACTGGCCATTTCCTTGCCTTGGGTGGTAAATCACAGCGTTTGTCGCGGGGCAGCTTTATGTTGTTTGTGCACAATCTGCCACCACTTCAAAGCTGTGGGAGGGGACCCACAGAGAGGGGAGGGAGGGAGGGTGTTGTCCCCTTTCAGTGACTCATGGTCAACCTCAAAGGATCCGGTCTTTAACATCCGGTCCAGGCACTTTGTTGGCCTAACTGGGAAAAAGTGGTGAAAAAGTTATCATTGTTTGAGGTTTTAAGGATCCAGCAGGTGGGAACGACTCATTTTTAAGTTCTAACACTTCAGATGTCATCTGAGCCTAACCTTTACTTTGGTCCACAGGAAGAATTACAAAGTTGCTTCCCTCGGGTATGACTCGGTTTGGGACTTTCCTTCATCTCCCCTCACAAACGTAGTTCTGGTCACTTGAGGTCCAGACTGCTGACCGCAGATGGCTGCAGACGCAGGAGATGTCCCGCCTGTCCTCTCTGACTCACGGCCCGGTCTGGCTCTTCTGAGTCACGGTCGGCTACTGCAGAGCGCCAGACGTCAACAGGCCGCCCCACCACTAATCACACATTAACAGCCTCTCTCTCACGGGAGGAACCACTGAGAGAGTTCTGTGAGGTCTCCGAAGGATCCAGTAAAAAGTTCCCCCCGCTGCGACGGTAGGAGAGGAGAAACAAAATCACACGTTAGTAAAAGCACATTTATTACTTCTATAAAGACAACAGTGGCTCCAGCTGCAAACCTCTGGGCTTGTACCCAGAGATATAAGCAAGTGTCAGGTGGAGTACCTCTAGAGACCACTAGGAGGAACCAGTGATCTGTTGGTACTTTTTCTTACTTTTAAGAATGGACATTCCTAACTGCATATCGCTTTGATCATTTACAATATGTACTTGTTTTTCAACCAGTAGAGACAGACTAAATTCACTCATTCATTGTCCCCAGAGGCAGCATGAAGGACAGACATTAAATGTCCTTCTTCCTCATGAAGGACAGACATTAAACATACTCCTTCCTCATGAAGGACAGACATTAAACATACTCCTTCCTCATGAAGGACAGATATTAAATGTCCTTCTTCCTCATAAAGGACAGACATTAAACATACTCCTTCCTCATGAAGGACAGATATTAAATATACTTCTTCCTCATAAAGGACAGACATTAAATATACTTCTTCCTCACGAAGGAAGACAGAACAGCGTTGTATTGGATTCTAACAGGCCAGACATATTAATATGACATGTGTGAGTCATAGAATAATAAAATAAACAGAATAAACGTCACCCCCCCCCCCCTGGACAAGTGGGTCCACTGATGGAGGCGATTGGTTGAGGGGCCATTCAGATTAGAGTCTGAATGCTTGACGTGGATGAGACGTTATAGTGTTGTTAACCACATTGTGTCCGTGACCTGCTGAAGGTCACCATGCGGTCTGTGCTGATGATGGTGCTCAGCCTCCGTATCGGACCCGGTGGTTTCCATCCTGCCGGTACGTGTACCCCGTGTGTTTTACCAGCAGCTACATGTGGCAGCTTCCCCTCCTGCTGCCTTCAGGCCCTAGAAACCAACCCTGTATGATGAATAACACTATGTGATGTGTAATACGCCTTTGAGAGATCATCACATCTCATCCTGCCTCCTACAGAATGTCCCTGAAAACAGACACCTAATTAAAAATAGGCACAAACAAGCACGAACATCCACATGACCACAAACCGACTGCAAAGGAAGCCGCGGAGGAATTAAAAACCAAATTGATGAACAACAACAACTACAAAGAGATGCCAACTGACAAGAGAACCAACAAGGAGGAGCAACACAACTAAAAATAGATGTAGAGCGACCACAAAGAGACACACATTGACTACATGGAAACATTTAAAAAGAGATGCAAAACAACGACAATACTGCTGCAAAAAGATATACGGACAATAAAAACTCAATCTGATTAAAAAGAGACGCAAAATGACCCCAAAGGGATGAAATATGAACATGAAATCACTGAAAGGACTCAGCCTATGGGCGTCCTGAACCTGAGCCTGGGCTCGAGCGCCACGTGTCATCGTCCATCAGCCTCTAGGGATGCATATTCCCAAACCACATTTTAATTAATCAGTCACTATAAAACAAGTGGCCCTCGTGACCCCTGGTGGCCGGGCCTATGGGGACTCTGGGCCCCATGGGTGACCCGTCCTTGTGAAACATCCGCCGGCTGCATGTGTGCGCCTGCATTCATTTGGAAACAGCCAACATGAGCTCAGACATCCAACCGGCACACTCCCAAAACTCAACCACACTGTCCTTGAGCGCCTCTGTGAAATCATCCACTGTGGGATTACAACTAAGCAACCATCTGTATCCATAAACACGTCCTCACGGCTCCATGCTTCTCCTCCTCCTCCCGCCTCATGGACGGTGGAGGTCTGGATCCTGGTCCATGCCCACGACTAACTATTCATACATTCTGTTGAATTCATTGAATGTGTTTATGTAACTCTATAAATCTGTTCATCTGGTCACATGACATCTATTGTTCATCTGGTCAGACGACATCTATTGTTCATCTGGTCACATGACATCTATTGTTCATCTGGTCAGACGACATCTATTGTTCATCTGGCCACATGACATCTATTGTACTTCTAGTCACATGACATCTGTTGTTCATCTGGCCACATGACATCTATTGTACTGCTAGTCACAATACATCTATTGTTCATCTGGTCACATGACATCTGTTGTTCATCTGGCCACATGACATCTATTGTACTGCTAGTCACAATACATCTATTGTTCATCTGGTCAGACGACATCTATTGTTCATCTGGTCACATGACATCTGTTGTTCATCTGGTCACATGACATCTATTGTTCATCTGGTCAGACAACATCTATTGTTCATCTGGCCACATGACATCTATTGTACTGCTAGTCACAATACATCTATTGTTCATCTGGTCACATGACATCTGTTGTTCATCTGGCCACATGACATCTATTGTTCATCTGGTTAAATGACATATATTGTTCATCTGGTCACATGCCATCTGTTGTTCATCTGGCCACATGCCATCTATTGTACTTCTGGTCACATGACATCTATTGTTCATCTGGCCACATGCCATCTATTGTACTTCTGGTCACATGACATCTATTGTTCATCTGGCCACAATACATCTATTGTTCATCTGGTCAGTCGACATCTATTGTTTATCTGGTCACATGACATCTATTGTTCATCTGGTTACATGACATCTATTGTTCATCTGGTCACATGACATCTATTGTTCATCTGGTCACATGGCATCTATTGTTCATCTGGTCACATGACATATATTGTTCATCTGGTCAGTCGACATCTATTGTTCATCTGGTCACATGACATCTATTGTTCATCTGGTCACATGACATCTATTGTTCATCTGGTCACATATTGTTCATCTGGTCACATGACATCTATTGTTCATCTGGTCACATGACATCTATTGTTCATCTGGCCACATGACATCTATTGTTCATCTGGTCACATGCCATCTATTGTTCATCTGGTCAGACGATATCTATCTATTGTTCATCTGGTCACATGACATCTATTCCTTTGTCCTCCTCTGTTTCTCTCTTGAAGGTTTCTTCCTGTTTTTACCCCTGACATTTTTTTTCTCTATTTCTTCAGAGTTGTTCCTGATCTGATGTGAGGTCAAAGGTCAGGAATCTTGTATTAATACAGCTTGTAAAGCAGATGAGACACATTTATAAGGCTCACAAGGCCAGAAGAGTTCAGTTTGTGATGTTGGGCTATATCAAGTAAACTGAATTGAATCTGTTAGCCACATTTAATGAGAAAGACTCTCAAAGCAGAGCAAATCTAATTAAAGGTGGTATTTAGGTCTAGACCCGGTCGTTATTCATGAACACTGCAGCATGTGGAGCATGGACCTGCCTTGTGTGGGAAGTACCTCGCAGCAATCTCCAGCGATCTGCGGCGCTGATAAGAACGAGGAAGAGTCAGACACACATCTTCACCAAAGGGCCCTTCGGGGACATCCCCTCAGTTTGCGGTGGGTGTCGTTTGCCAGTTTTCCTGACAGCGATGTGGGAAAGCACCCGGTTGGTTTGCAGCACATCATACATCCTGTTGTTCTCTGCCCAGAACAAGCTGTTTGAAATGAGAGCAGCCGCTTGGCACATGGGCGTAATGAAGTTATCAGCTGACGGGCCCTCGAGGCTCGGCAACAGCTAACCATTTGGAGATTGCGTCTCCGCGGCTCACGGGAGGTCTAACGCAGATTCAGTTGAAGAAGTCGACTCTCCTCGGATGACACCAGGTGTATTGTTATCGCGTGGTGCTTCACTGTCTCATAAATCACCGAGCCGCTGACCCACGGAGCGCCTCTCGCCTCGCATCTGGGCCGAGGCGAAGGGTGACGGGCTCCCAGCGGCCGATGTCGAGATAAAACCCGACTCGTCGTGGAGCTTGGAGTACCGTCGGCTCTCTTTCAGGCGCAGCGGGAGGAACCCCGGGAGGATCGCTCCACGGTATGCCGGCCAGATCGAGATACGGGAGGAGAAAAGGACAGCAGACGCGGGGGAAGGAATAAAGTCCACCTCATCGCTCAATCTCGCTGCCGCGTTGCCTCAGATCCGTCTACCTTTGTGGAACTCTCTCACTTCCCCGTGACTCCTCCGACGGGACGCTCTTCATTCTGCTTCATGCGTTGCAAAAGAAATGACTTCAGGCCTGCATCAGTATTTTTGATACAGAACAAAAGATAGTTTTTCAGTTAATTCCTTCTTTGTTTGATCGACATACAGTAAAACAGTAAAAGTTCAGAAGTCCCGGTGACCTGGCGGTTTAGGAGACGGGCCGTGTGCCCAGTTCAGGTCATCTCTCATTCTGTCTCCTCAACCGAGGGAAACCTCTCCAGGAAAAGGTACACCGTTGACATATGTCGAGTTTAATGATGACATTAAACTGATTGTTAGGCTCAATAACCAATCCTAAAACCAAAGAATCTACATGTTTAATTATATAAAGAAATATGTAGTCTGTTTGGTGAAAAAGTTTCTCATTGTGTGTTCATTGTTTGAAAAAACCCTGAATATATCAGTATTCACTCCGAAAAAGGAGGATCGTCCACTAAGCGTGTGGACCAGGGGTCCCCAAACCTTCTCCTGTGAGGGCCACATACATGTTGCCTTCTCCGATGGGGGCGGGGTCAGTGTGTAACCAAGAAAGTGTCGCAGGGTAAACATGTATTGTTTTCCAGAAAGCCACACATAACCAAATATTTATAACCCTTTCCGGGATCTTCACAGAAAAAAATCAGGAAAGAAATAACATTATTTATTCTGTTATCTAACCTTTTCGCCTTTATTCTGTTCTATTTGCCAGCGGCTAGTCGAGGATTTGCCTGGCCAGATAAATCATAATTTGTCTCTGGTATTTTTCAGGGGGCCGGGCCAAATGTGGAGGCGGGCCGTATCTGGCCCGCGGGCCTTAGTTTGGGGACCACTGGTGTAGACTCTTGGGAGATGGAGAGAGGTTGGGTAGAGGAGCAACGCCTGAAGAAGCCCCACATCCAAACATCAACATGTCTCTGTGCTCATCCTCAAGCAACGTGGGCCACGGTGGTCCGACTCGCACGCCGAGGAAGACATTTTGGATCATAAACGGAAAAAAAACTCGGACTGGGCTCCTATAACAGGAATTGTGAGTTAAACAATTAAACAATTTCCACCGGGATCAATAAATGTGATCTGTAGGCGGTCGATATTCTAATGAGCCTACATGTGACATGGGAAAGGAAGCCAAATCTAATTGGTTGTCACATGTTTTCTGGCGTAGGCAGCTAACCTATTTAAATAACCTCCCACAGGAGAGACGGGGAGAGGGAGACAACGCTCGAAGAATTACGTGAGAGAAAATAATATCACACCTGAATGAAATAAAAAAAGCTGCAGGACAATTAATTTGCATAAAAGTAGGTACTTTACTTTAAGATTTTTCCAAGGTTTTCTGTTATCTTTTATTTTAGCTGAGATGAGAGACATGTATTTATTATTATTAATAATTTGTTCAATTTGAAATCTGACGGCAAATATTATTGAATTATTATTCAATTTAAGTTAATTTGATTTGATAATCCGTTGTGAACTACTTCACAGACTTATATATAACAACATGACTGCTTCAGTAATCATGGTACTAAATGAGAGCTCAAGTTGAACATGATTGTGATGTTGGACCTTTGAAGAGGAAAGAACTGGGCCTCGCTTAACATTATTTAAATACTCTGGATACAAAAACACTCTTTTTATTATTTAATTATTTACATTTGAATGTGTAACTGTCTGAGGTGGAAACACTTGTTAAATGTAGCGCAGGTTAAGAACATCATTTACCACTGGGATGCGAATGTCGCATACAATGGAACCTCTAAGTTGCACGTTTCCAGTAACCTCCCACCACTGTTCCCAGCTCTCGTTTATGATTTGCATACAGCAGTGAAAGCTCGCCGCTTCCTTTCCTCTGGGCATTCTTGTGGCACTGCATTCCCGTCCGTGTCCACCTTTACTGCCTGAACTTCATCTGAGAGTTTGAACACACCTGTCATAATGGTGTTGCCCAAACGCTCTGCAGATGTACGAGATCAAGGCCATTCTTCTCTGACATGCCCTCCTCTCTCGCTTTTTATTAGACTCCGCCTGCGGTATATTACGCAGTAACCTCGATGATTGGCCGGCGCAACGTTTCCTCTCAGCTGAAGGACCCGGCTGTTTCTTTCCCTCGCCATGACCGAACCGTCTGGGAACCTCGGGCGTTGAGGCAGACACGGAAACTGGCCTGAGACTCTCTGCCTCCCAGTTATTCTCCAGAGGATCCACTTGTTCTCCCTCAGATATGATCCAGTAACTGACCCCGCCGTGGCTCCTCCTCACAGCTACAGTCAACGGGGGGGGGGGGGGGGGGGGGTTCACGTGTGCCACATCTAAGCACTTTGATTCCTCACAGGGGAAGTCTTGTGAGGGGGGAGAAAAAGGTCAGAGGTGGTGGAGTTTCCCCACTGTTTCTCGCTTTTGTTGTGTTCTCTGGCTGCAAGCTTTGGTGATTAAGTGAAGGGGCTTTGATCTGCCATTAGAAGAGCTTGCGAGTGACGGGGGAGGAGGAGGGGGAGGGGGGTGGTCTCTCTCATACAGGTGGGTGACGATGACAGACGACAGCCGCCGTGTCGGTCGACGGCCCTCAGAGCGACTGTAAAAACACCTTTTTAGTCTCTGAGCGCGTCACAAAGGAGACGCGCTTCAGACCCGCCGGAGTCCCACGTGACCCCGAATTTACATTCGGATTTTGCAGGTGTGAAGAGCATCTGGAGGCCGGCTGTGATTGACAGCTGAAAGGGATCAGTCAGCGGTGACCGAAGCCGTCCCGACCGTGATACATATCCACAGAGCAAGCACACGCCTCCTATCACGTTACCTGTAGGCCCAGAAAGACAACCGACGTGTTGTTGTCACAGAGGCAACGACGTGTTGTTCCCCTTAAAGCACAAAGCCAGAGCGCTCTGGTGGGTCATCTCTGAGGTGAGTCAGCCAGACTGCGGTTCAGATGTGGGACTTCACGTTATTGCTCAAGTGACCGCCTCGACCGTCATAAGCCCCGGTTGCCTCATCTCTGCGGCGCTAGACAGGCAGTCAACCTTAACCCCTTCACCTCCGGTCTCCCTTCCTGAGCATCATGCATGAGGTGACGGCATCGTCCGGCGCAACGTGGACATTTAGATTATTGAATTCAAAAATTCCAACAGCAATCTGTCCTTTCAAAATACCACTTTCTCAAAGTTTGTCTGGTCCACAGACTCTGCGGTCGCTTCTAAGAGGGAATATTTCCTCGGTAGAAAGTAGTTTGAATAAAAAAGTGTGCACAGTGATGCTGCGTTCACACCAAAAGTGTTGCAAATGTTTTGTGCGAGTAGATCCCATAAGCAAAGTCAACGTACAGACGTGAGAGGTTGCGTTTGACGCAAATTGCGAGGCATGACAAATGTGCCCAATGCCGAGTTGCGAAAGCCAATCAGCGTTGAGCTGCTCCGCCGTTGGGGAATCTAACTGCTGCTCTAGTGGAGCTGAAGAGACATTCTGACTAGAGGTGAACGTCACCGAGCTGTGAGAGCCTACGGAGGATGATCAGAACTCGTGGTTATTTATTCAACGGTGGATAAAGGAAATGAAAACTGTTTCCACTGTCAGGGCTGATGTCAGGAGGGGCGAGGGGCAAGAGCTCATGTGCAGAGGACAAGGTGAAGCCGTGAAGGTAATGAAACAATCAAGGAGACAGGAGTGGCTGAGGGCAGGTGAATGGAATGAAACAATCAAGGAGACAGGAGTGGCTGAGGGCAGGTGAATGGAATGAAACAATCAAGGAGACAGGAGTGGCTGAGGGCAAGTGAAGGGAATAAAACAATCAAGAAGCCAGGAGTGGCTGAGAGCAGGTGAAGGGAATGAACAATCAAGGAGACAGGAGTGGCTGAGAGCAGGTGAAGGGAATGAAACAATCAAGGAGACAGGAGTGGCTGAGGGCAGGTGAAGGGAATGAAGCAATCAAGGAGACAGAGGCGACGCAGAGAAGAAACGGAAGATACACAGGGCACAGGAGAATCAGAGGAGACACAGAACAGAGTCTTACACCACGGAGCAAAGCCAAAGAGATAAGCCCCGCCCCTTCTAAGGCGCGAATGAAGCAAATAAACCAAAAATAGTTGGCCGAGTAAACTCACACGAGTAAAGCGATCAGCATCAGGCAGCATCAGGTCTGTGGATCATCCAGAGCAGCATGTTCCTCCAGAGCCACGTGTTCATACATTTTTAACATCATGTATTTTTGACTAAATTCACAGAAGATTCTCTTGATTCTCCAGAGAAAATGTTGTCCGGTTGCTTGAAAGAGTTGATGTTTGGAGGACCTGACGGGGTGAAGAAGGGTCTGAACAGGCCAACCACTCGTCTTCAAGGGAAACTGAGTTCATGACATCTTCTGTCTGATCGCTGAATGTTTCTCTGTGATTCTGTTTTTGAATGGCCGTCGAAGGCTTGTGCATCAAAAAGCTATAGATGATAAAGTAACTGTACCACGTGCCCGTGGAGATATACTCAGTTTATGAGAAGCATGTATTCAACAGCGTGGTTGCTTATTACTTTCAAAAGCACATATTAGTTATACTTTGAATGTTTGGAGTGCTTTTCTAGACACTAAGAGACGCTTTACCTAAGACATCAACAAACAGAACAAAACTGAAGAGGAAGACAAGGAGCAAACGCAGCTAACGGAACATTCCGGGTGCAGCCAGATTTGGGAATGTTGTACATACATAAATGTATAACGTCTCATACATTTGTACCCACAGAGGGCACTGTAGTAGCATTAAACATTATATTTCATCAGCCATACTCAACTGTTATTTGACATAGTCAGAAGCAAAGCTTTCCATGACTTTATGCACACAGTCTTATGGAGAAACATGTCTCAGAAAACTTTTTCTTTGAAGGCTATTAAAGGAATTCAACAAACTTGAAAAAATATATATTTATATTTTCTGCTGTATATAGACTTCCATGTTTTCCCCTTGATGTCAAATTTAGTTTAGTGAGACACCAGTCTTGTCTCTATTCATTTGGCACCACAGACCCAACAGATGGAATGCGTAGACCTCGGCCAAGGCCGAGCCTTATCTCACATCTGTCTTGCCATTAATGAAAACGATTTGTGTATCCGCTCTAAAACGTAGTGGATCCGTCCTCCGCCCCATGATACCCATTTCCACCAGGTTTCATAATAATTGCGTTTTCTGTCATACTGCTGACAATCTAACCAAAAACACAGTGCAGCTGAATCTGGTACAATGCAACTGGTCGGGTCTGAGCCATTGAGGAATTCAACCGTGTGAATGAAAGCGAAGCCTTCTGGCCACCCAGAGAACTGCCACGTATTACAACTGCAAGTGTAATCACAGTAATCTGGCTTAATCCCATTAGAGCACTACCAGAGTCTAGACAGCGTGATCTCTGCAGTGCTCTCAGCTCTCTACCCATAAATGAAATCAGCGAATGTTATACCATTACACACATACACACACACAGCTATCCAATAATCCACCTAGAACAAACCCCAGCGTAACCCCGCATTACAGGGACAGTGGATTTGAGGTCTTTTTAAAAACACAGCGTAAGAGACTAACGAGTGGATCCGTCGCACTAAGCTGCATTACACATTTGAGAGTGCGCAAACTTTCCCCGTCCATCTCCTGTGGGTTCATCAGTGTGTCCTCTGGTTTCTGAGCAGAGTATAGACGCTTAGCCGTCTGCTGCGTGAGGACATGTTCCCGACGCCACGCGGTCCACGGGGACGCATTGTGACGCGAGCGCACGCAGAGGGACATGTGTTTGATGGATTTCATCTGCAAAGCCGGAGTTAAAACTGTCCGTACGAACGCGAGACCCCGCGACCTTTGGCATTTCCACTCATGGCGATGACGCTGCTGTCCTTAAGCGGAGGGCGGTCGTGCGGTCGTGCGGTCGTGCGGTCGTGCGGGAGCATTCAGGGAAGGGTTCCTGGCATATCCAAACCACGCCTTCCTAATTCTGTTCCCCTTCACTCCACTGACCAACTCAAAATATTTTTTTTATTTTTAATAACCTATTACAATTTACCACAACCAATTTGCTGTGGTTTACCTATTAAATACCTCATCATTACAAATATAAGACCTGCATTACTTCCATGACGATAGGCTCTCTACCAGAGACTAGAACCAATGAAACCCTACATACAAACATACAAATAACTAAGAGCTGATCGTATTAATCTACTTAATAAAACCCTCATACCTTAACCATAAGTCATTTAAGATTATAAATCAAAGAAAAATGACCTAAAACTGTTTATAGACATATTAAGCCCCGCCCCTCAACTCTTACCCCAAAGATCCAAAACATGATTTTTCCCAAAACAATCTTTACTACACAGTTATGAACACTGCTGTTCTGTACAGTGGGAGCAGTAACCCTGCCGGTGATTATGGGATGTCCGTGTTGATGATCTGGTGACTTCGGTCCGGCGGTCCAGGTCTCTGCAGCTACCGGACACATGCAGTAGTGTGTGACAGTCCACAGAGACACATCTTTATAGGTTGGTGTCTCTATAAATATCACCAGGTTGAAAAGCCAATATGAAAGTGGTCGTCTGACCTCTGGTGTCCAGCGTGGCGTCAGGCACGATGCCTGGTGTAGGCATTAAGCCCCAGGGCTGCATTAAAGGAGGCGGCATGGACTCCAATGTTAATGTTCTTTTATGTACTTACAGACGATTAACTTTCATGGAAAATTACACTGCAGCTGCATTAACTCCTCCCCTCTGTTCAGCTACACACACATATGTATATAGATCTACATATAGGTATGAATATATACCTCTATAGACTATATATATATATATCATTATATATACATATATATGTATTGATATATATGTATATATATATATATATATATATACATGTCTGCATATATATATACATATATATATACATATTTATATACATATATATGTGTGTATACATATATATATATATATGTATGTATATATATATATATATATATATATATATATATATATATATATATATATATATATATATATATATATATATATATACATACAGAGGCTTACATGTACTGTGTGCTTGGGCTCATACCTACTTTCATGTTGGGATCATCATCTGGTTTAAATGGAAATTTCCATCTGGGTTTTAAAAGGCTGCACTCTGGTAGATTAAAACTAGTTATGAATAATAATAAAAAGCTATTTTCAGCAGATCAAATTATTTTTAACATCATTATTTTTAGAATTGGATAAATAAACAGACCAGCAGGAACGTCCGTACGCCCATATTCATCCTCAGACGCTTTAATATACTGACTTTATTCAAACCATCAAGTAGTGAGGTGGGCCGAGAGCACGCAGATACACGGGTACACAAGTACACGGGTACACAGGTACACAGGTACACAAGTATGCGAGTACACAAGTACACAAGTACACAAGTACACAAGTACACGGGTACACGAGTACACGGGTAAACGAGTACACGAGTACACAAGTACACGGGTACACAAGTACGCGGGTATGCGTGTACGTGATCAGCTGGGCTCATCACAGCCTTTGTGAAGAAGCTGATGGTCTCGTCTCAGACACACGGCCGACCTGCCGCTCCGCCTCGCCGACACAGCTGAGCGTTGACCAGCCGACCCCAGCTGGAGAGGAGGAGGAGGAGGAGGAGGAGGAGGAGGAGGAGGAGGAGGAGGAGGAGGAGGAGGAGGACCGGCCTGGACATTCAGAGACGTTCACAGTCTCTTTCTCTACCACCCACAATGCACCGGGGCTAACAGAATGTTCCAAAAGGTTTTTGGTATTGTTGAACAGAAACACATCATACACACAGACAGACGCACACACACACACACACACACACACACACACACACACACACACACACACACACACACACACACATTGACAGGCAGACACACATACAGACACATACACACAAACAGACACACACACAGACACACACATCAAAACACACACATAATAACGCACACATTTAGACACACACACACACACACACGGCCTCTCATGTGTTCATGTGGTCATGCAGCTCATCCTGTGGTACTTCTCGTTTCCCTCCAAAAATCCGAGGTCAAACAAGTGGAAGCAGCAGGGGGGGGCAATCGGGGGTGGGGGGGGGCATGGGGGGATTAGCTCATGTGCTGTGCAGGCTAAGCCAAAGAACCCTCTACTGCCCGTTGCTTAATGCTTATTAAGCGGTCTCTGCCTCTAGTCAGTTACTCCTCATACTACACACACACACACACACACACACACACACAGGCACTCACACACACACACACACACACACAGTCACTCACACGCACACACACAAATAATTGTGCATTAGCTCAGTGGGCCTTGGACAGAGCCGTGTTGTCGTGTGCACCAAGTCGGTTCATTTGAATTGAAGTGTTTTTACCGGGATCGTAAGAGCTCCTCTGATTGGCCGAGAGCGTCAGTAAGACTCGCAATGTGCGTAGAACACACACGTCGTCCAAGTACACACATCACGCACATTCACCTCTGTGGTGGAGACGTTCTAATGAACTGGTTTCACTGGGAGGGAAGTGTTTCCCCCTCGCCCACCGGCCCTCGCCCTGAGCTCACGGCGGTTAAAGAACAATCCGGCCTGGCGAGGAGCGAGCGCGGCGTGGCGTCTGGACCGGTCCCGCCCACGCCGTGGTCTCCTCCCATTGGTCCAGCTGCAACCGGCGGGGGGGGCAGACACCGGGTGTCAGCCCGGGGGCCGCCTGCCTCGTAAGCCGGATCGGCTTCTCGCCCTCAGGTCTTCGGACGTGTTTCATAACCTCCGTGGATCAGGAGAACCTCTGGAGCAGCTGCGCGTGGAGCGTGGAGCTCGTCACGGGGCGAGCGAGCTCCACGTCCGCCTGCGCCGAGTGTTTCGCTTAATACAGACAAACTAAATCATCTGAAAGCCATTAGGGTGAAGCAGCAGATCGTCTCCTAGTCGTACCTGACTCACTCCACCTCTACTTCCTCTGTTGTTTTTGCTCTCCGTGGCCTGACAGAAGCCGATGTGTTGGTACTCCGGTGTGTTTGCTTGGGTAAGTGCTCACAGAGCCGGAGGGAACGCACAGGAACGAGAGGCTCGATCATCACACGGGAGACATGCACCGGGAACAGGGATGTTTCTGGCCTCTTCCTTGATTGGAGCCGTCCCTACGGACCGCGATGCTGCTCCCTAAGAAAGGAGATGGAAACATGGAAACGGCCTTCTTTTTTGTTAATGCTGCTGTTCATGCATTTCTTTGTTATTCTTGCCTTGCATCAACTGGGGATATCAGTAAAGAATAGACGATGTGCTTGTTTTCCACCATTGCTGCACAGCAGGTGCTGCACACCCCCTTATTACCTAGCCTTGGTTGATTGCTTGTTATGCCTGAGTGCGTTTGGCTGAAGGCGCACGCTGTTGTCAGTGGTGAATGGCGTCCTAATGGGGGCAGCAATCATGCAGCCGAGCCAAAGGAAAACACGCGAGGAACATGCAGCATGTCAGAAGCTCATTAAGGAGTGGCGCAGCGTTTATAAGAGGAACAGTGAATCACTGTGCTCCCCCAGAGCGCCGAGCTGCCGCCGAAACACACTCGTCATCAATCTGCACACACACCGCGTGTGTGTGTGCGTGTGTGTGTGAGCAGAGCATCGCTTTCCCTCTGTTCCTGTGTTCAAAGATGAGGGCTTGCACACTTCTAATGTGTGCCTAGAAGTTTGATTCATTTGAGTCATTTCAGATCATTGTTTTACTCCATTTATACAAACCTCAGGATGAAATACTGCCGACAATGGAAGATACAACCGGTGGGAGCATTTTGACTGTTAAATCCATTGTAGCTTCATATTTAACAGTCAGATATAAAAGTTGATCTTGGCAAGAATTAACATCAAACGTCAAACTACTCCCGTAATGTCTAAAAAAAGTATATATATATATATATATATATATATATATATATATATACTTTTATATATACTATATATACTATATATATGTAGTCCTGCTAATATATGTTGGTATATATATATATATATATATATATATATATTTTATATATTTATTTATATATATATATATATATATGTAGTCCTGCTAATATATTTTGGTATATATATATATATATATATATATATATATATATATATATATACATATATTTAAATATCGTTTTTTATAGATTCAGGTCTATTGGAATGATCAACTATATCAATTCATTGATATCGAATGTCGGAGAAGCAGACTGAGTGCTTGCCTCCACATGGCTCTCAACATGGCGACGGCAGAAAGCAGCAAACGATGCTAAGAGCAGCAACAGTGCTTACCTGAGCGGGAACAAGAGAGAGGGCCTGTCCAGACCAGGGGTCACTAACCGGACCGAGAACCCACAGATGATTGAGGATTATAAAATGTCCATGGATCACGTCTATGCGCTCATACTGTAGGTTGTTTTGCTTACACGTCAGTTGTTCTCGTCCATACGTCACTATCTGTCCTTAGATGAATCATAAACAATCTGGCCTGGGACAGCAGATGAAAATGAGCCCATAACTCTGGCTCACTTACAGTTTTACTGTTGATTGGTAGGCATTGTCCTTGTAAAATAAACAACTAAACAATAAATAAGTTAATATAACTGTTGGCTACTTCCAGACATATGGCACAGAATCATTTAGCACACTTTTGACATTGTGCTGTTGTGGACCTTTGCATAAATTCTTCATACATTGATGAACTCTTGCAACTGGATAGCCATGAGGAGGACTGGGTACAAGCCACACAGCCACCGTGAATGTGGCATTGTGAGGCTGATAATGGCCTCTTTACACACACTAAATGCAAGTCAGGGGTCCCTGGAGGCCCAAAGTAAAATGCCTCCCATTCAACAGGACATGGGCAGACATGGGTTCAACATTTATGGAGGTTGTTTAAAAAGCAGTTAACTGCAGATCATGTAAGATCTGTGCTCCTGGTTTTGGAAGAATCTGACGTTCAAATCCTGCACACACACACACACACACGCACACACACACACACACACTTACACGTGCGAGCAAGAGAACACACACACATGCATGAAACCATGGTATATACAGTACATAATTACCCAAAGACATCTGAAATACGAGCTGCACACCCATTGGTCATCCCCGGCCTCTTCCTCTTCATCGCTGCTGACGTTTACGTTCTGAAGTTTCCCTGATGGATCGTACGTGTGTCTGTTAGGTGTCAACATGTTCAGCATGATGAGGATATTTAAGGCTTAGAGTTGCTTTGCTCGGTCTTGTTTACCACCTCATGGACAAACCTATCATCTCGCCTATTACTTCAACAGGACTTTTATGAATTCAGAGAAGCACTTGGGGTACTGATATTAATTCAATTCAATTCAATTCAATTGGCCTCACGCTGGAGGGATTACATCTCCCGGCTGGCCTGGGGACGCCTCGGCATCCCCCAGAATGGGCTGGAAAACGTTGCAGGCGAGAGGGGAGTCTGGGTCAGCCTGCTGGTCCGCTGCCCCCGAGACCCGACCCCGGAACAAGCGCATGAGAATGGAATTCAATTCAGTTTATTTGTAGAGCCCATTTTCACAAATTACTAATTTGTGTCGGAGGGCTTTACAATCTGTACACATAGACATCTCTGACCTTTGACCTTTGACCTCACATCGGACCAGGAAAAACTCCAAAATAACCCTTCAGAGGGAAAAAAGGAAAGAGCGCTTCAGGAGAGAACAGAGGAGGATCCCTCTCCAGGATGGACAGAACAATAGATGTCATGTGACCAGAAGGACAGCTTTAGAGTTAAAACACATTCAATGAATATGACAGTGTATCAATAGTACGTAGCATGCTAGCTACCCAGCGAATCAGCTAACCACTAACCAGCGAATCAGCTAACCAGCTAACCAGCTAACTAGCTACCCAGCGAATCAGCTAACCACTAACCAGCGAATCAGCTAACCAGCTAACCAGCTAACTAGCTACCCAGCGAATCAGCTAACCACTAACCAGCGAATCAGCTAACCAGCTAACCAGCTAACTAGCTACCCAGCGAATCAGCTAACCACTAACCAGCAAATCAGCTAACCAGCTAACTAGCTAACCAGCCGCTGTGGGATGGTCTGCTGTAGGCGAGGACAGGGAGGTGCGGGTAGTTCTCTTGTTGCTGTCGCTTTGGATTATTATCCAATAAACAAACTATCAAAGTGTACATAGACCACACTGCCCCTGGTTAGGGGTAGCTACGAACGCAGATACACAAAAAAAAACGATCCAAGGCCTTCTTAGAGGGGATACTTTCATTTATTAGATTTATTTAGGTTAGATGGTGTGCACATTAACTCAAGATGAATGTGTTTAATTGGGGACTCCCCTTTGCGCATGCGCCAGCTGAACATCAGTTGTTTGAGTGTTCTCTTCGTGGCAGCGTGGGTTCCCTCCGGGTTCTCCGGGTTCTTCCTCCCACAGTCTAAAGACATGCAGTCAGGTTGATTGATCTCTAAATTGCCCATAGGTGTGAATGTGAGAGTGAATGGTTGTCTATGTGTGCCCTGGATGGACGGGCGGCCTGTCCAGGTGACCCCCCCCCCCTTCGCCCAATGTCAGCTGGGGTCGGCTCCAGCGCCCCGTGACCCTGATGAGGATAAGCGGTATGGAATAAAATATTTATTTTCCAGTTCATATTTTAAGTTGGACAAACAAAATTAATTTAATTTAATGAATATCGTTAATTTATTTGAGATGTATTTGATACATTCAATGAGTCATTTCTTTGAGTGTAGCTAGCATTACCTATAAGCCCAAACCGCACATTATAACACACACACACACACACACACACACACACAAAGAACCCTCTACTGCCCGTTGCTTAATGCTTATTAAGCGGTCTCTGCCTCTAGTCAGTTACTCCTCATACTACACACACACACACACACACACACACGCATTTAGTTATATATATATATATATATATATATATATATATATATATATATATCTCAGTATAAGATAGCATTGTTATTTTGACATTTTTTAGTGTGGTCAAATGTTTAGATTGTGTGTACAGTTGAAATGCTCCTGCCCAGTATTTATTTGCATCTTTAAGTCACACACAAAAGAAACAAGAACAACAATGGTCTTGTTTTGTTATTTGATGGATTAAACAACCTAAAGAGCAGGCAGCAGCCTTTAAGGAGACTCGGACCAGGGGCTCATGTTACCGTGCTGAATTTACTTTCCCACTTTTAAAAATGAGGAATGAGAAGATTCCCTTAGCGATTTAAAAAAAGTGTCCTGTGTTGTGTTAACCACATGTCAGAGAATAATAATGTAAACTTTATTGATCCCACAATGGGGAAACATGTGTCCAATCAGAGTTGAGTATTAGAATGTTATTTATCCACTTAGCTCGCTCTAGCTCCAGTCATGAAATATAGTATCAGAAAAATGGTGAAGGAGTCTGAATTTGCCGTAACCATGCAGGTTGCTGGAAGGGGATTTACAGGAGTAAGAATATTCTGGGATTGTCATGAAACTAGTCAATTGTCTCACCTCGCGTCAGGAGAGCAATGTTGGAGAGACACAAGTAAATATGTTAAAGATGATAGTTCAGCTAAACATTTCTAACTGTATTAAACAAAAATAGAATTGAGATATTAATACTTTTCCTGGGCATCACATTTGTATTAATTCTTCGGGGAATTGAATTTGCAGCGTGACAAATGGAAAATTGTTTAATTTCCATGCTGGTCTCTTTTGTCGGCCGCCACATTTAGTATATAATGACGTATCAACCAGCCGTTAGCTTAACAGGTGCCAACACCGTTAGCTCCTCATGCGCTCACGTTTGAAGGGTTGCATTATTCTGACATCCACATGTGAGAGTCGAGTGACATTTAAAAAAAGCATTCCCTCAATATACATTAAAACCCCCTTGGAGCAATGTGTTTGTGATTGTGTACTCAGGCAGTATGTCTGAGCGCGTGTCCTGTTCATCACTTTCTGATTACCTCGCTAATCTGGCGCTGAAACCTCTGTCAGAGTGGGCGAGACCTCTGGAAAGGATGTGACTACAACAGATTATCTGTGCCGGTCCTTCCCCAGATAGAGGCGTGACGTAGGGCTGAAGTCTGGCCTGGAGCTGAGTGTTGCGTGCCAGATAATATGGAGAGAGCCTCCCTGTTTCCGCCGCTCTGTAATTAGCAGCGGAGGCCGGTTGGGAGATGAACTGTAAAGGTGAAGAGGAAACACCATGAGGTCATGGCTCACTGTCAGGGTCAGGGACTTCCTGATGAGGCGAGGCTGTTTGGACCGCGCTGAGAAGACGTGGAAGTGATGTGGACTCAAGGAAAAAAACTAAGTTGTGTGTCAGTGCTTTGACACCCTGGAGCTCACAAAAAAGATCATTATGTAAATAAATCCTACTTTAAATCAACAATAACCTTTTAATATTGTCACAATCTTCAAATAAACCATCTCAAATGTATCAATGAACAGAGATTTTGGAAATGCATGTTTTTAATGTCCGTCCTGAGCGCGTGTGATGTGGTAATAGCTCACACAGTTGAGTTGGCAGTGCACACAGTTGGCTGCTTGTTGTTTTGGTGTTTTGGGGCCGGGTGCCCGTGAGGTGCTGGTGTGGACAGCTGGCCCGTCTGATCCCTCTAGTCTGCCTTTAAATCGGTTTTAGCGGCAGCACTAATAAAGCTGATTATGTGCGTGGCTCAAGGCGCCACTAACTCGCCGGCTGCTGGCAGCTGGCGGGCCGGCCAGAAAAAAGAGGCGTATTAATTAGTGATTTGGTCATGTCGATTTCACATCTCTTCTTGAAATAAGCAGTTAATGGAAACTACACGGGCACTCGCAGCTGCTAGTACACACTTCACATGGATATTAAAATGTTCTATTTTAAATTTTCATCCCAGTCAATTTTTTTTTCAAATATGCCTTCCTTCCTTCCTTCCTTTCTTCCATCCTCCCTCCCTCCCTCCCTCCCTCCCTCCCTCCCTCCCTCCCTCCCTCCCTCCCTCCCTCCCTCCCTCCCTCCCTCCCTCCCTCCCTCCCTCCCTCCCTCCTTCCTTCCATCCTCCCTCCCTCCTTCCTTCCTTCCTTCCTTCCTCCTTCCTTCCTTCCTTCCTTCCGATCTTCCGTCCTTCCTTCCTTCCTTCCATCCTTCCTTCCTTCCTTCCTTCCTTCCTTCCTTCCTTCCTTCCTTCCTTCCTTCCTCCTTCCTTCCTTCCTTCCTTCCTTCCTTCCTCCCTCCTTTCGTCCGTCCTTCCTTCCTTCTGTCCTTCCTTACTTCCTTGCTTCCTTCCTTCCTCCCTCCTTCCTTGCTTCCTTCCATCCTCCCTCCTTTCGTCCGTCCTTCCTTCCTTCTGTCCTTCCTTCCTTCCTTGCTTCCTTCCATCCTCCCTCCCTCCCTCCTTCCTTCCTTGCTTCCTTCCTTCCTTCCTTCGTTCCATCTCATTGTTTAATGCGCTCAACTCGTGCTAAAGGACTCACACTGACTGAGAAGTACGAGGCACGAGGAGTTGGGCTTTGGACTTTCCCCCCTGTATGCAGAAAGAACACACACACACACACACACACACACACACACACACACACACACACACACACAGATAATGGTGTCTTAATAGTCCTATTGATTAGTGGGTGATGTTGTGTTGGGAGGGTGGGACGGAGAGCGGGGTCATTTCTGTCAAATATAAGACTTTCACGCATTATTTTCACAAACAACTCAATTTCTGTGGTAATCCAGATTATGTTAATTATTAGATTAAGACATTTACATGATGTGCAATAATACCAACGATAGTCCAGTTATGATCCAGAGGGACGCATGCATGCAAGAAATAGGATGGTAATAGAAACCTTGAGGGGGATGTCTTTCTTTTCTATTTCATCCCTGATTGGCATCCATGATTAGAGGCCTGTATGTCATCAACACGTACCGTCAGCACTTAGTGGAGCAATGTTTCTTCCAGCTGATTTCAGGTGAACCTTCTCTGCTAACCACTCCCCAACAGAACCACTGATGGTAAAGGTCTGCACCACATGCGTCGGCAAAGCATCTGATAGTTCAACAGTTTCACTCTGTACCGACATCTGTATCTGCGGAAACTTTCATGGGATTCTCTCCGGCCGTTTTAAAGATATTTCACTTTGAACCATCAATATCAATCTCATGGAGACACTCGCGGGATAGTCTCAGGTCCCCACCGTTTTTAGGATATATCCACGAGGTCAGATCAGTCTCCATAATTGCAAATGCACACAGAGAGAAACTCACAAACGCCAAATGAAAGATTCACACACGCACAGAGAAGGATTCATGAATACAGCCCAACGCTCACATAAATACATTACGATGTGTTTGTGTGTCGATCGCACAGCATTTATTTGTGCATCGCTCCACATCTGTTTGTGGGTTTTTGAGACTCACCTGCCGTGTCTCGAGTCAACATAGATCACATGACGGCCATCAACCCAACAGTTGTAAATCCTTTGTGTGTGCGTTTGTACATCTTTGTGTTTGCACTTGTGAGTCTCTCTGTGTGCATTTGCAATTATTGAGACTGATCTGACCTCGTATATATCCTCTGTCTGTAAAAGACGTCATGGCAATCCATCCACAGTTGTCAAGATGTTTCAGTTTGAGCCGAAGCTGTGGAGCCACATTGAAATCCCTAAACTTGTATGTGGGATGTTTGATGAGCAATGGAACTAATGAATCATGAAGAAATCCTCCAGGTTGTTTGTTGAGAAAGACTGAGTATAAACATGGCACGTCAATACAGGATTTTAGGATTATGACTTTAGTGCACGCTTTATTGACATATTTATCTTTCTACAATGAGAAATGCTATACACATAAACACGGAAAGCTCTATTAATTCATCATAACCAATGGTTATGTAATACTGCCAGTATACAGAAAGAATAGACCCTCTCTTTACTTACTGATGTGTCCTGATGTAACCTCAAGTTCTAAAAGAGCAATCTACGATGTTCAGTAAATGAATCCAGCAGCAAACAACTACGATCCATGTAAAGATATGGTGGAGTTATGTCTACATGAGAAGAGGCAATAAGGCAATGAGGTCAGAGATTGTGTCAACAATTTACTGCACATGCCTTAATGATCAATTTATGACATAATATAACATAATAACTCTATTTAAGGGACAACAGAGAGTGTGTGATCCTTGTGTAGCTGTGCTTGTCGAGCATACACCCCCGGGAAGAGTGTTTGGCTGGTGAATGGGTGTCTTTGAGTCACTATCCCTGCTCCCGTGAGCATTGCCATTTCTCTGGTTTCACTGGCTGAGAGCAGCTTGCTTGAATTGGTCGGGGGCCCAGGGCTTCCCACAGGCCCTAAACTCAACAAAGCCTTTATGACAGGCAGTTTCAGTGGCTGCACAGAGAGCTGTTTCAGTAACAGATCCACTTGAAAGACGCATTTTCTTTTTCCAGTCACTACTCTGCTCATCGGTTTGGAAACCTTGAGGAGTTGTTGCTGTTTGGGTTTCAAGGGTACGTCAGCGTTTACAATTCAGCCAAGCGAAGTGGAAGCGTCTTCAAACGTGCATTGCCTCCACTGACCAGCAGGGGGCGGCAACTCGGGATAAAAAAAAAGTGATGTATGGAAGTCTATGAGAAAGGGACTCTACTTCTCTCTTGATTTATTCCCTCAGTAAACATTGTACACATGAGTTTATGGTCTCAATCTTACTTTCAAGTTTTCTTCAATACAGCGCGATGTTGATTTAGTACACTCTGGTGCTTTAGAGTCAATACAGCAGAGTATGCTTTAGGGTGGGCTTATTGTGATTGACAGGTTGCTGCCGCTACCAGAGACGTCACTCCCTACGTCACTCTTCCGCATTCTGCAGTTATCGTTTATTGTTTTTTTGTATGGTGACGTCCGTAAGCCATGAGGCCGAAGCCTTAAAAACGTCAGTCACAAAGCACTGCATGACGTCTCAATGACTACATCCACTTCTTCGGTCTATTATCTACATCCAAATGAAACAGGTGGTACAGGCTTTGTTTAAGATACCTCCTGAATACATTTGCAAGGATGTAGGCACTGCACTGGGCAGCAAACCTCTCAGGTGATAGGTTGCTGGTAATTACAGAATCATGGGTTCATCCTGAGAAGTATGGGACGAGATGAGGAGCTCAGACATCAGGAGGGTGTTCTGTATAGACAGATACAGTGGAGATGGTTCAGCCATCTGATTAGGATTGGCATAGTCTTCCATTCCCAGGAATGCCTCATGATCACCCACAATGGACTGGGAAACATTGATGGGGTGAGGGACATCGATCGGCTACCATGATGACACTGATACTCACACGCTGTGGTGAAAGGAACATAGATCGGTATGTTCGAGACAAAACCAGATTGTATGGAAATCTACGAGAAAGGGACTCTACTTCACTCTTGATTTATTCCCTCAGTTAACATTTTAATTCTGAGTCTTTTTCTCAATTTCTAGTTTCAAGTCCTCTTTAATACAGCATGATGTTCATTTAGTAAAGTATGGTCCATTTAGAGTTTATGAGGCATTTGACACTGATATCCAAACAGAAAATGATGAACAAGAGCATTCATTACATTAACTCACAATTCATTGAAATAACATTTAGATCTGACAAATAAGTATTGAAAGCTCAACGTGAGAGGACACTCTGTAGGTCTGACAAAGGTCAGACCCCTTCAGGAGAGCAACGAGGATGATGCCTCTCCCCGGATAGACAGAAGAATAGATGTCATGTGACAGAACAGTTACAGAGTTACATAAACTTTCAATGAACATGACAGAATGTATGAATAATTAGTAGTAGCAGGGCCATGGCAGGATGCATCGCAAAGAGGCAGGGCCATTGGGATGGAGGCCAGGTCGAGGCCAGGGGCTGGATGCAGGACAGACCCAGCCAGGTCCAATGGACCCTGTGGGACGTGAAGTCACAAAGACTTCAGGGAGGAAGCAGAGTTAATAATATGTGATGGAGGGATGTAAACTCATCCATAAGGAGAGAGGAGAGGAGAGAGGTGCTCAGTGTATCCTAAACGTCCATAAGGAGAGAGGAAAGGAGAGAGGTGCTCAGTGTATCCTAAACGTCCATAAGGAGACAGGAGAGGAGAGAGGAGAGGAGAGAGCTGCTCAGTGTATCCTAAACGTCCATAAGGAGAGAGGAGAGGAGAGAGGTGCTCAGTGTATCCTAAACGTCCATAAGGAGACAGGAGAGGAGAGAGGAGAGGAGAGAGCTGCTCAGTGTATCCTAAACGTCCATAAGGAGAGAGGAGAGGAGAGAGCTGCTCAGTGTATCCTAAACGTCCATAAGGAGAGAGGAAAGGAGGGAGGTGCTCAGTGTATCCTAAACGTCCCCCAGCAGCTATCAGCCTGTAGCAGCATCTCTAGGTCTGGACCAGTTGAACCTGATTCAGCCCAAACTATAAGACTAAGAGGAAAGTCTTCAGTCTCCATGGTGACGGTGTCTGCCTCCAGGACTGAAGGTGAAGCTGGTTCCATAAAAGAGGAGGAGCTTGATAACTGAAGCTGCATTACTCTAGTCTAGATTAACTGGAGGGACTGTATCTCAGCAACCACTAGGGCTATTTTAATCATTTTTACATTCTTACATTTTTTTATTTTTTTTATTTTGTTCACATGTGTACATATCAGTACATATATTTCTGGGTAAGAGTAAATGAAGATGGCACACTGAAAACATATTAAAATATCAGGCCGAATTGAAAAAAACCCACTTCCAGGATGATTTTATGTTTGGAATCAGGCAGTTTAAAGGTTTAAAACTCTCACAGATCATATTTAAATATGTTAACATTCTCCCTGCAACGTTTTCCTTTGAGAAAGCGAAGCAGAACAAAGTTAGAGAGGTTTTAGTCCAGAGAATTCAGGCGAAGTCTCCGCCATTTTGGCAAATTTGGGATTTGAATTTTCTCCTATAACAAACCATATATTTCACTTCTATGTTACTCATGATGTTCAATATATCTAAATACAGCATTTGAAGATTTTTTTTTTTTTTAACTGCTCAACAGGGGATTGGTCGATTTCAGAAAACGATAAATTCTTTGAAACGTCAGAGCCAGTAGCATTGAGGGCTACCAACCAGGACTAGATTTACAACACTGGGAGCCAATAAAAATACAATCCAATAGTCTGAAAGTACCTTCCCTACACATGTCACCTGTTACCTCTGCATGTCCAGAGGAGTTAAACGAGGTTCAGGGTAGAGGTACAACATATCAGTGTGGATTTACAAGGAAAAATGTGTTTTAATGGTCCTAATCAACAATGCTAAGAAGAACTGGCTGATTCGAAAAGGATAAAGCGATTTATGTTTCTGTGTCATTTGGCTCATATCTGGCTGATGCTTTGGTGTCGAGGGATTTGGAAGACATGTGTGGAATCTGTCCGGAATGGTTTATTAATATCATGCTTTGTCTGATAGCACCCAGCTAAGGGTCACTGGTCCCGGAAACATGTTGAGTGGGCCAGATACGATAATCTTATCTTTATAAATATTGCATTTTCCTGTTGTAGTTTTTTTAAAACGGCTAACCGATTCTTGTAGCCAATGTCCTGTTGTTTAATTTGATGTGCAACATTAATATATGTGCTTGTGTCTTATAGAAATAAAGACCCCAAACCCCATAGGGGGTCTACAGTTTCCAAAAGGTTAAGAAGATTACACAACCGTATAGCTTTTACGTAAATCTGAACAATAAGAACACATTCTGATTTGGGAGTAGAAGTTGTGAAACAAGAAAAGCACATGTGACCGCTCTGTGGTCCTCCTGTTCAGTGGACAATGTGGAGACGTTCGTTAGCTGGAAGCGAGTCGGAAACATCTGTAACCGAACACATTACTCACGCCTAATTTCTTCCCCTCGGATAGAAATAGAACCCCCCCGAACACAAGGAGGTGACTTCAAAAGGCTCGCAGGCTTCTGAACATTTCACAAGGTAAACAGAGAAGTGATGCAGGCGGCCGCAGTGTAATTGCCGGCCTCCTTTCACTGTTGCCTGGACTTTCATCTGGAATGTGCAGTGGGGAAGAACTGTGTTGACATTCAGCTCGGCCTGGTTGGAGGCCGCATGGCGCTCCACGACAGTCCTCTGCAATGACCGGTTGCTTTGCTTAGCTTCTCGATGGCTTCAATGGTAGGGTGACCAGATTTGAGTTTGGGAAAAAGAGGACACTTCGTCTCGTGCCGAGCGATTAAACTCTCTTGTTCTGCCTGTTTTGTGATATACATGCCTAAAAGGAGGATCATTTTTGTGTATCCGGCAACACTGAGATCGGTGGACCGATGACTGTTCAGTCAGAGCTTGCGCAAGAAGGTGGAACGTAAGGGAGATACCATTTACAAAACTTGTAAGGGGTGAAAACTAGTTTGTGAAAGACCAAGAAAAACACAAATATCCGACGAAGCAAAATCACGGACGTTTTTGGAATCTCTGCCGGACGCTATTTTTAGAACTCAAAAAAAGGACATGTCCGGGGAAAAGAATAGAATAGAATAGAAGAATAGAATAGTACTTTATTAATCCCCAAGGGGAAATTTGCGGACAGAGTAGCACCAATGAACATTAAACTAAAACACAATAATACAATATACATATAAGAAAGAAAAAGGACGTCTGGTCACCCTATTCAATGGTGGATAGGTAGACTGAATGCTCCAACGCTTGGACAGTTACTTGGTCTCACGTTCGTCACGTGACCACAGCTCCGATAACACCATACTAATACAGAACACACCTTTTACAGCCGGCGCCACTGTACCTGGAGTAGTATTACGCAACAATACTACCAAAGTGACAGCACAGTGACTGTGACGCTCAATACATGGGATGTGTGGAGGTGCTCGGCCATGCGTCCCTGATCCCAGTGCATTGGGACTCAGTATTTCAGTAAATAACCTTGTTTGCTCCTCCTGGGAGGTAATGGAACATGTTGACCTTGGACAGCAGCTGGTTTCTCACAATATTCCAAGATCATGCAAGAATCAAGGACTCCTGAGATCACATGTAATTCCATCCTGTCCGGCTTTAAGTAATGTGCTTTTGACCGGAATCGCTCAGCATCTTGGATTATGAAAAAGGCGTAGCTCGATGAGATGATCACTGGAGAGGTCTCGGACATGTTGAGCTTAGAACAAAGACTCCAAGTGGCGTGAAGCAGCTACTCTCTCCATTACAAGAAGACTCCACTATCCCTTTTAGGTTGTATTTTGTTAGTTTGTTGTCTAACCACCAGAACATCGGAGAAGCGCCGGGCTTTTGACCAGCGTCAGGTTAGCGTGTGAACACAGCAGCGTGTCGAGACAAGTTTTAAAGCCAGTTATTTCCAAGGAAAAGCACATGTGGAATTATTACCTCAACAGTTAATTGTCTACATCATAAGACCTCAGACTTTTTATATTTCAAGTTCCTTCACTTTTACCTCCAAATAAAGTTGTTCACGTTAGTTTAAAATGGTTTCATGCCAAGTTAGACTTCGTTAGCGATGTCATCACATTTCTATAAACACTCTATATATAAATTGCATAACAGTGGAAATGAAAGGGAAAAACTATGAAGCGCACCAAAGGGCGTTGTGCATCATAAAAGCCGCTGCTGTTGGAAAACATGTGTCATGCAGGCTGCTGCCGGTATTCAGGAGCTTAAAGGTAGGTATATCTCTCCATAATCACTGTATACATCTGCAGGACTTTGTTGTATTCAAGGAACATGCGTCTCCTGACGGAGAATATATCTCTTCCCATAATATGACTCCTGAAACCGACAAAGTTGCCAAAGAATGTTTCGTTTACACGTTTCATCACTTAGGAATGATGGATCATGTAAACAAGAGAACATTCTCTGGCAGCGTGACCAGAGCGAGATTTAAGATGATGAAGAGAGATGCACAACTTTTGTTTCTCATACCATGGAACCCGAGTTCAGCCGAATGACACATCTGCAGTTACCGTATTTCCCTGCGTCTAACTTCACGTCAGCCTAACGCTGTCTAGTGTGGTTTACAAAACATGTAGACGCTGTCTAGATAGGCAGGAGGAGCTTTATGAGCGCAGTAAACATTTGATATTCAACGGCTAAACGCCAACAAAGCAGGCGCCATTAAAACATATTGTGAATTTGGCAATTTCTATCTTTTTTCACTACATTTGGACTTTTGGACTGAAGACTTAGACAGTTACCGAGACGTTGCTGAGGGCGATGAGGTGGATGGAAGTTATCAATGATAGTAACTTGTATTATTATAATGGTAAATGTATGAAGCTTCCAAATATTTAGTACAGTGGTACAAATGTCTACCGTCTTTTCCCGCTGGGATGCCTCTCGGCAAAATCAACAATCTTGATGATCTGGTAAGTTCAAACCATCCTGCTTGGTGGTAACATGTTCCCCTTCTCTGCTTTACATGCAACATCATTGTAATTTTTACACTGGCTACCTCCACCTGAAAAACTTTTTTTTTTTTAAAGTGAATCTATGCATCAGAAGCATATGTACTGGAGGCCATTTATTAGATTTCATGCAGCTCCCTCTCTTCCACATGTTCCATAGTCCTCCCCAACACCTGTACACTTTGATGTGTAAGATCATTAATCCACTGCACGGTAGCCCTGAACTTGCTTGCAGAGTTCACTTCATTTCGGGATTGGGAACTGCACATCTGTACCAGAAAGTCTGTCGATGTGAAAGATCTAAAACATGTTTTCATATTGAGTTTAGGATCTACTAGTTTCTGAGCTTGACAAACAGGGACTTAAAGTCAGCATCTCGGCCTTTGCTGCTTGGATTTTAACAGTTATTTTCAATTATTAAGTTGAATATTAAAACTGTTGGTATACCCCTCTAGGGATGGTCAGAATGTATGGATGTCTTTATAATTCACATTGTTATTGTTATTGATATTGACCCCAAGAGGCAGCCTCGAATTCTAGAATGTAAAGCCAATGAAGAAGTGCCTTGAACCTAAGTTATATCTAATCGCCAGCAGGGGGCGACTCGTTGGCGAACAAAGTCTGATTGTATGGAAGTCTATGGGAAAATGACTCTACTTCTCTCTTGATTTATTCTCTCAGTAAACATTGTAATTGTGAGTTTATGTCTCAATCTCTAGTTTCAAGTCTTCTTCAACACAGAACAATGTTCATTTAGTAAATGATGGTCATTTAGACTCAAACAGACCATAAAGCAGGGGACGCTTCAGGGGCGGGGCTACAAGGTGATTGACAGGTTTGTCAGCACAACATTAGCAGTGGTTTGGTTAAAGAACTTTATCCCTTTCACTGTGATTTCAGTTCATAAACTTCTATTCAGGATTAAAAAAACAAAGACGGCATTGAACCAAAAAACAAAATGACAAAGGCCAAAACCACTTCCCACATTCAACTGGTCACATCACAGCAACAATATCCACCTGCTATGTAGAGTGTGTGATTTAGGGTCTATGTGTACAGATTGTAAAGTCCTCTGAGGCTAATTTGAGATTTTGATGCTACACAAAATGAATGTAATAAGATTGAATTTACCTTCTGATTGTGTAGCTTGTTGGGATTTACATTGTTTGTCACTGCTGTTATCTTTAATCCGTATGACGTTCAGAATCACTGAGAACTGGTCCATCGAACTTGACACGGTGCTTGTATTTAGTATACAGTGATCAGCGGTTGAAGAACCAGGGATCAGTGCCTTGCTCAAGGGGCATCAAATGGGATGAATGAGATCATCCCCTATCGGTCTGGAGATTGTCTGACCTCTGGCAAACCTCAGCACAGACATGCACAGCTTGTTCCATTGGACAACCCAGAGGCAATGCAGCGCTCGGCCTCCCTCTCCTCAGAGCTCCATGAAGCTGCTGCTGCAGCCTCAATATATGGAGCGCTTCCACGAGCCCAGTGCTTTCATAACAGCTGTAAACGGGACCGTGAAAACAGGACAACCATGTAGCCGGGCTGTGGCGACAGACAGCATCCGAGCTGTTTACATTGCATTGAGTCGGACATAAACACATACACTCGCTCCGTGTCATCCCCTCCCTCTCCCCCCTCTCTCTCTCCCTTCCGAAGAAAACATCGGTGGCTTTCTCCTGGCAGACCTCTCAGCGGCGGTGCGAGGGTCAAAGGTTAAATATGTGACCTGACCATTTCAGGATCTTCTGCGGGTGTACCATGACCGGAGATAAGACTCTGCCTGCTGCTGACTGCGGAATACAAAAGAACCTTGTATAGATCCTGGCTTGTTAGGATGTGAAAGTATTCCTACACATGTCCTCTGGTTACTGTGGAGGTGGTGGGGGACGGGAGGATGATGACAAAGCTCTCGTCCCTGATGAACCACACCTCCCACCCCATGTATGACACACTCGCAGCTATGCAGCTCCTTCAGCTCCTTCAGCCACCGGCTGATTCACCCCCGGTGTCTGAGGAGAGGTACACAAGTCCTTCAGTATTAGTATTTAGTTTTTAGTATTGTGTTTTGTGTTTTATATTTATTTTCATGGAGCTCTGATAAGCTGTGATTTTTTAAATGTCCCCACTGTGGGACAAATAAAGGAATATCATATCATATTTATACAGATAACTCCTCCCACACTATTGGTCTACATGGTGGATATATACAGAGTGTGAGTATGGGTGCATGTGAGATCCCCGGCATGATGAGGTAGTGTGTGTCCATTTGTGTAAACAGTGGTTGAAATGCTTCATGCTTCACCGTCCAAACTCATATTCATATGGGGGGGATATTCATGGTTATTAGCAGCCAGAACATCTTTCATGCAGGTGGACCCCGCTTCCTCACGCAGGGAGTCGATGCACAGGCTGACCGAGACCACCTTGTATTTGGCTGGTTGTTTTTAAAACTGCATAGAGAATAGAGAAAACACAGGCGTAGTGTCACGTGTGATTTATTATGACCTCCTGGGGTGCAAATAAAAATATCTCCAGAAAGTGGACACATTCAAAACAGAATATTTTCTATACAAGATAACAAATATATGAAGAACTTCCTTAATAATACAAATATTGTTTGTAACTATAACTTAACTATATATATATATATATATATATATATATATATATATATATATATATTCATATGTATATATTGAGAGACATTTTGAATATATATATTTATATACAGTATATTCATAATTCCTCTCATATATATATATATATATATATATATATATATATATATATATATATATATATATACACATATGTATACAGGCACGTGCACAGACATTTTGGGGGGCAGGTTCTCAAACCCCAAAAAAGGGCACATGCCAAAAAAAGATTCTGACAGAGTTAAAGCATAAGCAGCAATATGACCTGTGTTTCCTCTGGGCAGCATCAGACAGCTATCTTACACTTCCTTTATGAATAAAGATGAATTATTATATAGCAACAACAGTACAAGCGTTCTGATTGGCTAATGGGTCGTCGCGCTAGCCACGTATTGCCCTCCTCACCGGTCTGATTCGGATCCGTATTGTCCTCTTACATCATTTTCAAAATGAGCGATATTGATAGACATCAACAGCCAAGAGCAGTGGTCCTCAAACTAAGGCCTGCACATGTGGCCCTCTGAACCAGGGGCGGTTTTTCCTACAGGCGGTATAGGCGGTCGCCTAGGACGCCATTAAGATGGGGGCACAAAAAAATGCACTCCCCTCTGAAAAGAAATACATTAAATATAAAGTTTTGTTTTGCCACTGCTGGGGCTTGAACCCTGGATCTTGCATCCACCGAACGAGCGCTACTACCCACTAAGCCACAGCACCCAAAAAGTTTTTTACACACTGCATTAAGTTCTGTTTTTTACCAAAAGTACGTGAGCTTGTGAGTGGCGCGGAGCATGTCGGCGCAAAAGTCTCACAATAACTAAAATAAATGCCCATCGGATATCAAAACACATTTGGGGGGACTTGATGACTGAGAGAGTAACTTTTATTCTTAAACACTGATGAATGAAAAAAAAAAAGTGCCTCGTGAAAAAAGGGCACTTTACTCATCCGGGGCAAAAGGGGCTGGTGCTTGAGCACCACTAGGGCTCTATCTGTGCACGTGCCTGTATGAAATAAACTGAATTGAATGAATATATAAAACAAGGAGTGGCTATATCTTCTAACTTTGAGCAAAACAAACCCTAATGTGCATCAAAGCATATGCAACACATGTGAGTGAATCATCCTCGTATGGATGCGTAAATGGACCCAGAACTACAGCGTGTGCTCCCCACCTCCACGCTGCTCTCTTCCTGCGCTGTGATAACGGCGTTGAGGGGCTCAGCCACTTCCCCGTGTTGTTGGCCTTGACCTTGACAACCAAGCAGCCTGCCATCACACCTCATTAACGTTAACAACAGTCTGCCTGGTGTGAACTGCTGGATATGGGAACCTTCTGGACTTTTATGGCTCCAATTGGCTGTCAGGTTCTAACATGTGGAAAGAGGAAGTTGTATTATCTTCACTGTTAGGCTAATAGCAGGCTGCATTCATGTTGGAAATGCCTCACAGTGTGCAGTGGTTAACACCCACACAGGGATCAGGTTCTGCTGGGGCTTTGTGTGGCACTCTTAACACCCTTTATACTCGTACTAATTGTTCTCTTTATCAGAACTAGGCTGGAAATGTAATAAGGATCATGATGGATAAAACATGACAATGACTCTGTAACCAGGGACAACTGCCTTATACGTATATGTGTGTGTATACACACAGAAACATGAAGGTGCCATCTGGAACCAACAATGGTTCTTCAGAGTGGTGCCGTAAATAGAAGAACCATTTCTGGTTCCACAAAGAATCTTTCAAACAAGGGTTCTATAGAGAACCATTTCCTTGAAGAGGTCTTCAAAGAACCTATAAAGGTGTCTCAAAGAACCGTAAGAAATAGTTCTTCAAGGCAACATTTCTGGTTCCACAAAGAACCTTTCAAACCAGGGTTCTTTAGAGAACCATTTCCTTGAAGAGGTCTTCAAAGAACCTATAAAGGTGTCTCAAAGAACCTTAAGAAATAGTTCTTCAAGGCAACATTTCTGGTTCCACAAAGAACCTTTCAAACCAGGGTTCTTTAGAGAACCATTTCCTTGAAGAGGTCTTCAAAGAACCTATAAAGATGTCTCAAAGAACCGTAAGAAATAGTTCTTCAAGGCAACATTTCTGGTTCCACAAAGAACCTTTCAAACCAGGGTTCTTTAGAGAACCATTTCCTTGAAGAGGTCTTCAAAGAACCTATAAAGGTGTCTCAAAGAACCATAAGAAATAGTTCTTCAAGGCAACATTTCTGGTTCCACAAAGAACCTTTCAACCAGGGTTCTTTAGAGAACCATTTCTTTGAAGAGGTCTTCAAAGAACCTATAAAGATGTCTCAAAGAACCGTAAGAAATAGTTCTTCAAGGCAACATTTCTGGTTCCACAAAGAACCTTTCAAACCAGGGTTCTTTAGAGAACCATTTCCTTGAAGAGGTCTTCAAAGAACCTATAAAGGTGTCTCAAAGAACCGTAAGAAATAGTTCTTCAAGGCAACATTTCTGGTTCCACAAAGAACCTTTCAAACCAGGGTTCTTTCGAGAACCATTTCCTTGAAGAGGTCTTCAAAGAACCTATAAAGGTGTCTCAAAGAACCGTAAGAAATAGTTCTTCAAGGCAACATTTCTGGTTCCACAAAGAACCTTTCAAACCAGGGTTCTTCAGAGAACCTTTTCCTTATAGAGTTCTTCAAAGAATCAATAATGGTGCCTCAAATGAAAGAATGGGTGATGGTTCTCCATAGAACCACAACGCCTTTTAAAGAACACTTATTGTCTGTGTGTAGGTGAGATATGGAACACTTTACCTCGCCAACTGGGCCTCTTCATCTTCTGGGCTCGGTTTACTGGAGGGCTTACAGTATAAGTCACATTCCGTGTTCCTTCAAAGACACGACCGGCGGCTCACAGGAGCACCGAGAGTGACGAGCACGAGACGGTCCTGAAGCTGCATTTCAGACGAGGTACCCGGACAACTAAAGAAGAGTGAACTCAACAATTACATTTAGTATAACTTTTCTTTTATTGTGCATTTGAGCAATATTGAAATGCTTACATTTGGGCCTAGAGGAATGTCCCATCCTGTACCTGATGATGTCAAACACGAACCAAGGCCTGGTGAACTTTTCCAAGATGAAACATTTGTTTGCACTGTTGATTTAAACTTGTATATACAATGTTCAATATTTCAAGTCCAAGAGACAGTATTTTAAAATCATGAACATAATTTATTAAGTGTTTTCGAGTCTTGCCACAGCCTTGAAACATGCACACATTATCACTCACAAATGATCTTTCTAGACAAAATTTGCTAACATTTTTGGTTATATCTGTGAAAGTATCTGCACATCCCAGCAATCAATAAATAAAATGCTCTGCCAACATGTTTTTGTTTGTTGTGTTGTTCCTTTCAGCTCTCTAACGTTACAATGGATGCAGACATTGAGAGTGAACTCTCAAACACCAGGCTAGTTATTCCTCCTTTACTGTGTAACCACATTGACATGTTTACCAAACTCCACCACCACAGTCCCTGGGCTGATGGAACATTGTTCCCTCAAAGCCAGGAACTACGAGGAACTGAATCTACATCCTGGCTACTCTGGTCAAAGTGCAGCTTAAGGTTCCTTTGGTCCTAAAAAAAAGCGATTCTTTGGTTTTTGGGAAAGTTCCGTCAGTGTAAGTGAGCTCTAAATGGTCCAGAGTTGACTGAGGTCACGGGACGAGGACTCAGAGGGGCTCAGTGCTCCTGAGTCCGAGTGCTTCTGGGTCCTAATGCTCCTGGGTCCTAGTGCTCCTGGGTCCTAGTGCTCCTGGGTCCTAATGCTCCTGGGTCCTATTGCTCCTGGGTCCTAGTGCTCCCTCGCCCAAACTGGCAGAACGGACTGTCATGAGAGTTTTCACATGATGTTGGTCATGTGGGTGTAGGAGGGAGGAATCGAAGAAGAAAATATAAGAAAGACGGAATGTAGGAAAGACCGGAGGATTGTACTGGAGAACACATCTAATCCCCCCAAAAAAGACAAAAACCAAGGATGGGAATTACATTTGGAAAATAAAGGACAGAATCAAGAAAAGGAATGGCATTGAACCAGGGAAAGAAGAGCAAAACAGGCCAGGGAAAAAGGGGAAGGACATTAGGGAAGGTTAGATACTTAAGGTCTGGCATCCTTCTTGTATGTCAAAAAAGAGCCAAAAGGTGACCCAGGAAAACCAACAAGGCTCACAAAGACAAAAACAAGTGTATTCTTCTCTTGTTTGATCTCCTTCAGGTTTCTGTAGCTCGGGGCGACACGACGTGAAGGCGGAGAACAGAACAACTAAACTAGAACTTGACGTGGAGAGATCCTGCAGAGCACAGAGGGAACGCCCGGTACTCAGCCCGACGTTAACTACCTGCTGAGGAAATGTAAAATATTTTATTGCTGTTTAAAAGAAGATCTGGGGAATGAAGGCAGATTGTAAGCAGCTCTGCGGAGGAGCAGGAGTTTGGGATGTAATACAGGGGTTCAGTCTCCTCTGCTTTGAAAAACAACAACAACATCACATGAAGGCTTGAGTATAAGTGAGCAAGCTTTTGTTTATGAGTTTGCACAAAAAAAAGGAAAGTTGTCTGAGCAGAAAGTATTTTGTATATAAATGTACCATCAAAGCATTGTGCATGTCACCAATCACCCATTCACACACCAATGGGAGGGGCTACCACGCTAATTACCACCTGCCCATCAGATTCTGAGCTAAATGCTCATTCACACGTTGCCCAATGACTGTGAGCCCGGCACCGGACCCAGGATACTCCTTTAGCGGTGGCCCACATTTTCCAAAGTGCTAGCACGTGGTGACCTTGTCACCTCTCAGAGTTGCCAAGAATGCAGATGAATAAAGTGAACTAGAGAGAGAAGGTCACACCGTGACTCCTGCCTTACCTCCACGCAGCTGACCAATCACAGGTGAGAGTCGTATCGCTGGTGAAGCTTCAGAAATGGTTGTCGGAAAGTTTCCAAAAATCACCGACACTCAACCAACAGTTCAGAAGAGCTTCAGGACCTTTTTGATGCATGAACTTTCCTCTGTTTCAACCATGAGCTTGATTACATTACATAACACAGGGTTCTTACACATGTTGACCAGTGGATTTCCATGACTTTTCCATGACTTTTCCATGACTTTAAACCAAATTTCCATGACCAAACTTAAATCTCGGTATAAGCATGAGAACTGTAGAAAATGTTGCGTATTGAGAGCTATCACTGGCTTATATTTTGGCCGTCTTTCTTTAAAAAATATAATTATTATTTCAAACTCGGCATGAATGAACGTGTGATTTTAGCAAATTTCCATGATTTTCCCAAACTTTTATGATTTAAGTTTTTGCCATGACTATTCCAGGCCTGGAAATTACCATTTTAAAATTCCATGACTTTTCCAGGTTTTCCATGACCGTACGAACCCTGATAACATGTCATTTAGTTGATGCTTTTATCGATGCAGAACAATTTACATTTATCCAAAGCGACTTACAATCATGTTACATTGATACACCGTAGAAACAGCTAAGTCAGGCAACTCAGGGTTAAGTGTCACACACATTCACAAATGCGCACAAAACGATTCACAAATATATTCGATTTACAAATGCACACAGAAGGATTTACAAATAAATTACTCTCACAAATGGACGCAGAACGATTAACATTCATTAGTGTTTTACAGAGCATAGTTCGGGAAGGAAGGCCACGCCCCTCACTCAGCCAATCATCGAGCCATCGGTACTTAAACACGTCGCACCTATTCACGCCCTCTTCGTCTCAGCGCCAAAATCCCAACCGACGGACCCCGTTCTTGTCTTCCCATTTCTCTACCACAGGACTACGAGAGCAACGGGGGACTCTGCACCGCCAGAGCTTCAGAAGAGACAACCCCCACCCACGAGGCTCCACCCCCGCCATTCCCTCTAACCACCAGACGCCAGCAGTCTCAAATCGCACCCCTCCGACCCGCTCTTCACAACCCTTCTACCCTACTCATTCCAGACATGATCATCCTTTCGTTCATTTATTAAACAATAAACCAACCGTAAACCCGTGTCAACTCTGACGTGGTTTTCATTAGTGAATATTGTAAATGCTTGTGTGCATTTGTGAATCTCTCTGTGTGCATTTGCAATTATTGAGACTGATCTGACACCATAACTCTACTCTCTGCTCCGTCAATGTGATGAGACGGTGATCTTGTCTGCTGGCTGACACCATAACTATGTATGCTCTGTTAATAATTCAGCAGCACATCCAGGTGTGATCACGGGCCCAGCATCTTGTGAAATAATCTGCTCAGATGGCAAAGAGGCACTTTTTTTGTGACAAAAAAAAGAAGCTAGTGAGTGTTCCAAACATAAGGAACCCGTTACACAGAACCGTCTGAGAAGCCATCTCTGCAAACTGTTTGGTGAAAACATCCGTTAATCAAAACTCTTACTGATGCCAAGAAGAGTTAAATCGTCTTTTTCCATCTTCTCTCAATCGGTGGGGTCTCCCTGGGAGGCTCACTTCTGACTGTTGTGAGACCCAAATAACACAACATGAATACAACATAATTAGAAATAAACTGGGGGGTTTGAGGAGAGGCAATAAGATGACCAACATAAGGGTTCTGTTTACCCTCTTGAATCACTGCCTTTTATTGGAAACACACATTTAATATATTCTCACCACATGCTTTGGAACAGTATTCGTGACTCATGACTTGCGTTACAACCTTTGAGGGAAAGTTAGCTAGCTCAACCAGAAGTTCTGTCGTAATTAAAAAATATATATTTTTAAACGTAACTGGTTATTGAAATCATGATTAATATTATTTTGACATTGTAAATGAACAAAATACTATTCTTTTGTAAAAGTATTTAGCGAACCAAATGCAGTACAGCTACAGCCCACTAGATGGTGATATTATGTCTATTATGCCCAGTTGTATTTGTTTATCTCAATATCACAAATCACAAATTGCCTTAGAGGGCTTACACAATCCGTACAACATCCTCTGTCCCTGGACCCTAAAAATACAATAAGGAAAAAAAACTGAAAAAAATGTAATGTGTAAAAGAAAGAGAAGATACCTCAAAGAGAGCATCTTAGCTGGGATCACCAGATGAACATACATGAAGGTTAGATGGATAGAGGGATGGATAGAGAGATGGATGGATGATAGATGGATAGATGGATGGATAGATGGATAGATGGATGGATGGATAGATGGATTATTAGATGGATGGATGATAGATGGATAGATGGATGGATAGATGGATAGATGGATGGATGGATAGATGGATATATGTATGGATTATTAGATGGATGGGTGATAGATGAATGGATGGATGGATAGATGGATGGATAGATGGATAGATGAATGGATTGTTAAATGGATGATAGATGAATGGATGGATGGATAGATGGATAGATGGATAGATGGATGGATGATAGATGGATGGATGGATGATAGATGAATGGATGGATAGATGGATAGATGAATGGATTGTTAGATGGATGATAGATGAATGGATGGATGAATAGATGGACAGATAGATGGATAGATGGATAGATGGATGGATGGATAGATGGATGGATATCATGCATTCCACTGCCACACCGACTGAAACTCAGCTGGTTCCGTAGGAGCTTGGTAGCTGAAGGCTCTGGCTCCCATCCTACTTTCGGAAACTCTAGGAACCACCAGTAGCCTTGCATTCTGGGAGTGCAGTGTTCTAGTGGGGTCAGAGGGTACAATGAGCTCTTTCTAGGTGAGAAGGATTTTAAATTGTATTCTAAATTTCACAAGGAGCCAATGTACAGAAGCTAAAATGGAGGTAATATGATCTAACTTCCCAGTTTTTTCGGCAACAGCCTTGACATGATTTTTAAGCAATTGTTGAATTGTTTTGTTTGCTTATTAAACAGGTTGTGCCTGATTTGTGCCATGTTACGTTGGTAAAATGTCACTCTTTGTTAGAGTTAAACAACATAACCTGATACCTCTGAGATACTTTACACAACTGTTGCACACCAAGGGAATGATCTGGAGTAATTTTTTCACTACATAATTTATTTTGGAGGTGTTCTGGGCCAAGTACAATAAGTTTGACATCAGAAGTTTGACATCAGAAAGTTGCAGGTCATGCTTGAAGATCTAACTGTTTTTTTCTGATAAAATTAGGTATCGTCTGCATAAAAGTGAAAATGTATGTAGCATATTATAATAATATTGCCTCAAGGCAGTATAGTAAGGTACATTAAATTAGTCCCATCACAGAACCTTGTGGAACTCCACAACTTGGGTGTGCATGGATAATTCATATACAAACTTGTTTAGTGCGGTTCCTCTAATCACAATGAATTGTTCATGGTGGCGTGAGAGTCAGTCGTGTTTAAATGCAACACTAGGGTACAGTATATTAGGACAAGTATAGACAAGTCCTTTATCTTATGCAATTAGAAGGCATGTAGTAGTTCTCACCAGTGCTGTCTCTGGACTTTGATGAACTCTACACCCTGACAGTAAAAACCTGAAACAAATGTTATGTAAGAATCATACAACTCATTAGCGACTGTTTACTGAAAGATCTTAAAGAGAAAGGGAAGGTTAAACATGTGTGTATCATTGGCTAACACCTCTGGATCAAGGGTGGGTTTAATTAAAGCTACTTCAGAGAACTTGTTTGTAAAGACAGCTTGTAAAGTGAAGAGGTGATACCTATAGGTATGGTGGTGCATGGCTGGACCCAACAGTAAGAGATGCAAGAGGTGTGGGTTCCTCTGCAGGCCGGTGGCCGGTTGGGTAGCCAGGTATTTACACACAAGAATATACAAAAAATCCAAGAGGCTGTAGTAGTCGTTCGGGGAATGTGAACTGACGATCTGGTGAGGAGTTGAGGCAGAACTGAGGGGCATCTGCTGTGGGGCTTGATGAGGGTTACGTGGGTTGATTGGCACCAGGAGGGGCAACAGAAGGCAGACACACACATATTCATACAGGACCATGCCACTAAAGGTACAACTTCTTCAAGCAGGCAAGTGGAGATGGGGGAATGAGAGACAGGTTAGACGGCTTAGATGAAAAAAACATTGCAGGCAACTGGTGAGAGTCCAGCACTCTCAACATGGTTCAGGTTGTACGGCTGTTTCTAAGTCCCTGTGTTCAATCAGTTGATTATAATGCTGTCTTTTAGTACTAAAATGTTATGGCTTTAGGAACACGTGCCACTACAGTGCTGTGACTATCAGCCTGGTTACATTGCTGCAAAGGAACCTGAGGTTGTTATTGTTCTCTGTTAATGCTTAGTAATATGCTCCTCTGGCATTATGGTGGGATTTTTCAATACAATTTAAGACTATCTATCTGGACAAACCGAGATTCAACGGAATTGTTGGAATGACCAATTCTTTCAAGTTTTCTTTAATTGGCAGGTTTGAGGGTTATACCAGCTAACTACCTTCGTTTTATTGTATTCTTTTTTAGAGGGGCAATAGAGTTGAGTGTGAGCCTTTTAGTGAGCCAGCAGCACTATCGTCCAGATGATCAATTTGGGTGGGACTGAAGTTAGCAAAGGAGTCCTCTGTGGAATTTGGGTGCAGCAGTACTTAAGCTAGACATCAAGTGTGGAGACCTTAGTGAAATGATATGTAATCCAATAGTAAGAAGTCCCAAACTAATAAATAATGGTCTATAAAGGAGGGTTCTGCGAACTATTAAATGTTAAATTGCATAAGCCAGAACAAGGTTGACGGTGTGATTACAACAAGGTGTCGGTTGATATACAGTTTGATCGAAAGTAATCAAATCTAATTTAAGAGTTAAATTCAGTATTATCAACATCCACATAAATATTGAAATACATTAATTACTATTATCACTATTTGGGTCGGTTGTAGCTCAGTGGGAAGAGTGGCAGTCCCTTGTTCATGTTGAAGTGTCCTTGACCAAGACACTGAACCCACAATTGCTCCCTAATAACTAAGAATGGGTCAATGCAGAGAAGAAATTTACCCACGGGAATCAATAAAAGTGTACATATTCTTCTTTAAATCTGTTTAAAGATCTCAACTTGATACAAGCTGAAAATAAAGACTGAGTCCAGGTAGCGCTTCAGGTTTGTGGCATATGAGAGGTTCCATGTAGGCGGATATACTTATTATGGCAGCAAGGTCACAGCAATACAAAATATATCTATATAATTATCTGATATTAAATAATTCACAGCCAAGATAGTAGTAGTATAACTCTTTTCCCATTTACTTTTTTGGTTTAATATATTTAAGTGGCAGCAGGAGCAGTCCAGGCGAGTAACTGCTGTTATTGAGGCGATAGAGCATAAAAGACTGTAAATCTGGACTCAAATATTTGTTTGTACAAATTGTATTTAGCATTTTACTTACTGTGCAGTACCTTTTGTGTTTTTATGTCCTGTATGTACTATATGCACCATATACACCAGAGATAATTCCAGGTAGGTGTAAACCTATTTGGCAATAAACAACATTCTGATTCTGAAATTGGAATTCCAGGTGTCAACTCTGGGTTGTCATGGATGACTAATAAACCCTTATTGCACTTGGTCAGGTGATATGAGATCTGCTCCCTCCACAGTGGGATGAAAACCATTTCCCGACCAGGTCTTCCACTTGAAAGTCTTAGTAGACCTGTTAGTCCATGGCACTGAGCCCAAGCCCAAGTTTCTACTAAAGATGTAAGTCTTTACAATGGCTGTAAATATACACTTTAATCTTTAAAATAATACTTTCCTAAACAACTGGGAAATGTAGTTGTTATCAAAGTTAACTTAAATGTGTAAATAGTGCTTTAGGACTTATTCAGTTTAGTATTAATCCACATTTGGTCTAGTATTCACAACAGCAGGACAGTGTTTGTGGGCTTGGATGAAAAATAATGTACGCTATGTGTGTTCCTGGTCATGAAGAACAATGCAATGGACTGGCTTACTATTATCTTAATAGTTTAGGAGCACTATTGCACAGAGGAATACGATATATCAGGCTTACTACTTGTTAGCCAGACCTATTCACTGTTGTTTAGGGTATTTGCTCATGATTGTTGACAGTAGGGAAAGTATCTTATATCCAAAGCCTTATCCTTTAAACTGTTTAGCGAAGACAGGAGGATACTGAGTTGGACACTGAACTAAGGGACCAAAGAGAGAACAGTCAGTGTCTGACATTTCCCTGAATGGCGGCTCATAAACTGACGGTGAAAGAACCTTTGACATGAAAATGGTCCTGGCCACTGTGTAGCTGACAGGAGTCTTCACCATTCACATTCCTCACTGTATCCAATGTCCCTCCACAGCTTCTCCTGTGACTGGTGGCGCTGACATGGAGTAGCTGCAGCCAGCAACATGGAGAGATGTTTAAGTGATATTTAGTGTGGTGACTTGTGCAGTCAACTCAGTTGCCAGATACATTGGCATCGTGCATTGTTAGTAACAATGTAGCGTAACGACGTAGCGTAACGACGTAGCGTAACGACGTAGCGTAACGACATAGCGTAACAACGTATTGCAACAACATAATGCAACAACATAGTGTAAGGACATAGCGTCGTAAGGACGTAGCGTCGTAAGGACGTAGCGTCGTAAGGACATAACGTCGTAAGGATGTATCGCAACGACGTATCGCAACGACGTATCGCAACGACGTATCGCAACGACGTATCGCAACGACGTAGCGCAACGACGTAGCGCAACGACGTAGCGCAACGACGTAGCGCAACGACGTAGCGTCGTAACGACGTAGCGTCGTAATGACGTAGCGCAATGACGTACCGTCGTAACGACGTAGCACCATAACGACATTAGGTCGTAAAGACGTAGCGTCGTAAAGACGTAAAGACGTAGCGTCGTAAAGACGTAGCGCAACAACGTAGCGCAACAACGTAGCGCAACAACGTAGCGCAACAACGTAGCGCAACAACGTAGCATAATCAAATACAATGATCCTACAATAATTACTATTATCAATATTTGGGTTAGCTGTTTCTCACGGAGGAGAGTGGTCGGTTGAATCCCCGCTCTACCCATAGTTCATGTTGAAGTATCCTTGAGCAAGGCACTGAACCCTGAGTTGCCCCCGGTCTTCACTGCAGCCCACTGTGCCTTAAGATAAGTAATTCCCCACGGGGATCAATGAAAGTGGACATCTTCTTCTTTAAATCTGTTTTAAGAACTCAACTTGATATAAACTGAAAATGAAGACTGAGTCCAGGTAGCACTTCAGGTTTGTGAGGATTTTCATCCGTCACTGCTCAGTCACTCCCCACAATATAATACATAAAACATAAATATGTTATCTGGGTTTATAAAACCACAGAAAAAAATATTTTCAAGCACCCAACCCAACGTGGATGATTAAAGAATTGCCAAGTGTATACAATCAGGTTTGGAAATAGGAAGAAAAAAATAAGCAGTGATCCCTGATCTAAAAGAAAGCTGTAGGCGTGTTCATGAAAGGAGGTGTATTTTCCAAAGTAATTCTCATGTCACAGAAACCTCTGAGAGTGGATCTTGTGTGTTGGACGTTATCCTCATAACATCTTGGTATTTCTGTTCCAGTGCTCTGCACAGATATGATATCTGTGCAGATATGCAAACAATATGTTTGACTTTTTTGGTTCATATAATGTACCGGATTATTTTCGACATCATCACAGATATCTTTGTAATCTTACTTGACAACATTTATTGTCAAACGTCAATATTAGGATAACTGTCGGGTACCTCTTAGGTCACACAGTAGTAATTGTGGACGCATCAGTAGATTATCTCTGAATCTCAGTTGTAGAAGGAAGTTGTTGAAATGTTCCCGGGTTAAATGTTCACTGCAGGTGTAGGTGGTGATCCTCAGCTCTCAATCACGCTAGCTCCTCACAAAACCTCTTCTTCATGTCACAATGTTTCTTTAATTTAAATTAGCTCCTTTGTGTCGATGGAAAAATAAATTCCAGGTAGTTGAAGTGGGCGTAGCTTGCTAGCTAACGGCTGGAGGTAAGAAGTGTGTAAGTTAATTAAGAAGCAGTTGGTGTTGGTATGTGGTGTGAGCGGAAGGTAGGAAACAGTTGTAATGGTCTTACTACATTATTCACTACATTTAAAGTCCAGTCTTTTCACATTTTAACATGTACCAAAGTCAAAGTCGTTTTTATTGTTACTTCTTCATCCATTGGTGCAAATATACAGATCTGAAAGTATGTTTTTCTCTTGTCCAACATAAAGTGATTGTAGTCAGAATAATAGTGAGAAAGTAAAGTAATAAAGTTAAACAGCTAACAACAACAACAAAGAACATTTAGACAACATATACATAATAAAAATTATGAATTAAGAACTATAAAACACCTTTACGTCTGTATTACAGTAGCAGTCACACATATGAGTCTCAAAGTATTTTGTGTTTAAGAAAATTAATCTCAATCTTCAACTTTAAATGTTATGATTGAGTAGCAGCTGTTACAGACTTTGACTGTTACTTTGCCTTTTGGCAAAAGTTCCATTCGCTCAGCAACCTTTGATACAAAAACATTTGTTCAAACTTTTATTCTAAAACGTAGAGTGAAAGTGTAAAATAAATGGGAGTCACAGCAGTATCAAGTGGTTATTATAACAATGCTTTACATGTTTCACCTTTTAGTACATTACGTCTGTCCACTTTCAACTTTATAAAACATGTAATGCCAACAATGTATTTTCTGCCGACGGTGCTGGTGCCGTACAACATGATTTACTCGACGGTGTGTGTCGTGATGGCATGTGAGGAGAGACATCAATTAAAAAGCAGACTACAGACTAATGGAAAGTCATCATTTGCTGCCTGAGGCTTGACTATTTCTGTTCAGCAGTATGCATACAGAACACCTCGTCTATAGCAATATTCTTTCCGTTCAGTGTTGCTAGGTGGAATCAGGCTCTATTTGTAAGTGTGGGTGTCTGTAGTCAAGCAGCAGCATTCATTGTTTTGAGATTTTTTTTTTCCTACCAGAAAGTGGGGCCTCTGGGTTGAGTCTAAAGACTAAATAAGCTCCCAGCTCTGTGTTTTGCTGTCCTCTTTTTTTTCTTTTTTTTTCCACAAACTGTACATTTGGATGTTTACTCCCAGAGAACTCAAAGCAAAGGAAACTCTACCAGATCGAGCTGTATGGGCGTAACCAAAACTCAGGGGATGGCTGACGTGTGTGAACACGTCCTGTCAGAGAACAACGAGATCCCAGGTGATGTCCTCATGGACAAACACATGACTCACTCCATGTGATACGGCCTGTAACAATGCACAAATAATAATTAAATCAGTGGGTGAGTGGTGTTCTATCATCTGTTTTACACCATGAGGCGTTTTATTTCTGTATTCACAAAAACATGACATGAGACACCACATGACAAAACAAACACAAAATAACCTATACATGCAATATCCAACCACTCTGCATCCTGCTACACACATAACGTACTGTATGTGTCAGCCTAACAAGCTAATTAATAAACACACAAAAGAAGAAACAAATTAATACATTTAATTAGAAAAAAAGAGTTTGAAATTCTACAATTTATGTTCTTGTAAATTATATACAAACTTACATGTAAAATAAATTTCACACCTTTTAAAAACTTTTTAATGACTATTTATATAATTATTATTTCAAAGTAAGCTCTTGTTATACACCCATTAGATACAGGTCAGAGTATTATTCATGATTCATGATTATAAATTGTGTATACAATAACAAAGCTGAGCAACCTGAAGATGGAAATACTTTGTAGCTTAGTTCTGAATTTCCGTTAACTGTGGTGATCGCTATTAATATCTAGTTACCAAACACATCGAGGCTCATGGTCTTATGAAAGGCCAGATCTATTTTTCTTTCTTTCAATCATTTTATTTTAAGTTTTTACAAGTTACACAAATTACCACATGACAAAAAACCACAACAAATAAATAAACATGACATAACTGCATAACAACCAACTGTAAAAACAATCAGACAAGGAAAAACACGAACATACATCGTCATAAATCATCATCATCCTCCATATTGAACAGATGTTACAGTATTCACCTCAGATCTATCCGACCAACAATCACAGGATCCAAAGTTTATGCATTTAAAGATTGATAACACAGATACATATCAGAGCAATCCCCTGGGACATAAGGCAGATGGACCTTTGGATCACAAATTATTGTCTCATTTGTTGGCTGATAAACATTTTTATCATAACATTCATTGATAGGGAACTATCACCCCTCACTAAGGCAAGTGTATTGTTAAACCAATAAACCAACATATGAAACGTACACTCCCTGCGACAGGCTCCAATGGTGACTGTGGGTCAGTGGTTAGCAGCTCTGTCTTTCAATCACAGGGTTGGTGGTTCAATCCCCGCCATAGTCGATGTGTCTTTAAGCGAGACTCTTACCCCTAAGTTGCTCCCTGTAGCTGTGTCTACGGCGTATCAACGTCACAGGACTGTAATGATCTGGATACAAGTGTCAGTTAAAGGACACATAATGTAGAATAGGGTAATGTAAGGGTGTTCACACAAGAAATGAACTGCAAAATTGACGAGCGGGCCGAGTCCAGTGTTCACGCCGAGGGGATTAGCGCTCCGGCTCAACCGGATGGTGTGAACACGCCCTCGTCTCATCAACCCATCTCAAACTATTAGCATTGTTTATTTGACCACGGTCTTCTGTCTGTCATATATGTCATTATCTAAAACGTGAACGAGCGTCAGAGCAAACAATGGATAGTGTGCATGGCGTTGTATAACTTCGGTCTCTCAGTCCCCCAATGTGCATTCTGTGAGTTGACCATTTAGTTTATTTCCTATCTCGATGCAGTCACATGACACCGCTCACAGTCTCGTGTTATCCAGTGCGGATGTAGTCCAGGTGTTTTGTTGATGGCAACCTCATCACAGGTGCTGCTCTGAGCTCATCGGCTGATGATGTCACTCGGTTCTCGGAGAACATTTTGGCCATCGCTGAACACAGCTGCACAATTCAATGTCATTGACGAGACTCAATTTCATTATATGGAAAATGAATCAGCTACTTCATCATCACTGACTGGATCAGACGGGGTGGAAAAAAGCCAATTTGAGTTCCATCATTATTACATGCAAATGAAATGGAAAGACAGGAGTGAGGCACCGACTGCCCCCAGGCAGGTATAACACCTTGAACCAGAAGGAAACAACTACCTATCTATCACACCAGATGCATTAGATGATGCTCACAGACGAAGATGAAGTCTCAGTGGATCATGGCGGCTGGGTCGTACGGTGGAGAGGTGCCAGTTTGCCTCCTGGGCAATTCCCTTGAGCAAAGCACTGGACCCCTAAACTGCTCCCCAAGTTCTGTATCCAAGCTGCCCACTGCTCCTAATACTAGGAAGGGTTCATTGCAGAGGCTGAATGTGACGATGTGCTGTGTCTATGTCTATGTGATAAGCGGATACAAATGAAAGTAGACTAGTCACCAACAGAGTGTCTGCCATCTTCAGTGCAACACTGTATTGTGTTGAAATAAGAAGCTGCTCCTCAGTCCAGGTCGGAGAACCCTGCTCTGGTTTCCTCCCAACGTGCTCCTCATTAATCCCCGGGAGACAAAATCTAACCAGATTCCAGTTAGTTCACCCGCATGTCTGCAAACAATTAAACAATCAAAAAGAACCATTCCTGGAGGAAGCACGCCTATTATTTTGAATTACAGTTCCAGCGATTGCATTTCCTCGACTTGTTCCACTGAGAGCTGCTGGGTAGGACTCGTGTCACATGTGCCACTGATCAACACGCCATCAAGCATCCTGCTGTTCTTCCTTCAATAGAAATCTGATAATTTGCTTAAAGTTCCAAATGAATCACATCTAGAGCTTATCTCATCCTGTTGAGCTGCAAACTCCTTTAAGATCTAAGATGGTCAATCATCAACGGTTCTGATTATTCCGCTTGCTGGGACATGTTTTTTGTTTCTTTCAGCATAAGATGTGAAGTTTACTGGAACGCAGCAGGATATCCCCAAAAGCATCAGGAAGGACATCCGTGAAACTAATCAAGCCCAAACCACAGAGCCCCTTAAGTGGCCGGATTCACATATCCTTACGCATGGGATCACCGCAGCCAGATCCCGTATCCAAGAGGGGAAAAGTCCACTAATCAGGCTTTAAGTCGTCTTTATTGACGGTTAATTAATTCCAACAACCCCCCACAAACAACTTGACTGAGATGTAATGGCTTAACGATGCAGCGATGAATATGTCTAGTTTCTCCAGGTCTGAACATAACCCACACTGGAACACTGTCTTTATTTTGGAATGTCAGAATCAGAATCAGAATCAGAATGGGCTTTATTGGCCGTATACGTGAGCACATACATGAAATGTGCCTCCAGCTAAACAAACGCTCTCCTCGTACATACATGTAATTTACAATATAACAGGATCAATATGAAAAAGACCTTGAAGACAACATGTTTGAATGTGTTGCCACACTGTGGCTCAAGGGATGGCACTAACGGTCCACGCTTCTCTGTCTAGACTAAATGATCTGCAGCTGTTACAAACTGGCATCCTGACTCCGGAGATGCCTTGCTCGAGTGCCACAAGCCAGTCCAAAGCTGGTGACATATTCTTGGGATGGATTGGTATCACATTTGGTATAGGGACATTGATGGTTCCCAGATGGCGAATGCAAATTAGCACTGATCCCCTGACTCTTCCTGTTTCCACCGCGACGTTGAGTTGTGGCTTTTAGGGGAAATGTCTCGACAGCTTTGGATTGCCATGAAATGTGTTACAGACTTGTGTGTTACTTATATTTGTCCTGTAATTCAGATTATGACCAAATCTAAATCCAAATACCTAATGACATTCCCATCAGCCTCAGCTCTACTTCGTGTGTTGTGCTAATTAGCTGAGTTAGCATGCAGACACACCAACCTAAGATGGTCAACATGGTAGCCGACACATCATACCTGGCTAACATCAGCTTGTATGGTCTGCTGCCTCAGTAAAGCTTTGTTTTGACATCTGCTTCTACGCAGATGTGTTGAAACACATTCTGTATTGTAACATGCCTGAATAGGAAAGGTAGCTACACAGGAGCTAACCTGATAGCCTACAGTGGGTTAGCTCCTGCTCTGATAACCTGATACAGTGGGTTAGCTCCTGCTATGATAACCTGATACAGTGGGTTAGCTCCTGCTCTGATAACCTGATACAGTGGGTTAGCTCCTGCTATGATAACCTGATACAGTGGGTTAGCTCCTGCTCTGATAACCTGATACAGTGGGTTAGCTCCTGCTCTGATAACCTGATACAGTGGGTTAGCTCCTGCTCTGATAACCTGATACAACAGGTTTCTTCCTCTCATCACCAACTCTTTCTCTGAACATCATCCTCTGATGTCTCTGTATTGTTCTTCTTGTTGTAAATCCATAGAAATGACATGATATGTCCTTTAGCTGACGCCTTTATGCAAAGCAACTTACAATCCTGTCAAATTCACACACCGTAGACACAACTACAGGGAGCAACTCAGGGTCAAGTGTCTTGCTCAAGGAGACCTTATTTTGTTGGGCATCATGTGACCTGAACAATTTAAAATCTGCCTCACATCTCAGAGGGTCCACCTCCATCTGCCTGATGGATTGTGGAGGTCTGCATCGTGGTTCATGCCCACGATGAACTATTAATAGATTCTGTCATATTCATTAAATATGTTGTAAATCTGTAACTCTGTCCTTCTGGTCACATGACATCTATTGTTCTGTCCATCCTGGAGAGGGGTCCTCCTCTGTTCTCTCCTGAATGTGTCTTACCTTTTTTACACCTGAAAGTTGTTCCTGATCAGATGTGAGGTCAGAGGTTAGGGATGTCGTATGTGTACAGATTGTAAAGCCACCTGAGGGTCTGTTATTTGTGATAATGGGCTACACAAAATAAACTGAATTATATTGAAATTGAATAACCAATGTAGTATTCTCGAGAGGCTGAGCAGACTTTGGTAAATACCTTGAAGGCTTTTGTTTTGGCATATCTGCCGCAGGTTCCAGACTAAACTGAAGTGTTGACAGACACATGGAAGTCAGGTCGCTCTAGTCGGGGGCTTTAAGCAGATTAGAATTGTATTAAAAACAGCCATCTTGTAACAGCCATCCGGCCTGCTGGTTGCCACAGAGGGTATCGTCCTCTTCACGTCCAGATGCAGCTGTGCATCTTCCCCCCGTCATACAGTGAAAGCACCTGGCAGCTTCCGGCTCTGTTGTACAATCCTGATAAACAAATAAGTAAGCAAAAAGGGGGCAAATGGGTGTTAAGCCCCGTAAAGACGGTTGCTGTTGGAATGAACCCAGAAAGACTAGCGTCTCTCTCTCTAAGCGACACAAGGTCAATGTCTGGGTTGACCCTCTGGGTTCATGTGGAGAGCCACCCAGGTTCTTATTGCTGATGGCCTCACTGTGCTAGGAATGTAGCAGGGAGGACATGCCACCTCAAATACCTGTGTATATTTGCATTGAAGCATTTTATTAATCTGTGATGAATGATTCCCCTTGTCTAGTCCTTATGCTAGAAAAGCTTAATAATGCATGATCTTGTCTTCCATTTATTTTTCCTTGACCCTCTTTTGAACATATTTTTGTTCTATTCCTAAGGTCCCCCTCCCCCTCCTCATCCACTAGGGTTTTGAACCATCCCACCTGCAGAGAGAATAATATCCTAAATCCATATTAGTGCTCTTTCCCAAAAGCTTTGGTCAACAGATGGTTTACCCAAATCCCCTGGACCTCCTCTCCAACCCCCCCTGCTCCCCTGACTGTGAGCTTGGACATGCGATGGCTGGGTCCTATTATATTTAAATAGGAGATTCCATGATTCCCTCCTATTTATCCATATCCAAAGCCTCACATGTATAAACAAGCGTATTGAAACCAGTGATATGTCAGAACGATTGGAATATAACCATGCAGCTCGCATGTGAAGAACAGCACGATATTATATATATATATATATATATATGCAACTCAGCATGAAGAAAAGCCTTCTTTTTAATCAGGAATGTTGCTCAATCTGAACTTCATGCAATCAACATGTCTTGATTTACACTTCTCTGGTGATTTTTCTCAGCTGGCCATGAGATAAGCGGTACGAGGATTGCTGTGCCAGAACCAATTAGGGCCGACCCGACGCTGTTCAGGAAGTGTCCCTGCTGCTGGCTTTTTCAGTGTTCGGTCATTAAGCCCCAACAGGAGTGGCTGGTTAATTGTAATCCTTGGGCGCTGGAACAACAGCTACACTGTGGTGAGCCCAGTGGAGCCCAGTGGAGCCCCCCCCCCCCCCCCATCTCCTCTACTCCTGCCCCCGAAAAACAAGTAAGTTCAAGCTGCTTGTCATGCCGCTCACTGATCGGGGAACAGCAGCGGCCAATCAGTGCAAATCAGGAGTCGTCTGAGCACGTTGGACGTACAGCACAACACGGACACTTGAGAACGTCAACTAAAAATATTCAAGGATGGATTGCTGCTTGTGAGGAAGATTAGAAGAAAATAACATAATATGAATATGAATCCGTACCGAGAGCATTCCCGACAGACGCAAAAAAACTACAGTTTATATGGCGGGTAAATAATCTAACCTTTTATACTTCGCCGTTACAGAATATTGCATGTTTCTCGTCCATGTGAACTTACTGAACATAAAGCAGCTCCGTGTGTTGTGTTAAAACTTGCCTCAGGAATGTTGTCTTGATCCCATTCTTTGGGTCCGATGAGTTCACATCACATGGGACACTGATTGATGCGCCAATATCTATTATAATATTAACATATTAATATATGTTAACCTTGGTTACTGCTTTATAAACACATATTGGTCAGATTAAGGATAATGTATGCTGACTTTGCTTGTGTCATTTTGCAGTCCAGATGTTGTATTTTTACAACTTTTATTTGTGTTTTTAGAGTAAATAAATAAATACATACAATATATTGCTGTATTTACATATATGTTGTGTATATATATATATATATTTTATTTTATTTTGTAATTTATATTTCACTTTGTATACTTTATGCACAGTCACTTTCTTTCTTTCTTTCTTATATTTATATTTTATTGTGTTTAGTTTATTGGTGCTACTGTGTCAGCAAATTTCCCCTTGGGGATTAATAAAGTATATTTCTATTCTATTCTATTCTAAAACATTCAGTCGTAAAAAAAAGAAAGAGGTATTATAAGTACAGGTATCAAGTAGGAAAAAAATAAAATAATAAATATATATATATATATATATATATATATATATTTTTTTTTTTTTACGCTATATTGTATTATTATACATAAATGAGGAAAAGGGAATATTGCAAATTATTTGTAATACTTTAATTCATTGCAAATGAACAAAGAAAAACAACAGGAACACAAATGTAGTATTGTATGTAGTATTGTTCCCAAGAGCTTTAAACGCAGGTATCATCTCATTTGAAATGTGTGCGTGTGACGGCCTCCCAAACCATCCGAGGCTCCACGCATTATGTCCCATAAATCATGTTCACACGTGAGCCGGCGTGATTGTGTCGGTAAGTGCACGTGTGTCCTCTTTGTGCCTCGTATTGCAGCCGCTGTGAGTCTCTGTTGTCTCTGTGTGCCCAGCGCGAGCTCGTGAAACTGATCCCTTTGATCTCTGACCGGCGCCATGAACACGGCGTGGGAGCGTCGGCCGCTCCTCCTCGTCCCCGTCGGCGTGGAGCGTCGACTCGCGGCGCCCCGTGCACCCCGAGCTAGCACGCGATCCCGTGTCGGGATGCTCTGGCAGGTGCTTTTCTGGCCCGGCTTTCCCACAGCGAAAGGGCACTGTGGGGCACGGACACCTTAGCCGCCTATTCAGCCAACACACTGCACAGGGCGGGCACACCGGGGCCGGACCCCTCCCCGCTCAATAGCGCCGGGCCGCTCCCCTCCCCGTAGCCCAACAATGGCGCGCCGCTATCACTGCCGGGCTACACAAACCAGGGCGGGGACCCGCCGAGTGCTCATGAAAGACCCTGTCACTTTGACGCAGGCAATCAGAGAGCTCGCCTTTATGAAAACCATACAGGAGAAGAAAATAGGGCTTTCTCTCAATCTCCCGCTTCTCCTGCTCACTTTCCCATTCGGAGTTCCTCCGTAGCCTTTTGTCTCGCGGCTCACCTGCGCCTGATGTGACACGTTGAAGACACATGATGTCGGTTCTTCTGTCCATCCTGGAGAGGGATCCTCCTGTCGCTCTCCTGAAGGGTTCTTACCTTTTTTTGGGGGGGGGGGGAGTTTTTCCTGCTCCGATGTGAGGTCAAAGGTCAGGGATGTCAGGGTTACGTCTATAAAAGAAGAGCTTGGCACGGGAGATTTGCCTTTTTAAATGTTCTTAAGGAATACAGCCTCCAGGATGAAGGTGTGTGATGCCGATATCGGGGTACAAAAGTGGCATCTTCTCTACAGGAAGCGACATCCTCTTTACAGGAAGTGGCATCTTCTCAATAGGAAGCGCCATCCTCTCTACAAGAAGTGGCATCCTCTCTACGGGAAGTGGCATCTTCTCTACAGGAAGTGGCATCTTCTCTACAGGAAGCGACATCCTGTCTACCTGAAGTGGTATCCTCTCTAAATGAAGTGGCATCCTCTCTATAGGAAGTGGCATCCTCGCTACATGAAGTGGCATCCTCTCTACAATAAGTGGTATCCTCTCTACAGGAAGTGGCATCCTGTCAATAGGAAGTGGCATCCTCTCTATAGGAAGTGGCATCCTCTCTACATGAAGTGGCATCCTCTCGATAGGAAGTGGCATCCTCTCTACATGAAGTGGCATCCTCTCTACATGAAGTGGCATCCTCTCTACAGGAAGTGGCATCCTCTCTACATGAAGTGGTATCCTCTCTACAGGAAGTGGCATCCTCTCTACAGGAAGTGGCATCTTCTCTACTTGAAGTGGCATCCTCTGTACAGGAAGTGGCATCTTCTCTACTTGAAGTGGCATCCTCTCTACATGAAGTGGCATCCTCTCGATAGGAAGTGGCATCCTCTCTACATGAAGTGGCATTCTCTCTACATGAAGTGGCATCCTCTCTAGAGGAAGTGGCATCCTCTCTACATGAAGTGGCATCCTCTCTACATGAAGTGGTATCCTCTATACAGGAAGTGGCATCCTCTCTACAGGAAGTGGCATCTTCTCTACTTGAAGTGGCATCCTCTCTACAGGAAGTGGCATCTTCTCTACTTGAAGTGGCATCCTCTCTACATGAAGTGGCATCTTCCCTACAGGAAGTGGCATCCTCTCTACATGAAGTGGCATCCTCTCTACATGAAGTGGTATCCTCTCTACAGGAAGTGGCATCCTCTCTACAGGAAGTGGCATCTTCTCTACTTGAAGTGTCATCCTCTCTACAGGAAGTGGCATCTTCTCTACTTGAAGTGGCATCCTCTCTACATGAAGTGGCATCTTCTCTACAGGAAGTGGCATCCTCTCTACATGAAGTGGTATCCTCTCTACAGGAAGTGGCATCCTGTCAATAGGAAGTGGCATCTTCTCTACTTGAAGTGGCATCCTCTCTACATGAAGTGGCATCTTCTCTACTTGAAGTGACATCCTCTCTACATGAAGTGGCATCCTCTCTACAGGAGGAGGCATCCTATAAACTTCACCAGAGTTCTCGGGAGGGGTGAGACCTGCCTGGCCACCATTTGTGAGGAAGACTACATAATCAGTTACAGAGTGCAAAGCTGACCATCAGTTTCATGGTAGATTGTGTTTAACACAGAGCAGAAATCAAGGAACAGCATTGTGATCGTACCGGTGAGGGGCCAGGCTGGCTCAGTGTTGTTTTTGATGTTCTAAAGAAGCAGTTTCTAAGAGCACTTCATCATAATTAGGGTCAGTGCCACATTGCGGTGGTTTGGAGCAGGTGGGAATACTCTCCTGTGAGAAAATGAGTTAGCTGGTTCACACATGTTTTCACCAGGGATGTGTTCAGGCTCAGCAGCTTTACATGTTCATTCTCATCAGGGACCATCTACCCATAATACGCTCAACATTATGAACCATCATAAAGTGGTTCCACTTAATGTTGTTGTAGTTAGTTTTTGTGTGAGTTTTCAGCGGTCTCTTGAGTAATAGTCCCTTCCATCCTGCCTTTGTGGACTTTGTCACTCTTTACCTGTTGCTGTACAACATGACCTTATATAACGAATACTACTCAACACACATTGTAGCTCAGAGTAGTTATATGTCACTAGCTCGCTCGCCAGGAGGCCGGCCCACCAGACAGGAGGCTTCAGACCCAGCCAGGTCCAAAGAACCCTGTGAGACGTGAAGTCACAAAGACTCCGGGGAGGAAGCAGAGTTTGTAATGTGTGATGGAGAGATGAAGACTCATCCATAAGGAGAGAGAGAGAAGAGGAGAGAGGTGCTCAGTGTATCCTAATTTCAATTCAGTTTGAAATCCTAAGCGCCGCCCAGCAGCTTATCAGCAGCATCTCTAGGTCTGGACCAGGTTAACCTGATTCAGCCCTAACAAGAAGACTATCAAGAGGAAAGTCTTCAGTCTACTCTTAAATGAGGTGACTGTGTACTCTGTGTACTGTCTCTTGTTCCTGCACTTTCAAGGAAAACCTGAAGCCAAAACAAGACTCTTTCTATGCCTTTCTGCCCAAAAACCCATTAAGGAATTCATAAATATTTATAATGTGGTCTGTTCCATTTTGAACATGTCAGTAAGGTGGCACTAGAAGCATTAACATGTTTATTTCCAGTGATGCAATAAAACCAATGTGGACCAGAGTCCATAAAACCCTAAAATGTTCACTTTCTAGCATCACCAACTACAGTAAAGCTCACGGAAAAAGCAACGACCCCCCCCCCCCCCCCCTGGCTGTTTTAGGATCAGTTAACAGTTGCAGTGATAAATGTATACGGACAAGCGTCAAAGCTCCACTCTTCTTGTCTCGGCGAGTGCCCCAGTATCTGTTCATTACTCTGTTGTACGTTGTAGCCACCACGTCTCATGGTGGACTCGGGGGAGGCCGTAAAGCAGCTCGGACAACAGCAGCTCACTGTACACATTCAGCACTTTTGTCATTTTCACTAGGGGGGAAAGTGTTTTTCTGCAACTGCTGCCGAGCCTCCGATGAATGCCTTGTATGTTGGCGACGTCCCCTGTGGCGCCGTCATAAAAGTTACAAGTGTTTCCCCGTCCTCGATTGCTGGGTTGGAACAAATGTTTATTCATGTAGATTCCCTGACGTCTGAGAGGACTCCAACCCAACTCTGCTGTACGTTGCAGCTCTCATTGAAACATATAAAGACGGGGAACCAGCCAGACGTGTGTTGTGTCGCTCAAGGTCATATTGAGCACTAGCAACACATTAGCTTGTTGTGAATACAGCGTAGGGTTACACATGCTGGTCCTGTCTCAGTGACGGGACGATGTCTCCATGCATGTATTTGAAGGCCACTAAGGCCTGTAGCTTATGGTGAGAACTCGGGGTCCGTTATCAGGAAGAAACGACAGCATCAATCATTGTCAAAGGCAGAACTATTGTCTATGTTCATGTTTAACTGACAAGGACCTCTGACTTCTGCAAAGGTAGAAGTTACATAGGGAAACCTAATCGGCCGGAGGTCTGGTGGATCAGTCTGATACCTGAGCAATTCTGCCCATATATTAATCTCACCCGTGGTTTACTTCAAGCTTCAATTCCATTGAACACAACAGTTTGTATCAGATCTCACGGAAAGTTACTCTTCAAGTCAGCAACACCTGTCGATTTCCACTCATTACATGTCATTTCCAAATAAACAAGACACAGGAAAAAGCTCAGTTAGGTTCTGACGGTTGTGGGATGTCCTCAACAAGTTTAAAGGACAACTAGTGGTTAGTTATTTCGTGGTCGATGGCTGAAATAATAACTGTTTCCAGGGAGTAAAGCCAGGGAGATAAGCCCCGCCCCTTTTAAGTCATGAATGAAGCAAATGACGCTCATGTGATTGGTTGAGAAGGAGGGCGACATCTGATTGGCTACAGAGAGGTCTATGTTGAAAAAAACACATTTGCGAATCGAGCCAAGGCAGGAGTCTCAAAAACCCACAAATACTCGTGCAGCCACAATCAAATGTGGAGCGATCCACAAACAAACAAATCCTAATTCATTTATGTGTACATTGGCATGTATTTGTGAGTCGTGTGGGTTAAAATACTGAAGAAAGGGAGTCTTTTGCATCTAAATGTAATTACAGTGCATCATATCTTGCAGGCATCGCTCCAGATGGATGCAAACAGAGCTCTTATTGCAGATATTTCAAATCTGTGTTAATATCAGTCAAAATAAATTGCAGGATAGATATGCCAAACTTGTTTTTGTTTGCTTAAGGTTCCGTTTTTTAATTAACTACTTTTTAAAATATTGATAGCAAGTTCCTATGTTTAACAATGTCTCTGCATTAACATCTTAGTATTCCTTTGAGTAACATACTGCATACCTTTCTTCATTGCAAGTATGAAGTCATAGTTTTGATCTTGAGAACATTTGATTAGTTGAAATGAAAATAAAAAGGTAAACATGTAAATACCAAAGACATGAACAGCACAGTTCTGTGAATGCTTGTAGAGCTGCGTCATGTTTATGTGAAAACATTACCTCACAAAGCTGCTCCATGTCCTCTGTCAATCATGGATCATAGCATAATGGCAATTTGAAGCATTTAAGATGTAATTACTAACTAATTACAGATTAACCCCTCCCTGCATTCTCCTCCTCCCAATCCTCCCTACCTTTCCATAATCCTTTCTCAATCCTCCCCTCCGGCTACAGTAACGCCTCCAATTATGTGCTCCCGCTCATGTCAACAATGATGGGGGGTTGTTTGGGTTTTGCATTGGGGGAGACACCGTTGTCACACACTTTAAGTCTGACACATGAGTGGATGTGGACGGGAGGACAACATTGTGTTGATGGGACACATTGTGCTCTCCTCTTTGAGCATGAGGCCCAACAAAAGACTGTTTACTCTGGGTAAATTATTGAGCGTGTGGAAATGCCCATTGAAGACACTCTACCTTGGGTGGTAAACAGAAAGACATCCCGTCTATTCATGTAGGGCTAAGTTAGGACTCCAGGGTTTAGCATGCAGGTGGCTTAGGGTGAAGAGTAGATGGGTTTTGATCAGGAATAATTCAACAAAGCAACATTGAACCATTTTCTGAACCATTGCTATTCTATATATTTATCGTCCTTGAATGTAGCAGGAAAAGTAGGCGGATACCGTTCTTACATTTCAGAGAACGACAGACATTTAATCTTTTCCGGTTCTAGAGAAAGAGTTCTGTACCTGCTTGTATACTTTGCTTGTGATCAGGGAACAAATATACCACAACCAGAGAAGTCGTTGGTTTAATTCTTGTAAAGGCTCCACCAGGCATCCAAAAGGTCACAATGAGCGAAACAAGCGTGAATTTGTATGAGCTCAATGCTTTTTAATGCGTGTATCGGTCAATAGATGAGAGCTTGTCTTTTGCACCATTGGGGATTAGACATGGTATTATTTCCCACACTTCTAGGGTTAGCTCGGAGAGCTATACGAACATCAACACGGAGGCTCTTTAAGAAGTTGGCCATAATGATGTTTAGAAGGGGCGATTGCTTTCCACGGGTCACGTTTATTCCCATCTGTTGATCGCATCCCACATTCTCACTTTGTCCTTTGTGTAAATGTTGTGCACTGAACAGAAAGGATGTAGGCGTTGCACCTTTCTGCAAACTGCGGGATACGGTGATGAACGTAGGCGTTTCTACACCAAACCCAAGGTCCATAAAAACCTTCCATATCAGCCTAGAACAATCTTTGCAGAATTCTAAAATTCCACATGTTCAACATTGTGAAATGTGAAGTGATTGGTTGAGTTTAGGTAACAACACCAGGGTTTTTCCTGCATAGAGAAAATGTGGGCGCGCGCCCAAGCCTTTTTGCCGAACGCCTATGACAAATCCCGAGCGCCTAAGGCAACAAAAAAAAAAAAAAAGTCTGCGCCCCCCCACACCCCCCCGTCAACAACTCTTCTTCAGAGCACCGAAGACCCATTTTGACCCAGGAAAACCCCTGAACAATGCTCCGTCTTAATGGTTGTGTCCCGTACGTAGTGTAATGTTGGTCAACAAGCCTAACAACATGACGCAACAAGTGTAAAGTCAACGTTAATCTTTGTGTTCACAGTCAGTGACAGTCCGGTGTTTGTTTACCGGGTGATTCTCTAACTTTGTGGTCACACCCCAATTCAGAGGAAGAAAGATGTTCACGCCCCACCGCTACAAAATGGTCCATGCTGAATTAGTATTGAAATGTTTTTTGACACCATCTGTGCTTTTTAAAATAATATTACTATCATAATAATATTAATATCACTTTTAATTAAACCAGATTGCTCAATCAGACAATAAAATAATGAAATGTTTTTAATCTCTTTATTATTCACTTTATTAGAATACAAATGCAGTTCTATCTGTGCAAGAAAACAACTATGATTTGGCAAAATAAAGAGCTTATTGTGGCTGGTATCCACAGGCCCACTGGAAGGGTGAGAGCCCTGAGGCTGAGCTGGGAAGGGTGTTGTGGGCATACTCAACTCACAGAAGTTCCTTGGATCAGGATTGCGGGTTGCGGGTTCCATAACACGGCCCAAAGGCGAGCCGTGAACCGTGGGCGCCGGTCGGAGACCACATCCGTGGGCAGACTGTGAAAGCGAAACACCTCTTGTTAAAGAATCTCGGCCATTTCAGATTTGGAAAATCAATCAATGACCGTGAGAATAACTGCGTTACCACTGGAGGTGGGAAGGCCGGTTACGAAATCCAAAGCAATACGGGACCAAGGGCGAGGAGGAAGTGGTCGAGGGTGGAGGAGACCAAGGGGAGCCTTGCGGAGCTCTTGTGCCGAGCGCAGACTTGCCGAGCGCTAACGAATCCCTTGGTGTCCTCCTCCGTGGAAGACGACCAAAAGCGCTGATTGAGTAGTGCCAGGGTGGCCGGATCCCTGGATGGCACGCCAGACGGGAGGAATCACCCCACCGGACGACCGGAGAACGAAGACTGTCAGGGACGGACAAGCGGGTTACCAGGACAAGCGCTGGGAACTGGGTTCTCCCCGAGGGACCGCTGTACCTTGTCCTGCACCTGCCAGGCCACTGCACCAACAACACACTCCAACGGAAGGATGCCTTGAGGATGGGCAGCAGGGGGGCTTTCAGGCTGGAATTGGCGAGATAGGGCGTCAGGTTTTTATGTTGTTGGGGCCGGTATGAGAAGGTTAAAAAAAAGAGCCCACCTAGCTTGACAAGTGTTCAACCGCATCGCCGAGCGGAGGTATTCCAAATTCTTGTGGTCCGCGCCCCTCTAGCCAATGTCTGCAGTGCCAGCTTCACTTACAGCAACTCCAGATTCCCAACGCCATCATTTCTCTCCGTGGGGGTACATTTCCGGGAGAAGGCACATGGATGAACCTTCTGATCCCCGGCTGCGAGAGCACAGCCCCTCTGATTAGGTGTGAACGGTCTGACATGAGGGTACATTAAATCTGCTAACAGGATGAAAACAACTAATATGATGTGGGACTCGTGACGTCATCACTGCCACGGGGACACATCTTACCCTCAGTATGACCTGCTTTGAGAGTCAAGTTTTGTCGTTTTCAATGCAATTTTAGCATTTATCATCAGTTTCGACCACTTCTTTTAAAAGAATAGGCCAACATTTCTAATTAAATATCTTACGATCATCAAATATTGATGTTAAATGCAAACGGTAAACTTTAAAAAAGTTGTCCATTGTCAAATTGCACTTATTGCTCATGACTTATAAATGCTTACGTGGATGATGATGTTAGGTGACAGAGAAGTGGGATTTGAGAGGTCCCTGGCTACATCGCTCTAACACCGCACTAATAGCAGATGCACTTAGTGACCTCTAACCCCTTTGGTTGCATTTGCCCCCAAATCGTGTGTTTGCACGTCATGGCTCGGCCCTACTGTCCAAAGCCCGGCCCAGCTGACGGTGTTCACTGTGATGAAAACCACCAACATCCCCTCCCAAACCATTCAGCTCCACACCAGATTCCTCCTGCGGGCACATCGCCGTTGTTGGGCTCAGGCTTAGAGATCCAGAGCTGGACTCGTACCACGACTTGTGAAAGAAGTTGGCTGTGGGGGGTTGGGGGGGTTGGGGTGTGCTGTGCTTACAATGTTGACCTGGGTAACCCCGGTGACCCTTAGGCCCATGTCTCCTTAATAAGTTTTACCCTCCCCTGTGGAAACAGAATGGTCAAACATTATGTCAAGGGTAATTAAGGTCCAAATGCTCCTGACCCTGATATAATCCCCTTTGAAAGGATCTCCAACTGTTTGCTGTGATTAACAAGGACTGCTGCTCTGGGAGGATCTGCCGCTGGTGAGCAGGCTTTATTGGGCCTGTTTTTTTATCACCACATAAAGTGGCCTCCAAAGAGCTTCAGAAGATGTCCACAGGTCCCAGAGACAACAAGTCGGTGCTTTGAGCCGTCATTGAACATTACCAACCAAATGGCCTGCTGGTCACACACGTCGGAAGCTATAAAGGATTTCTTCAGTTCGGAGCAATTTTAGAAAAAGCCTGTAAGCAACTGAGAATATACGCTTCTCCAGATACTGACGCATGCTTCAAAGTACATAGATCATTGTGTAGGAAGGTCTTAAAAATAGGAAACTTGTTTTGATGAGTTTAAACATTTCAGTGTTCTCTTTTAAGTTTGAAGAAACTTTTATTTTTTATACCACACATGTTTCTGACACTGTACCCGTAGAATACCACTTTTAAAATGTTTAAAGTCGTGTCTGATTCCAATTTTCAATGTTGTTGTTCTCTCCTTTATTTTAATTTATTTATTTATTTAATATGTACTACTTAAATCAAATAACTGTACTCAATTGAACCCTCCTTGTGGAGTGTGAGTGTAAAAGTAAAAATACATGCTATGCGGGTGTGTATGTGGATATGGATGGTTGTGTGTGTGTGTGTGTGTGTGTGTGTGTGTATGTGCATTTGTTGAGTTAGATGTTCATGTATGTGGAAATTGGCATATGTATGGACTATAGATACTGATACCACTGTGTTAAATGCATGCCGTTTGTTTTGTTGTGTTTATTCATTTAAATGTCAAAGATTTCTCGGATTTGTTGAAAATGCAAAATAAAAAGTTTTTAAAGCAAACTGTGCATCCTCCTGCCCGACAGTTTTCCAGGACCAGCCAAGTCTTCCCCGTCTCCACCGACATCCGGCTGTCGGCACATTGTCCTGCCGTGGGCCCCGAAGCGGCACGTAATACCCACCCGAACAAACACACCCTGCACCCCACCTTGCACTCGCTCGCATGCAACACATTGACCACACGCAAACACACACACACACACACAGCACCATCCCTCTCCCGACAGTCCAAAATGACAGACTGTCCTTTGCTATGTCCACTAACGGTCACTTTAATGCGCTGGAGGTCACGGGATTAGTCTCGGGGGGTCATCTTCACAGGACCGAGTTTTTAATATGAATCCTACAAAGAGGTGCTGGATGATGGGACTCCCCCCACACACATGCACACAGAGGATTTAGTATGTCCCCTCTCCGCCCCTTACCCCCACACCCATTCCCCCCTCCACCTCCTTGTAACACCCTGACGCCCCCCGCCTCTCCGTGAGGACAGCAGCACCCCATCCGTCCTTTATCACTGGGGGCAGCGCAAGTCATGCAGAACTCACGAGAGGAACATGCTGAGTGTGAGCTCATCGGATTAGGCTTCAGGAGAGGAGCCGGGTGCCTCAGAGGCTTCCTTCAGAGGCAAAATGTGCACAAAAAGAGGCAGAACGGGAACGTGAATGAGCTCAAACCCGTCCACCCACAGAGGCGCTTGAAGGAAAGGACAGGGTGCACTGCATCGCCATCTTTTAAAAGTCATCTGAAGGTCGTGGACATGTCTTTAAAAAGGGAGACGCCACAGAGCTCATTCATAGAGAGAAACAAACACATGCCCGTGGCGTTACTTCCCAGACAGAACGGTAATCAAAGGCCTCATCTGGGGATATTCCGCACCAACACACTGATAATGTCAAATATCAAAAAAGTGTAACAGAGCGATAATAAAATGCGCCACGGGTGAGTGTGGGTGCAGATAAGGTGCAGATGACAGATCAAAGACGCCTCCGAGCGTGTTGAATTATCCCTCCTTGAATTACACCGGGTTCGGAGATGCTCGGCGTGCTTTGTTCGATGCCCGAATGCCTGAACAATTTGACTCTGTTACAGCTTTGACGGGAGCAGTGTTCTGTGATGAATGGGGTGAGGCGCAACCTTTTGAAGTAATAAAACAAAGAAAAGTAGGCCGATGCGTGGCCGTGTGCCAAGGTTTTTTTTAGAAGGGTGTGTGTGTGTATGTGTGTGTGTGGAGGGGGGTGCACATGATCGCTAACGGGTGACGGCTTTGATCATGCTTTCCAAACAAACGGCCAGATAAAAAGGGTAATCAACACCTCTGGCCACGAGTCCAAATGTGCTCCTGCCAGTGTCTATAAATTACCCACCATTAAGGAGGAACGTTTGGCGTACATTTGGCATTGTCCACCACTTAGGGCCCAGGCAGCGACATGTGGAGGGTGAGGCCTGCGTTGGGCGTTTTCTTTTTCTTTTCTTTTGTCGGCATGCAGGGAAGCAGGAACTGCAACAACGGAACGCAGTGCAGTTTGTAGCTTGTAGCCGGGAGCTGGTTGGGATCAGTGGGTGCCAATGGGTGAGCAAGACGATGACCATGGCTGAATAGTGGGGCTTAGACCTTGGTCTCTGAGTCGTGACCTTTGTTCTCCTCGGTGTGGTTTATGTCTCCCTGTGGACAGTCTTGCAGGCAGCGCTGCTCCTGCCAAATGAGGGAATCCTTCAGGCTGAATGTCCGCTGTGAGTCCCTCGCCTCTGCTTCTCTTTGCACCCCACTCTGCTGAGAACATCACGGATGATCTTAGGCAGAGCCGAGTTATTATACAGTTTGAAACAGCAATCCGTTTCAAACAGGTTGTGACCAGCCATCGAGGTTTAGCAGCAGCCAGCAGGAGCCTGAAAGTATTTAGTGATGTCATACCACGAGATGTGTTGTCCATTTCATCACAACACTTCAATTTTGACAAAAGACATCCTAAAAGCTGTTTTTGAACAACAATTTTGACAATTTCCTTTGCAAACGTTGAGGATAATACGTGATATTTTTATTGATACCACTTCAGCGAGGTCCCAAGCTGAGCAGGTGCTAGAAGGAGGAGTCAGACTGAAGCCCTCTGATTGGTCAGAGAGAATCGGGACAATCGGCAGGCTGAGAACCGTCCACAGTGAAACACGAATAGAGAGAAGGACGAGTAAGACATCTTTGTTTCTGAAGAGTGAAGTCAATGCAGAAGTGAGTCAATTCAAAGTGTGGCATTCTCTCTCCTCACCACCAGGGGGCGACTCCTCTGGTTGTATAGAAGTCTATGCTTCATGTGTTAAACCTGCATTCTCTCTTGTGGCAACACAGGGTGATTCCTCTGGTTGTATAGCAGTATGAGTCATGTGTTAAACCTGCATTATCTCACTGGACCACCAGGGGGCGACTCCTCTGGTTGTATAGAAGTCTATGCTTCATGTGTTAAAGCTGCATTCTCTCTACTGATCACCAGGCAACGATTCCTCTGGTTGTATAGAAGTATATGCTTCACGTGTTGAACCTGCATTATCTCTCCTGACCACCAGGGGGCGACTCCTCTGGTTGTATAGAAGTCAATGCTTCATGTGTTAAAGCTGCATTCTCTCTACTGACCACCAGGGGGCGACTCCTCTGGTTGTATAGAAGTCTATGCTTCATGTGTTAAACCTGCATTATCTCTCATGACCACCAGGGGGTGATTCTTCTGGTTGTATAGAAGTATATGTGTTATGTGTTAAACCTGTATTCTCTCCCCTGGCCATCAGGGGGTGACTTTTCTGGTTGTATAGAAGTCTATGCTTCATGTGTTAAAGCTGCATTCTCTCTACTGATCACCAGGCAGCGATTTCTCTGGTTGTATAGAAGTATATGCTTCACATGTTGAACCTGCATTATCTCTCCTGACCACCAGGGGGCGACTCCTCTGGTTGTATAGAAGTCAATGCTTCATGTGTTAAAGCTGCATTCTCTCTCCTGACCACCAGGGGGCGACTCCTCTGGTTGTATAGAAGTCAATGCTTCATGTGTTAAAGCTGCATTCTCTCTACTGATCACCAGGCAGCGATTCTTCTGGTTGTATAGAATTATATGTGTCATGTGGTAAACCTGCATTCTCTCTCATGACCACCAGGGGGCGACTCCTCTGGTTGTATAAAAGGCTATGCTTCATGCGTTAAAGCTGCATTCTCTCTACTATTCTCTCGTCTATATAATGACTACTTCTCTCTTGATGTGTTCCCTCGTAAACATTGTAAACATGAGTTTCTACTTTAAGGTCTTCTTCTATACAGCATGACGTCATCATGTAGTACATGATGGTCATGTAGACTCTAACAGACCATAGAGCAGGGGACGCTTTAGTTCAGGTTTTCCTTGTGATTAGGTTGCTAGATTACTACGTCACTCCCTAGTTGCACAAAGCGATAACACATTTGCCACATACATTGAATTTAGTCACTTACATTGGATTTAGTCATATTCATTGTATTTATTCATATTAATATACATTAGATGTATTCATATTCATTGTATTTATTCATATTCATATACATTATATTTAGTCATATGTATTGTATTTATTCATATTCATATACATTAGATGTATTCATATCTATTGTATTTATTCATATTCATTGGATTTATTCATATTTATTGTATTTATTCATATTAATATACATTAGATTTATTCATATTCTTTGTATTTATTCATATTCATATACATTATATTTAGTCATATCTATTGTATTTATTCATATTCATATACATTAGATGTATTCATATTCATTGTATTTATTCATATTCATTGGATGTATTCATATTCATTGGATTTATTCATATTCATATACATTATATTTAGTCATATTCAGTGTATTTATTCATATTCATGTACATTAGATGTATTCATATTCATTGGATTTATTCATATTCATTGGATTTATTCATATTCATTGGATTTATTCATATTAATATACATTAGATTTATTCATATTCTTTGTATTTATTCATATTCATATACATTATATTTAGTCATATTCATTGAATTTATTCATATTTATATACATTAGATTTATTCATATTCATTGTATTTATTCATATTCATATACATTAGATGTATTCATTGTATTTATTCATATTCATATACATTAGATGTATTCATATTAATTGTATTTATTCATATTCATATACATTAGATGTAGTCATATATATTGTATTGGAACAGAAAACTAAAGTCATGTGAAAAAACGTGAGATATGCACGGAGAAAGAGAGGTGCCCCAACCACACCGCCTCGAGTTAATCAACGGTCCATCATGAAGGAGACTGGACCTCCTCTTGTTAGCCCGTTAGCTCCAGCATGATGAGCTGGACCAGACGGGCCTCCTCCACCAGGGCTCTGTGCTTTGGATTCAGGGAGCTGGGATCCTCCTGATAACCTGTAGATGTGTGTACCCACACCAGAGAATGAACAACATCCACATTCAATAATGACGTATATAATAATGAAAGTAATACATTTTACCAACACATGAAGCCAGAATAAAGCTTCTCTCTTTCCACGAGCATTGGTCGAGTTATACGACACATGACAACAACTCTGGATAAGAAAAGTGAACAATATATAAGCTTAACATCTTTTTTTCAACCCCAAATGCTTGGCACTGGTCAGGGGGTACATCCCTGTACGACAAACAGGAAACAGACATCAAACGGTTAATTGAATGTGTGTTTAACTCCTGGTTTCCGCTGCCTCCGTTTGCCTCGCTCAGCAAATCTGAGGCTGAAGCAGAGACGACTCTCTCTCTTTACATAATTACATTCTTACATTTCATTTAGCTGCGACTTACAATCCTGTTCCATTCACACACCGTAGTTACAGCTACAGGGAGACACTCATGGTTACGTGTCTTGCTCAAGGACACATCAACTAGGGCGGGGATTGAACCACCAACCCCCTGATTGAAAGACAGACTTGCTCACCTCTGACCCACAGTCACCCCAATTTTTTTAAATTATGTTTGCATGTGAAGATTTTTAGATGATGCTCATTTTAGTTACATATATATTTATAGCAAGAAGTGTGAGACATAGGATAAACAACAATAAAGAGACAGAAAGTAACAAAAAGAAAACAAAGTATAACTGAGTGATCTATTCTCTATTGAATATTAATTTATTTATGAAGATAAAATCAGGTCTAAGAGGAGTTATGAATGTAACCCTTGTCCTATCGTAGGGACGTTTCTCTGATGATGGCCGACTGTGGGTCAGTGGTCAGCAGGTCTGTCTTTTTGTCGTTGTTGTTGTTGCTATAATATTTTTTTTATTGCAATTTTACTCTTTCATTTTAATGCAACACATTATATCACTCTGTGACTTATCCAATGTAACAGCCTCCGTAAAGTCTCAATTTGGCTTTTAAAATAATTTAAAAAAAATATTATAATTTGTAAAGTTATAAGACAAAAGACAATACATAGACGTAACACCTAGAGGACGACAACACAGTGGACACAACATCATAAAGTCACAGTATTGAGAAAAAGAAAAAAAGAAAGAAAGAAAGAAAGAAAAAGAAAGAAAGAAAGAAAATGCAGGTGTGAGCTTTTACAAAAATATTTTATTAAATTTTGTATTTAAAGAAACAAAATACATTGATGATTGCAGAAGTCTATGTATGAGCGTATACATGTACATTGAATTAAATTGGTTTCCAGGCAAGGAAAAACAATAAAAAAATGTAATGAATTAAGATGAATTAACTAATCAATTAAAGGAGTGGTGTTACGTTTGTAAACAGATAGCGAATGATGACCAGATGCCGTGGTGGTCTGTTGTGTTGTTAATGATAGATGAGGTGAGTTCTTCCATTGTAATATATGCTGCTCTGTTTTTCCATCAGGGGGTTGGCGGTTCAATCCCCTAGTCGATGTGTCCTTGAGCAAGACACTTGACCCTGAGTTGCTCCCTGTAGCTGTGGCAATGAATGAATGTAACACGACTGTAAGTCTCTGGATGAAAGCGTCAGCTAAAGGACACGCAGTGACGCCAAGGATGGAGCTCACATGCCCCGAGCACACAGGAAGTCAAACACACACACACACACACACACACACACACACGCTCCACCACAGGTCTGAGCCGCGCTCAGGAATGTGCTTTAATGTAGCGTCTCTGTCTGATCATCATTAAAGATGTGAAGATGTTTCCTTGTTATCATTCTGGCAGCGAGGAGAAGAATACTCTGCTTTGTCTTTGTTCACCACAATGGAGGCAGAATTCCCCAGACTGGAAGTCAAAAATCATCTGCAAAGGAAGCATTTGGGAATGCGACAGTGCCTGTGATGCAGGGGCGTTTGTAGGATTGAAAGAATGGGGGGGGGGGGGGGGGGGGCGGGGACCGCACGTTCTTTTGGGGACCCCAGATATCCATCGTTTCCATTGTTTAGGACGGTTCACAGAGCGGTTAAATCAGAAAGCGATGCTCTGTAGTTTTGCTTTCTCTGATGACAAAAGAGGCGGAATGTCAAGCTCAGAGAGATACGTTAAGCTCACTTGAAAACTATTACAGAGATAAATATGAACTAGTTCAATGTCCAATGGACACAAATATTATAATAATATCTATTAATGCACGGAAGAGAGATATGTCGACAGTTACTTCTTGTATTTATGAGATGGCCAGCGCAGCAGCCTCCCCAAGGTCCTAGTGCCCGAGGGTTATATCGTTAAGTATGATTCACTTTTCAATTTGATTCAGTTTATTTGTATAGCCCATTACACAAATTACAAATTTGCCTCAGAGTGCTTTACAATCTGTACACATAGACATCCCTGACCTTTGACCTTTGACCTTTGACCTCACATCGGACCAGGAAAAACTCCCAAATAACCCTTCAGGGGAAAAAAGGGAAGAAACTTTCAGGAGAGAACAGAGGAGGATCCCTCTCCAGAAAGGAGAGGATAGATATAATGTGTACAGAAGGAATCATTACACACAAATTGAAACACAGTAACAACACATTGAATGAATATGACAGATTGTATGAATAGTTGGTAGTCGGCATATTCCACGATGAAGACCTCCACGATCAGGCAGATGGGATCAATGACGTCTCATACATGAAATGAACATGAAATGAACATGTAATAAACATGAAATAAACATGTAATAAACATGTAATAACGTGTGTGAATAGTTGGTAGTCGGCATATTCCACGATGGAGACCTCCACCATCCATCAGGCAGATAGCAGATGGAGGTAGAGAGGAGGAGTGGGCTATTGGATTGTAATCTAAAGGGGGAGATATGTAGCATTTTACAGTTATAAATAACGTGTCCATGTGAGAGAAAAACGTAAGCCCCCCCTAAAACAGGCGTAACGATGTTTGATCACCTGAGATCTCCCATGAAAACCGGCGGCGGGTCAAACGGGTTCCACAGTTGAATCTCTGCTTCACGGCCTTGCGTAAGACCAGGTGTCCGATGTCACCGCTGGGCGGCTCCCATGGGCCTTGGATGTCACATGGGCTATTATCTTCCCCCGGTAACATCGCTAATGCAGGAACACTCTAATCTAGCTACAATATTTACGTTGAGTCGGAAAAACAATTCCCGATTCTCAGCCGTGAGTCGGCCTCGCCGAGCAGCGGAGCGTTGCCCGAGTGTGTGTCCTGTGTTTAAAGCTCAGGCCCGGTGTTTGGGCTGGAGATTGTAATTGTGTAATGGATGTTTACATAACTTCATGGCCGGTACACAGACGGTGAGAACAAGTCGAGGAGCACCTCACGCTCCGTCCTTCAGCCGCAGGGAACACGGCGCTGTACATTCAACAGGGTTCAAGTGGAAATGAGTGGTACGCTTCTCGTTTCACTATTTTTTTTGGGGGGGGGGGGGGTTCAGAGATTTCTCACACAGTGTCACACACGTGCGTTCTCACGTTTTAATGCGGAGGATGAACGTGCTGTGAACTTGGCTTGCCGCTCAAACAACGGACGTCGTTTTTTTATTCAATCCAGTTTATTTTGTGTAGCCCGATATCACAAATGACACACTCCCCTCAGAGGGCTTTACAATCCGTACACATAGACATCCCTGACCTTTGACCTCACATCGGATGAACAACTCCTCAAAAGATAGAAAAAAAACTCATAGGGGGAAAAACAGGTAGGAACCCTTCAGGAGAGCCAGAGAGGAGAACCCCTCTCCAGGATGGACAGAAGAACAGACGTCATGTCACCAGATGACCAGCGTTACAGACTTATGAATATGACAATGTATAAATAAGATATTATAAAGGTTCTGATACTGATGATGGAAATCAGGCTCTGGATGCGGTGAATTAAGTTGTAATGTCAAGAAGTTCAAACAGACAATCGAGGCTCGCGATCGCAGCTCCGTCCGGCCTGATGCCCGACAGGCTCCTCCCCCTTTAACCACCGGAGAGCGGCTGCTGCGCGAGTCCAGGACCGGATGAGAGAGCGGACCCTCACCTGTAGATCGGGGATGCGTTCCGGTTGGCTGAGCTAAACAACAACATGGAGAGGTCAAAGGTCACGTTGCTGCGACAAGGCGGCACTTCCGCTCAGCTAACTAAGCAGTTCCTTCACAATAAAAGTCTAGTAGATTAGCTTCCGGATTAAAGTAACCTAACGGGCTTCAACCGGCTTCGACTTTTCTGCAACACTAACTAACATTCATTCTTATACATATAAACATGAACTCTTTTTCTATTTACATTCATCATTTGCATAGAGAAAACAGTCTTTCCCTTATGCTTCATAATACATTCATTATAATTATCTCCCTAATATTCCCTATTATAATATTGTTCTATATGTATTAATTTAAAGTATAAGACTACAGAATCAAAATAAACTATTACAACCTAACCATATGTAAATAATGAACTACAGAAAATAAAAAGTGTAAAAGTAGGTTTTAGGTCCATGCAGAAAGGGCCCTGAGGGAGCAGGGCCCTTTCTGCTGTTGCCATGTATGGAACCAATATTTTATCTGTTTATGTTACTAGATTATGCTTTACCATAAAAAGATAATGCTATAATTTGACACATTTGCCAAACGTTAATTCTAAAATAGTGAGCTTCCTCCCACTAGACTAATACACAATAAGGAAACAGTTGTGAACCCAATTCACTGCGTTGGTTCTCCTGTAAAATCTGATGTGACACACTTACCAAAAATTATGTTGAGAGGGAAATATGCTTTCTCCCGGTTAATGTTTAGTTAAAGACTTTTCTAATCCTTCTAATCATGGAGCAGGTCTGGGAGTGTTTGGGTCAAACACAAACAGAACGTTGTGTTTGTGTCCTTTGTGAGACCAAAAGTCATCAGGGACCTACTTTTCATAATAAAACAAACGCAATTATGGTAAATCCAAACCGTGATACTTCAATTCAACCTAGCAAAGTACTTTTGTTTTGTTTTATTTTGTTTAAATTTACGAAGTTAATCACATTTTACATAAAGCTGCGACCGAAAATGACTTCTTAGATGTTTCCCACGGAACATAACAGAGTTTAGTTGTGTGAGAACATCATTTGTAGGACGAGACGGGTCTGAGATGAAGTGCAGTGTGTGTTTTGGTTATGAAAGATCACGTCAACACTGTGTCAACACTGAGGCTCAGCGACGCATTTGTAATAGTTATTGGACAAGAGGGAACATATCTATCCCGATTGAACCAAACACAGAGCTCGTTGTTCGGTCATTTATGTGTCATGATGATAATAAACATATCACCGGCAGTCACACATCACACTAGTTTAAACACATGTTGTATTTTCATTATTTGCGGACTTTTCTCTAAGTTACGTACTCCGTGCTTTATATAGATGGATGAAAATAAATGATCTTTATTTATTTGAGTACTAATATTAATTTTAATTTGGGAAAACTATTTAAATAGTTCATTCTTTTTGAAAAGAAATATCTGAAATGAACATGAATAATGAATATTAAATTAACATTAAATAATATGAAATGAACATTAAATGAAAATGTAATGATCATGAAATAAATAAGAAATGAACATTAAATGAACATTAAATAAATATGAAATGAATATGAAAATAAATTGAAATGACATGTAATAAACATAAAATGAATATAAAATGAACATCAAATGAACATGAAAAGAAAATGTAATGAACATTAAATGAACACATAATGAACATTCAATTAAGTTGATTCGTAGTCCATTTTCACAAATTACAGAATTAGTCTCAGAGTGCTTTACAATCTGTACACAGACATCCCTGATCTTTGACCTTTGACCTCACATCGGACCAGGAAAAACTCCCAAATAACCCTTCAGGGGGAAAAAGGGGAAGGAACCTTCATGACAGAACAGAGGAGGATCCCTCTCCAGGATAGACAGGTGTAATAGATGTCATGTGACCAGAAGGAATCATTACACACAAATTAAAACACAGTAACAACACAATAAATGAATATGACAGAGTGTATGAATAGTTGGTAGTCGGCATATTCCACAATGGAGACTTCCACGATCAGGCAGATGGGATCAATGACGTCTCACACATGAAATTAACATGACATTAACATGTAATAAACATGTAATAAACATGTAATAGACATGTAATAGACATGTAATGAACATAAAACTAATAGGAAATTAACATGAAATGGATATGAAATTAATATATTATTAACATGACTTTCAGTTTCACAGATCGTAAACACATTTATCATCAGTCAGAACTTATCCAGAAAGAAGATGAGAAGGAATATACAAAAACATATGCAACGTGTGATCTAAGAGTACGTGTGGTTCCATCTGGTATTGAAGCGCCGTGGTCGTCCTAACAATAGCCATGATGTTACGGTCTGGTGACAGCGTGGCTCCCGAGGAGCTGACCCCAGACCAGCGCTGGACGAGCCGGTGATGACAGACGCCGCTGTGTGCCGGGCACAACCTCAAATTAAAGATAATCCCTACATGTTATTTCACCAGATTACCCTTCTGGGGCCGTGCCATGCAGTTCTCTCTGTGCTACATCATCATCTCTCGAGAGCGGAATAAACATCCATTCTCGTATCTGTTGCGCTGTTTGTTTGAAGTGGAGCTCACAGTCATAATCAAAGCAGCTGTATTTAGAAGAGGGAAGATTGTGTCTCCGGTTTCCTTCTACGCACAGGAATACTTACGACACATCACCACCAGACTGGAAAAGATGCTAGACACGATGAGTCTGTGTAGCTGATGCTAGACATAATGAATCTGTGTAGCTGATGCTAGACATAATGAATCTGTGTAGCTGATGCTTCACACGATAAGTTTGTAGCTGATGATGTGATTTAATATTCTTCATTTGTCATATTTTGGAGGATTAATCTAGTTAGAAAACGATAACAAAATGATCCGACATTGTCACACACATGCACACACATCCACACACGCACACACACGTACACACACACACAGACACACACACACACACACACACACGTGTCGCATTCACATTTCATTGATGAAACTCTTGACCATCTTTAATCCCCTATTGTTTTGTGTCTAGGAGATAATCAGGCGGGGGAGGGGCTGAGGGGGTTGTCGGTTGATCTATTAGTGTCCATTGTAATAACTCAGACAACAATCATTACTCTGTTGACAAAAAACAGAGGTATGATGCAATGGCGTCGCTAGGCTAAAAAACCCAGGGCTAAAGCCCCAAATATTTTTTGATTAGCCCTGAATGTTAATAATAAAAAATAAAATTTAAAGTCTGGGAGCACCAGACCCATCTTGACTCATCTGATTCACTCTTCTGGGCTAAGCCCCAGATGTATCACAATCCTAGAGACGTGTCTAGTATGATGTTTTATTGTGTTTGTCATTCCTGACCTGATGAGAGTATTTAGAGAGGTGAACGAATCACAGCAACATCCACATATGTCGGTCTGATGAGCCGCTGTTTTACTGGCTTCTGAAGACGTGAGTGTGTGTATCCGTGCGTGTTTCTCCTCCGCCAGACGAGACAACGACACATTGTTTTTCTAACTTCCTGGAATAATCCTCCAAAAATATGGCCCAGACCCCAAATAAACAAACACTAAGAAGCTCTTGTGCGTAGCCCGTGGACGGGGTGAAGTGCTGCGCGGCCACCGGCGCTCCTCCACGGCTCGGCGAAGTACACTTGTCTTTGTTGTCGCACAAACAGGAATGCAGGATGAAAGAGACAAGATACACGGCATACAGCGGCATTGTTTCAATGAGCTCCAGGGTGGTTAGTGAGCATGTGGTTCTACTTTGGACTCACAGTGTCCCCCGTGATCTACGGTCTCTCTGACCAGGGGTGAAGCCCTGGGTCCACTGGGACCCTCCTGGGCTGTGCATGTGTACAGTATACATGACAGTCAGGGATGAATGTTATTACATGTGTTTCTCTTGCAAGCCGAAGCCAGACAAAAGAAATATAGTTATATCTGCGGGCACTTCAGTTAATCCTCGAGGGCGGGGGCTTCTAGAAATGAACAGTCTGATTAATAGCAGATGGGATGCATGTGGGGGAAATGAAACATCATTAGTGAGGGGAAATATGAATTCCATTCTCTGGATATACGCATGCAGCATAACTTTCATTCATTATTTCAGAAGCTAAAACGTTTCATCGTGTCAAGTTTATGACTCCACCTTGAGTCAGTTTTGCTTCTTAAATACTCCACGACATATGCTGCAGTGACTCTCTTGTACGTGTGAACATGGCAATAGACGTTTACATTGTGTGTCATGATTTAATGTAAATAACAATAATAATAATATATATATATATATATATATATATATATATATAGAGAGAGAGAGAGTTCTTAATTTATATATAAATATATGAATTTCTATTTATATATAAATATATGGATTTCTATTTATATATAAATATATGGATTTTTCTTTATATATATATTTATATATCAAAAAATATATATTTATACTTTTGAATATATAAATATATCAATTTTTCAAATACATATACATATAGTATTATTTAGCTATCAAGAGAGAATTGTTTTAGAGTTTAACAATAATTTATTACAATTGCATATATTTGAATAATGCAAAGTCTTTGCTGATTGGACTCCATCCTGAATTAGGATAAGCTGTCGGGGTCGAGTCGCTGATACCTTTTTTCACCACCACTACTACTGGTGGTGTAGAAGAGTTGCTGTAACCCGAAGAAGAAAGATGAGCAGGATTTGATGCTGATTGGAAGAGCCTGGAGAGGAGGAGGGTCATATCGGTTTGAGCAGCATTTCTCTGCATCTTTTTGAGACAAGATGTGCCTGATTTTTGAAATATTACGTAGATGGAAGAATGCAGTCCTTGAGATTTGCTTTATGTGGGAGTTAAAGGACAAGTCCCGATCAAAGATAACGCCGAGATTCTTTACAGTGGTGTTGGATGCTAGAGTAATGCCATCTACAGAAATCACATCACCAGATAATTGATCTCTGAGGTGCTCAGGGCCGAGTAGAATTACTTTGGTTTTGTCTGAGTTTAACATCAAGAAGTTGCCGGTCATGTTGCCGGTCATGTTTTTATGTCACTAAGACATGCTTGAATTTTAGTGAGTTGGTTAGTCTCCTCTGGTTTTATCAATAGATATAGTTGAGTATCATCTGCATAACAATGAACGTTTATAGAGTGTTTCCTGATAATATTGCCCAAAGGAAGCATGTATAAGGTAAATAGAATTGGTCCAAGCACAGAACCTTGTGGAACTCCGTGACTAACGTTGGTGGTCATCGAGGCTTCATCGTTTACAAATACAAACTGAGATCGATCTGATAAATAGGATTTAAACCAACTTAGGGCGGTGCCTGAAATACCAATCGACTGCTCCAGTCTCTGTAATAGGATGTTATGGTCAATGGTGTCGAATGCAGCACTAAGGTCTAACAAGACCAGTACAGAGAGAAGTCCTTTATCTGCTGCCATTAAGAGGTCATTCGTAATCTTCACCAGTGCTGTCTCTGTGCTGTGGTGTTTTCTAAATCCTGACTGAAACTCTTCAAATAAACTATTCTGATGTAGAAAGTCACACAACTGATTTGCAACCACTTTCTCCAGGATCTTAGAGAGGAAGGTGAGGTTAGAGATCGGTCTGTAGTTAGCCAAAACCTCTGGATCCAGAGTGGGCTTCTTCAGGAGAGGTTTAATTACAGCTACTTTGAAGGAATGTGGTACGTGGCCTGTTAACAAAGACACATTAATAATATCCAAAAGAGAGCTGCCAATTAAAGGCAAAACGTCTTTAAGCAGCCTAGTCGGGATAGGGTCCAAGAGACAGGTAGACGTGTTAGAAGTAGAAACCATTGAAGATAATTGGTCACGGTTGATGGGAGAAAAGCCATCTAAATATACACCAGGACATACAGCGGTTTCCAAAGCCATTCCACTTGAGGACAGATTGGCACTGGTTAAGGGCAAGAGATTATTAATCTTGTCCCTAATAGTTAAAATAGTTAAAATCTTCTCATTGAAGAAGTTCATAAAGTCATTACTACTAAGGTCTATATGAATACTGGGCTCCACAGAGCTGTCAGCCTGGCTACAGTGCTAAAGAGAAACCTAGGGTTGTTCTTATTCTTCTCTATTACTGATGAGTAATATTCTGCTCTGGCATGGCGGAGGGCCTTCTTATAAGTTTTAAGACTATCTCGCCAAACTAAGCGGGATTCTTCCCGATTAGTTGAACGCCAAATGCGTTCAAGCTTTCATGACGTTTGCTTTAATGTGCGGGTCTGAGGGTTATACCAGGGAGCAAACCTTCTCTTCCTCACTGTCTTCTTCTTCAGAGGGGCTATCGAGTCCAGTGTCATTCTCAGTGAGCCTGTGGCACTATCAACAAGATGATCAATCTGGGACAGACTAAAGTTAGACCAGGAGTCCTCTGTTATATTGAGACATGGTATTGAATCAAGTGCAGAAGGAATCGCTTCTTTAAATTTAGCTACAGCACTGTCAGTTAGACATCTGGTGTAGAAACTTTTGACTAACGGTGTACACTCCGGTAGTATAAACTCAAAAGTTATAAAGTTGTGGTCTGACAGAAGAGGATTCTGTGGGAAGACCTTCAAATGCTCAATGTCAACGCCATATGTAAGAACAAGATCAAGCGTGTGGCCAAAGCTGTGAGTGGGTTTCTGTACTCTCTGACGAAAGCCGATCGAGTCCAACAATGAGATGAATGCAGTACCTAGGCAATCATTATCAACATCCACATGAATATTAAAATCTCCTACAATAATAACTTTATCAGTTTTAAGAACCAAACTTGATATATATTCTGAAAATTCTGATATAAACTCTGAATATGGACCGGGTGGCCGGTACAGAATCACAAATAGAATTGGCTGTAATGTTTTCCAGGTTGGATGTGAAAGACTAAGAACAAGGCTTTCAAATGAGTCGTAATTTAATTTAGGTTTAGGATTTATTAAAAGGCTCGAGTCAAAGATGGCTGCTACTCCACCTCCTCGACCGGTGTCTCGAGGAATGTGAGTATTAACATGACTTGGAGGAGTCGACTCATTTAGGCAGACATATTCTTCATGGCGCAGCCAGGTTTCAGTTAGACAACATAAATCAATGTGATTATCTGTTATTAAATCATTTAGTAACACAGCTTTAGATGACAGAGATCTAATATTTAGGAGACCACATTTAATAGTCCTGTTTTGTTGCACTGCTGAAATAATGGTGTTAACTTGTATAAGGTCATTGTGTACGACTCCTCTTGTGTTTACTTTAGATTTATTTAATTTAAGTGGCCGTGGGACAGACACAGTCTCCACAGTCTCTATTCTAGAGTTGTGGATGGGTAACTGCTCGACAAGAAGACCAGAGAAGGGTGTTAAACTACAAATCTGCTCCCGGTTCCTGATCTGAACCCCGGGTTGTCATGGATTAGGTCCGGTGATCAACGTGGTCATATTCGCAGAAATGAGACGCGCTCCTTCCAACGTGGGATGGACGCCGTCCCTCCTCATCAGATCAGGTTTTCCCCAGAAAGTCTTCCAGTTGTCTACGTAGCCCACCTTATTCGCTGGGCACCACTTCGACAGCCAGCGGTTGAAAGACGACATACGGCTATATAATTCGTCAGTTTGCAAATTTGGGAGAGGGCCAGAGAAAATTACGGTGTCCGACAACGTCTTGGCATAAGCACACACCGATTCCAAATTCATTTTACTGACTTCCGACCTACGGGCTCGGGCGTCGTTACCACCGGCATGTATTACAATCTGACTGTACCTACGCTCATCCTTAGCCAGCAGCTTCAAACAAGACTCCACGTCGCCCGCTCTGGCCCCGGGAGGCACACTACCCTGGTCCGCGGCTTCGCCATCTTCACGTTCCTGACTATAGAGCTCCCGATGACCAGGGTGTTCTCCTCAGCGGGTGTGTCGCTGAGCAGGGAAAAGCGGTTCGAAACGTGAAGTGGTTGGTGCACAGCAGGCTTCTGTATAGACTTATTACTCTTGCGATCAGTCACCCATCTGTCCGGCTGGTCGGACGCTACTGGGGAAGAGCTAGTAGCTACCTGTGGCTCCGCACCGGCTACGGGAGAGGGCGGGCTAACTAGCATAGTTCCGATGGCGCGGAGCCGTGCATCTAACCCACTTAGACCCGCCTCCAACCTAGCAAATAAACTGCACTTGTTGCATGTACCGTTATCATTAAGGGAGGCAGGGAGATAACTATACATGAGACACACTGAGCAAGACGGAAAGAGAGGGAGAGAAGGAAGACATGCTGTAGCTGTGGAGCTTGGTGTGTTGAGACGATGCGTTCAGGAGCAGCTGGGAAAATCAGTCCTGCTCTCTGCTCTGCTCTCTGCTCTCTGCTCTCTGCTCTCTCTGCTCTGCTCTCTGCTCTGCTCTCTGCTCTCTGCTCTCTGCTCTGCTCTCTCTGCTCTGCTCTCTGCTCTCTGCTCTCTGCTCTCTGCTCTCTGCTCTGCTCTCTGCTCTGCTCTCTTACATTCGGAGTAGAGTGATCAGAGACACCCAGGAAGTGAAGGGAGTGAAGGGTGACCCAGGAAGTGAAGGGTGACCTTTCCCACGCGGCTCTGATGACACTGTGTCGTTGCGTAATAGCATGACACAGTTTATCACAGATTCCCCCCCCCCGAGACCTCCCACTGGGGACAGGCCTTGGGTCTCTCCATAGAGCCCCCCGATCCCGACCCAGTACAGGTGTGCGAAACCAAACTCCCACGCTCTCCCCCAGTCCACGTCTGCCTACCCCCCTTCCTCCCCAGATCCCCTCGGACCAGATCTGCAAGCGTCCATTACTCAGCGAGGCCCCGGGGGTCCCGCCTGCTGATCCCCGTAAAGCCTTTCTACTGGCCGCTGCCCTCCGTCGGGCTGCAGACACCTCGGCACGGTGCGTCGAGGGGGACGGCCGTCACAGCATTCATCAGCCCCCCCCCCCCCTCGTATGCATCAGTATGAAGATGGATGATCTGCTGCACTTGATGAGGATGTGCAGAGGACCTGAGCTGTGTTCGGTCCAACAAACTAAACACTGTGTGTTCTTATTTATTCACTTTAAATCACTTCCACATGATTTTCTTAAAGGAATAGAGTTAAGAGATCAAAGTTATATAGAAGAGTCTGATGATTGGTGTATTGATGAAAACAGATTTCATTTTCCATTGGACCGTACTCGTATTTGTCTTTTCCTAGTCTTAAGACCACTCAAAGTTCTTTAACACTACATTCACCCACTCACACACTGATGACATGGGCTACCAGGGGCGTTTGTCGGATTGAAAGAAAGGCGGGGCTAAGCCCAAGGGGCGCGCTATGACTGGTTATGTTTGCGTGCCCCGGATATCCAATGGCAGGGTCATCGTGATATTTTCTGCTCATTTGGACTCCATCACTGAGATAAAGATGAACTAGTTCTGTGGCAAATATACCATTCAATGGAAAACCTATATATGATAATATATGTTAATGCAAAGAATAGAGAGATGTCGATAGTTCAGTGCCTTGCCCATGGACACATCGATGTGGGCCGGGTGGTTAGAACGCCCACCATCTGAGTGAAGGACGACCCCAGTCACGTTCAAACATTCTGCCAAACGCCAACCACTAAGAAGGGAGAAAGGCTTCAAACTAAATGTTTCAAAGCCACGTCCACCTTAAGGTAAGAGAGAGAGGCTTCACATGTTTGTGTTGGAGTGATTTGAAATGGCTAAGAGGAGATGCATATTGATATATTGGATGCTTCTTTTTTCATTCATATTTGTCTCATTTGATGTAAAATACACTTGTAATCGCAAAGTTAAAAGATCAAATGATGATTTCATGTTCACACATGAAATATGTGCACACTGAGCAGCAGAAAGTGTGTCCCCTGAAACTCAAAGGATTAGAAAGTCCTCGCCTGAAGCCTGAAACATGAACTAAATCTCAAGTACAGGTAATATGTATCCACTTTGTCGCATACTCACACGTCTATGAAGCATTCATTAGTGGAATGTCTGGGTCTTTTACTGCTGCCAAGACATCGGGCAACAGTAAAAGACTATATTCACGCAAATTATTTGCAAAGTCAATGTAGAGAAAAGTGGTTGTGAATGACGGTTATTTTCACCGGGCTGACGCAAATTTCATGGCGAAAAACTGCTGAAGAGACAGTTATCCAGACCGAGAGGTGGAAGTCATCGAGCTGTTTGAGCCTATATGATGTGTGTGTGTGTGTGTGTATATATATATATATATATATATATATATACACATATATATATATATATATATATATATATATATATATGGTGACTTCACGGGCTGCAAGGAAAGAGTAAAAACAGGCAAAAGTGATAGTTTTAAAAATGAAGGGCAATGTTTATTGATCAAACAAATCAAAAAAGTCCATCCTTCAACAAAAAGCGTCCTGGGGTAGAAAAAGGTTAATTAAACAAAAAACGTATCGTAAGCACGTCTGCGTCACAAAGTCCTCCTCTAGTTCGTCAGCTTGAGTCTTGTCCTCGTCCTGGATGACCTTTAACCCCTGGCTTGTCCAGCTCCTCCCCCCTCCTCTGCTCTCCCCTCTGTCTCCTCTTCACCTCCCCAGCCCTGCCTCAAGCTGGTGAGTGGTGAGGCAGTCTGGGAGCTGTAGTTTCAGCCCAAGCGACCATTTTGTCGTGTGGCTGCTGTAATTGAGTGGGAATATAGCGTCCCTCCAATACCGGTCCCCTTGTGATGCCACAATATAAATATAAATATAAATATATATATATATATATATATATATATATATATATATATATATATATACACACACACACACATATGATATTAATGTTATGAAGCCAAACATGAGGGTGTTAGATGTTCTGACGCCACAATATAAATATGTATATAAATATGTATATATAAATATGAATATATATATATATATAAATATATATGAATATATATATAGTGTGATGCCACAATATAAATATGTATATATATATATTAATAAATATGAATATATATATATAAATATGAATATATATATATATATATATATATATATATATATATATATACACATATGATATTAATGTTATGAAGCCAAGCACGAGGGCGTCAGATGTTCAGCCGTGTGTGTGACGTCCTCAACAAGTATAAAGCAGAAGTAGTTGTGAGTTCTTCATGGTGGATGAAGGACATGATAACTGTTTCCATGGAGTAAAGCCACAGAGATAAGCCCCGCCCCCTCTAAGGCGCGAATGAAGCACAAAGTCACAAATGTTCGCGAACCCTTTTGGTGTGACACAGCATCAGACTTTAGATGTTCTCCTGGCAGCTAAACACACAACACGGGCCTGATCCAAAGACCGCTACACCGAGTCCATTTCAACGCACAACCGTCTTTCTCCTCGGGCTCTTCTAAACCGTTTTGGGGACGCGTGTAAACGATGGACGCACGACTTCAGACGGGCATCCGGGTCCACTGGGCAAACATCACTTAACGGCCCTCACGCGCCGTCCCTGCACACACACGACTAACACACCATCGATTAGTGGATTCAGGTGCACTAATTCAAGCGTAGAACAATGAGGGCACTTGAGGAACAATAGCGCTGATCTTCAAAGTGTAGCTGGCCGGTTTTGATTCCTCAGCCGGTGCTGTTGGCCGTGTCACAACACGGGGAGGAGGCGCACAGTGAAGACTCCCAGCTGGATCTGACGACCCGTGGGATTCTACACAAAAACCTGGAAGAAGGGGATGAAAGAGGGGTTTAATCCCTTCATTGAGCGCTCGTTGACAACACATACGAGGGTCTAAAGTGTGTGTTAGATGTGGGTAGTGAGGGTAGGTTATTATCTCGGGTCCTCCATACACAAACATTGGCACTGCACTTCAGAGCTCTGCGTTTGTGTCAGAAGGGGATGGAGAGGATGCGGGGCTGAGTTTTTTTAGGGGGGGGGGGGGGGCTATAAGGCTTTAACACACAGTGTTTTCTCCTTCTCTCCCCTCATTTGCAACTCACTCCCTCCTTCCACCGTCCACAGCTGTCCTCTCTGAGGTTTTTTTTTCCTTGTTCTTCTTTGGGCTTCCATCTGTCGTGTGACTTCTATCAGCTTGGATTTCTAAACAGATATGAATGCAAAGCAATATAAAAGAAGCTCATTTGGCTCGGGGAGGTTTCATTTCTGACACTTTAAGAAACGAGTCCTCTAAATATTAGTTGTATGGGTTCCCGCCTGGCTGCTCATCGGGGCTCGACAGAGGAAGCTCGGATGTTCTTTATGCCGTCAGCGGTGATCCCGCCTTTCATTGGAAGGCAGGGAAACCTCAGCAAACACCGAGCGGAGCGCTCGCGCTTGATTGATGACCTGTTCTTATTGATACAGTCCCTCACATGTGGTTTGGCCATTCTCGCACATGTGGTTAACCAATAAAGAACAGAGCAACGATGACATGCAGATTAGTAGCTTCGGTTCCCGTTGTAATTCAACTCACTGCTTCGTCATTGGCTGCTGAGCGGAGTGTTCTTCAATCTGTCATTACCGTAAGTCAAGAGCTTTTTAAATAGGTTTTCAGTCATGACTCATGTTTTTGAATGTGTGTATTCTTATGACACACACACACACACACTAGTGAAAAGATAGTTTTAAAAGTCATACTGCTTGGTTTGAATGATAACTGTGGTTGAACAACAAGTAAATATACCTTTGTGTAAAAGTATGTAAAGGTATAGGCGTGTTGTAACCCAGAGGTTTTTAAATAGGTTTTAGTTATGTTATAAAATGTGTGTAACACAAAACAAAGATGGCGGAGGACACAAACAAAACAAAAAAAGGACAACAATGGCTTTCAAAAAGAAAGATGGTAGAGGACTAAAACAAGGATGGCGGCGTAAAAATATCTAAAGAGATGGCTAAGACCAACGCAATACACACGCACAGCAAGAAATAGTGAAAACATAGCTTAAAGAGTCATATCTGCTTAAACAACAAGCAAAGGCCTTTTTTAAGTATAGGCATGTTGTAACTTAGAGGTTTTTAAATAGATTTTCGTCATGACTCATGTTATTAAATGTGTGTTTTCTTATGCAATCTTATTCTTGGACAGATATTTTTAAAAAGTCCTATCTGCTTGGTTTTACTCAATCACCCAAATATTAATTTTTTCCCGTGTGTGTGTGTTGAGGTCCTAGTACAGACATTAGTAATGCTATAAATTACACTTGCACTTTTCTTGCAATCACATGCAGGCAACAGTCAAGGTATTCCTCAACCTGTCATGCAGTTTGCCATGCATCAAAAAACCCATTAATTTAAAAGTAAGAATTGAGCAATTTGTAATAACCAGGACAGTAACCTTCAGGGTGTGGCAGTGTGGAGCAGCCGGGCGTTCCCCTCTCTCGGGGAAGCTGGGTGGAAATAAATCTAACAGCAGTGACACTGAAGGGCTGTGAATGAGATGCAGCCTGTAAAGACTCGCTGTGGACGCCACGAGGAACGAAGCCCGACCTGCAGAGCGCCGTGGCTTATTCATGAAGTTTATTCACTTCAACCAAACGGCTCCACACGACTTCCACACCTCACGTGTAAACAGAGGCGGCCGGCCAATAGGACCCACCTTGAGCCACATAATGGGAAAAAAGGATACAAAAATTCGAAAATTCTATTTATAAATGATACAAGTTGTCAATATTTGTGTTATGAAGAGATGGAATATACCCGGTTATATTATTAAAATAGGACGAACGGGCAACATATCTGCTTTTCCTGCACGTCCTCTCTAAATGTCTGCATGTCTCAGCTGGGGCAGATTCGTTCTGGCCCAGAAGAGGCGGGTCTATCTACCCATCACTGATTAAAGATGAGTGATAAACAATTTAGCCAATCAGTGTCCTAAAATAGATTCAGCTTTTGGGCCAAAGTCGTTTCGCCCAAAAGCTAAGCGTTCTCATCAAGCTCTTTTTGAACCACGGACAACGAAAACACTTCTCTTCCAAGAAGACCCAACCTGGTAAAATCAACAGGGACAGATCCACACGGACAGATCCACACGGACAGATCCACAGGGACAGATCCACATGGACAGATCCACAGAGACAGATCCACAAGGACAGATCCACACGGACAGATCCACAGGGACAGATCCACAGGGACAGATCCACACGGACAGATCCACACGGACAGATCCACAGGGACAGATCCACATGGACAGATCCACAGAGACAGATCCACAAGGACAGATCCACACGGACAGATCCACAGGGACAGATCCACAGGGACAGATCCACACGGACAGATCCACACGGACAGATCCACACGGACAGATCCACAGAGACAGATCCACAGAGACAGATCCACAAGGACAGATCTACATGGACAGATCCACAGGGACAGATCCACACGGACAGATCCACAGAGACAGATCCACAGAGACAGATACACATGAACCCGTAATTATGTTACGCCCGGCCTCGGGGAGCCTGAGCGTGACAGAAATACGGGTTTCCCCACCTCCCAAAACAGGACCAATGCGGGAGCTTATAACTAAATGTGTCAAATATTGTTCAAATATTGTTCAAATATTGTGTCAAATATTGTTCAGGGTGAGGCTGGGCCCAACATAACAAACAAAACAATCGGTGCATGTCACCTAACTTCCCTAGACCCCAAAAGGAACAAAGAAAGAGCCTTACCTACCTCCGAGCAGAAAACAGGAGAAAACAGGGTTCAACCAAAAGGCTCCTCCCCCTCCCGACTCGCCCCCTAACCCCACCAGCCACGGAGCGGAGCTGCGCCCCGCACGGCCCGGGTGGAAAGTGGAACACAGGTTCCCTCCGAAATAGCCGTATAATTTCCTGAAAGAAGGAAGAAACCACACCACATAACACACAGCACCCCCCTCAGGCAGGGAGGTGAACAACACTAATAATCCCCTGGACGCTCTGGGTCAGAACACGGTATCCCGACTCCCTGGCCTCCCCCTCTGAGTCCTGTGTGGGTCGTCTGGGGGAGCGATGCTCCTCCAGACGACCCGACGCAGGTTGGCCAGCTGATGTGTCCACAGTCGGATTTGCTGTGTTACAAGCACGATGCTGATTGGATGTGACAGGGACACGCCCTCTGTGTGCACGGGGTGCTCCGTAGTCAGGCTACACATGTTATCATATCTGTCCGTGTGTGTGTGTGTGTGTGTGTGAGCAAAAGCGTGATTATTTTTACCAAAGTGTCCGATTATGAGCCAGGTGCTCGCTTCTCGTGGTCGTCAGGAGAAGGATGTTGGGACCATGTTAGCTGTGTGTGAGTGTGTGTGTGTGTGTGTGTGTGTGTGTGTGTGTGTGTGTGTGTGTGTGTGTGTGTGTGTGTGTGTGTGTGCGTGCATGTGTGTTTGAACCTGATGCATTACTGACAGCAGCGGGCCCTGGTGCAGCAGTGGTCCATTGTTTTCCTTGGCAGAGATTAGCGGCCCCCAGGGGCCTGTGCCACAAAGAGAGCTCTGTTACCCACTAGAGTGCTTTATTGTGCCCCAAATTACCCCCGCGGAGGGAGGGGAGGGGGGGGGACAGCATGGCAAAATATCGAGCATGCATAATGTCAATGAGCAAAATGACAGCTGCCGAGTCCAGACATTCCGCGCTGAAGGCTCCGGGGATGCTGTCAATTACAACGGGACAATTAGTCAACTCCTGCATCCAGAGAGTGCAGATCCAAGGGGTTCGAACTCTTGTTTCTTTTAGAGCTTCGCCAGCGCTCGTGAAATGTATACGACATTTGTGCTTAGATTCGCGTGTAAAGAAACACCCGTTTCATCAAATGGCAGCTCATAACCCATATTACTCTGTGTGTGGCTTCACTCCCTCTTAAAAAGCCTTTTCATCTTGAAACACGGAGAGGAACTTTACGTCGACGAATTCCTCCGAGACGACTCAAACCTCTTGAAAAGACGAATGGGGTCACGTCGACAAAGAGCAATAATCTTCCTCCGCGGCCGACCACCAGGCCTGTCAATCGGCTTCATTGTCAACATCCTAGGAGACTGTTTTATAAAAAGTGTCAAGATCAAAAGGCCTGAGTGACAAAGCACACTTTTTATTATGGCACTGGCAACCCATAAGCTTTTAATGTTGGAAAATTACACTCATTAAGTGCAAGCTGTACACGCCTCGGATCTCGACGGAGGCTTTGAGGAGTTAACCGCAAATGAAAAGAGACAAAACGAGCCCAAGCCCAGATAAATGGGACGTATGTAAATATGAGCCCTTTGTACTGGGACCCAGTGCAGGGAGCTGGTCTGCGGTGTGTCTTATCATGGAAGCAGCGTGGGATGGAGGGAATTTAAAGAGGTGCTGTCTTTGCTTTAGAATTAAGGGAAAGAAGGAAAGAGAAGGAGCAAGTAAGCTGGGGAGGGTTTTCAATACACTGACGAATGGAAAGTTAAATCACTCAGCTAATTAGGAGCGTCAATATATATATATATATATATATATATATATATATATATATATATATATATATATATGTATATATATATATATATATATATAAATATATATAAATATGTATATACATATAAATATATATGTATATATATATATAAATATATATATATATATATATATACATATATATAAACGTACAAATATGCATATATAAATGTAAATATGTATATATAAATATATTGTATATATATATATATATATATATATATATATATATATATATATATATATATATATATACACTACCACTCAAAAGTTTGAGACCACCCCCATTTTTCAAGTTTTTATTGAAATTTAGTTGAACAACCTGAAATGGTACAAAGGTCAGAGGTTAAACTTTCGGTTACCAAAAACTAATAATGTAAAATGTTTGAGTAATACCGTAAGGCCTTTTTCAGGGAACAAGCGATGAGTGCACAACTTGCAGCTGGAAGAACTTTGTGATCAAAATGTGATTTCCATTGTAGAAAGACGCTGTACGAGTGTTTCCGCCTCTTAAATCTGCACTAGGTGGCTTTACTTCGAAGACTCAACGATTACATGATTTATTTCCATTCCTCTCCAATTGTTTTATTTGTTCTACGCTCTAATTTAAGAGTACATTGAGGAATTAAACTATGTACATTTGAATAAACTGGAGAAATTGAGGGGTTCTAAAACGTTAGCCCGGTAGTAAGTCTATACATATGGATTAATACCTTTGAGACGGAGAGCCGGCGAGCAGCAGCTTGCGCTGCAGAGTTTGGCCGTTGCCCTTTGAGTGGCCGGTGCAGTGAAAGGCTGGTGGGCAGGCGTGACTCGGCCCTCTCCTCATTGTTCCCAGAGCTTGGTATTCCTCTCATAGCGTGCCCCCGGGCTCTAGAGTATATGCTTTTAAAGATCCCAGGCCCTCCGAATGGCCCCCACTCACACTTTCTTTTCTTTTCTTTTTTAACCAAACGCCACAAGGTGAGTTTGTTCGCTGGAATAATGCAGAGACAAAACAAACCGACTCCCTCATGGGTTATTCCTATGATTTTGAATCTCAACCCCTCTTCAACTTCTCCATATATCCCTCTCTTTTCTTTCACCGTTCCTCTCTCAGGCGTCTCTCTCTCTCTCTCTCTCTGTCCCTCCTTCCTTCTTTGCTAAGAGCCCCGCTCAGCTGGCCAGCACCTTTTCACTCTTTGCCTTGGGAATTGTCCCCTGCATGTCAAGTGTAGCCATTAGAAGGAAGGGTTTGGATGAGAGGTGCTTTTCAGGTCCCCGTCCCCCTCACCTTTGAATGGAGACAATAGAGCTGTTCTCTATGTCCAGATGACCACACACAAACACACAAATACACACATACACATACACACACTGCCAGGAAACCTTCTAGTGTCCTGCAGCAGCCCGTATGCGAAACTCTAATTTAAAGCACGGGGTGTATTATATAACGGAGCCACGATTGCAGTTTTTGACTGTCTAACACGTTGTTTTAATCACGGTAATATGACTTTTATGACTAGGTCTACAGTAGTTTGAGACAGCATCAAGTACATGGGGAGATGTCTGAGACAAATCCACCTTCAAAGGAAAGTGTTGTTACATCTAAAGGGACAGAATCCGTAATGTGTTTGTTCCAACGGCCTTTGTTTCCCTCAACAGTTGAATGGGAACGAAGCGGCAAAGGATGAAAGCTTGTGACGTCGTTGTAATGCTGCCAAACCACTCGCTGGAGATTAGTCTGATGGTTGGATCCGAAAAAAAAAGAAGTGTAAGCTTGTCATGGAAGGCTGCTATCCATTTCCTCCCAACTGGCAATTTGGTTTATTAAGCGTGACCACACATGTTTTTTTAAAGAAGCCAATATGTCCCTCGGCTGCTTGCAGCCATGTCAGTAACTGTTTACTAACCTTAAACCTGAGCCAATCAATGTATTTCTTTCTTTTTTTTTGTGGTCTCCACCACCTCAGCTACCAGCTGGTCACGGCATTGTGAAGGAGCCGGTGGGTTTACCAGAACTATTTGAGAAAAGCAACAAATACGCTAAAACATCGTTTTGGGGGAGTTACGGTTACCACGTGGAACACCGTACCAAATTAATGTGATGCTTATTTTGATCCATGGTTAATAGAATAATAATATTAGATGTAATTTAGTTGACGCCGTAGTCATAACTACAGGGAGCAACTCAGGGTTACGTGTCTTGCTCAAGGGTACATCAACTAGGGCGGGGATTGAACCGCCAACCCCCTGATTGAAAGACAGACCTGCGGACCGCTGACCCACAGTCGCCAAAAAATATTAATTCTAATAAGGGTTTGTGCATATGTATCCATAATCAAGGTAAACAGAACTGTGGTAGATGGACTGCATTAACACCATTGTTACGGTCTGCCGGCCGCATGCCAACATGCAGCCATTCACACACACTGATGGCAGTGGCTGCCATGCAAGGTGCCAACCTGCTCCTCCAGAGCAGCTGGGGCTTCAGAGTCTTGCTCAAGGACACTGCAGTAGCATGTGTATGTAGTATACTTATGTATAAAACCCTCCGAGGCACATTTGTGATTTTGAATTGGATATTCTCTCTCTAGCAGTTAACAGTCGTCATGTCAGAAGGATATGACAAAGTATTGTGTCTTTGTTTATCATGGAAGATTTCAAGGATCCGTGGCTAATGGGTTCACATTATAGTAATGAGTCAACAATTGAGGAGGAAATGAGGAATCGGAACACAGAAGTCTGATGGTCACCTCATAAACATGTAGAAAACCCTCAAGAATCGTATGTGCATCATCAGTAGTCAATGTTCATTTGCAGTGAGCCACCGAGGCCCGATCCAATCCAGACGGTTTGCTCATGAGGTATGGGGAAAAACATATTTAGACTACATCATGTTGGATGTTTTTGTGCAGAGGAAGAAGAAAAATAATCAACGTGGCATCGCGGTCGTAGTTTGAAGCTGGTTTGTGTCAACACAACGTTTCCCTGTCTCGGTCCGCTGACTTTCACCAGCTGGCTTCTTCTAATGAGCCCAACCACGGCACAGATTACAGGAGACACCTTTAATTGTTCCACTTCCTCTGCAGCAGCCGGTCCTGCTCAGGTCACTCGGATTTGTACGTTTGAGTTTATTTTCCATGAGATTCACACTTTGAGGCTCACAATGGCGCCAAGAATCAAAATGTGCTCAAGTCCCCCAAAAAAAACCTCCGGTTCAAAGAAGGAGAGCTGCGATAAATTAGGCCAGCTGAGAGTGATAACTGCTGGGACGAATCCTTTTAAGTCGGCTTGATGAATCACGGTTTAGCATCAAAGTGTTTCAACCGATTTGTAAATCCATTTAAAATCAAAGCTCCTTCTGTCCGGGAACTGAATTTCTATTTTTGTTACACTTGATTCGTTTAATTGCTCAACAATATCAGCGATGCGAGCATTTCAGAGACATTGTGTCAACATCGTCTGCTTGGATCCATGTCGAAAAGGACTGTGCATTATAGGACGCATAGTACATCACGTCCAGGCGGACATTCCAGAAGGAAAGCAGCATTCAGGCCCAGACATCAGGCTTGGCAATCTTAAGCCCAGAAACTTTGAGAAAGCTTCTGGCCAGGAAACTTGAAGCACCCGGTCTTTGAGGACGCCACACTAACTTGGCATTCGCCACATTCTCCACCAGCTCCTTTAAAGCCAAGGGTGTCAAGACACGTTACTCCCTCTGCTCGCTTTTCACAAGATGTGGCAGTGGACTTTTTTCGGAGGAGAGGACCTTGACAACCTTATCTAAAAGGTCTCTTGAGTACATGGAGTTTAAAGAGTGACTTACAGGATGTTTTAAAACACACACGTTAGCACAAGCTGGAAGAGGATCAGAGAAAAGAAGGGGGTCATTGTAAGCCTCGCAACGGAATTCCCATTCCCACCACCACGGGTTGGTGTAAGCCCCTTACTGATAATGCGCCGTACAGTCTGCCTGTGCTCGCCTCCTTGACGGACAACGCCACTCTTACCAGTGGATAAGCTGCTGCACAGGGGCCCTCCGCCTCTAAATGGCAGATGTTGTCTGTAATGCACCCGCGATGGACGTGCTGCGACATGTAGCGGCGAGCTTCAGAGCTCCGCCACCCTCCACCTCTCTGTCCCTTTCACGCCTCCTTCCATCCCTCCGTCTCATTCTTCACCACCTTCCCCTACCTGGCGTGCTTCATCCGTTTTGAGGAGTATGCATCAGGTGGGAGAGGCTGGTCCTTTTCCTGCAAGAACAAGAATGTGAAGATAATCTTCCGGTGGCTCGTACATGCACAAGCTTATTCCCAGGGCAGATCGCTGACCTCTCCGGCTAATACATGCTAAGAAAACACAGCTTCCACGGAACCATAAAGCTACCCTTCGAAACCTCGCCGGTCTTTTTAGTGGACCCCACTGCGAGGCACAAACAAGCCCTGCTGCTTACATGCACTGCATTTTCACACAGAAGTTCAGCCTGGTCCGGTATGCCTTCCCCTTGTGTTTGCGAGCCAGCCTCAGTTTGAGCGGTCCCTTGAACAAAAGCTTTGGGGTGTAATTATTCCTATGAAATGGAACACCGCTCGTGAGTTGCATGCTGTGTCATTAGAAGCCATGCGTAAAAGACACATGCTTAGGGTGTGTAGGGATAGAATCTTTCCTCATGTTTTGATTAAGGGGTTAGATCAATTTCTCTTTCATGTTGGATTACCGCAAGGCTTGTCCTCCTTTTTCTTAGGGAATTTTGGCTTTTAGAAAAGGCTAGAAGGTCAATGTGTGTGTCAGTTCATCAGTGTGATAATGTCAGGACATCAAAGGCATGTAAGTAATGTACAGAGTATGAATCCTAGTCCTCTAGTTACATTACATTACATTACATGTCATTTAGCAGACGCTTTTATCCAAAGCGACTTACAATAAGTGCATTTCAACCTAGAGTACAAACTAAGAACAACAAGAATACAGAAAGTAACATTTCCTCATCATAGTCAAACTACAAAAGTACCATAATAAGAGCCATTCAATTGCTACTAAAGTGCGAATCTGTGTTTTAATCCAGATATAGTCGAAAAAGGTGCGTTTTCAGTTTCCGGCGGAAGATGTAGAGACATTCTGCTGTCCTGATGTCAGTGGGGAGCTCGTTCCACCACTGAGGAGCCAGAACAGCAAACAGTCTGGATGTAGAGGGATGAGCTCGAGGTGACGGAGTCACAAGTCGGTTGGCTGTTGCCGAGCGGAGCGAACGTGCCGGGGTGTACGGTGTGACCATATCCCGGATGTAGACGGGGCCCGATCCGTTCAGAGCATGGTACGCCAGAACCAATGTTTTGAAGCGGATGCGGGCCGCCACCGTAGCCAGTGAAGAGAGCGGAGGAGCGGAGGTGTGGGTGAATTTCGGGAGGCTGAAGACCAGTCGAGCTGCTGCATTCTGGATGAGCTGCAGAGGCCGCATGGCCTTAGCAGGTAGACCAGCCAGAAGGGAGTTGCAGTAGTCGAGGCGTGAAATGACCAGAGCCTGGACCAGAACCTGCGCCGCCTTCTGGGTAAGAAGAGGTCGTATTCTCCAGATGTTGTGCAGCATGTACCTACAGGAACGCTGTGTCGCAGCGATGTTGGCCGTCAGGAGAGTTGACTGTCTAAGCGTCGCCCCGAGGCTCCTGGCAGTCAGGGTAGGGGCCAACACGGAGCTGTTGAAGGTGGTGGTCAGGTCATGAGTGGGGGAACCTTTCCCTGGTAGGAACAGTAGCTCGGTCTTGTCAGGGTTGATCTTCAGGTGGTGTGCAGACATCCACTGAGAGATGTCGGTCAGACAGGCAGAGATTCGCGCTGCCACCTGTGTTTCGGACGGTGGGAACGAGAAGATCAGTTGGGTGTCATCGGCATAGCTGTGGTAGGAGAAGCCATGCGAACGAATGACAGAGCCGAGAGAATTGGTGTACAGAGAGAAGAGGAGGGGACCCAGGACGGAGCCTTGAGGAACCCCAGTAGTGAGAGGACAAGGATCAGATACAGATCCTCTCCAAGTTACCTGGTAAGTGCGGTCGGTGAGGTAAGAAGAGAAAAGAGCGAGTGCAGTGCCTGAGATCCCAGGTCCTGAAGAGAAGAGAGAAGGATCTGGTGGTTCACGGTGTCAAATGCGGCAGAAAGGTCTAGAAGGATAAGGACAGAGGAGAGAGAGGCTGCTCTAGCAGTGTGAAGCTGCTCAGAGACAGCAAGGAGGGCCGTCTCTGTTGAGTGGCCGGCCTTGAATCCAGACTGGTGGGGGTCAAGAAGGTTGTTGCTGTGGAGATAGGACACTTGGTTAAAGATAGCTCGCTCCAGAGTTTTGGAAAGAAAGGAAAGAAGAGAGACCGGTCTGTAGTTGCTGACTTCAGACGGGTCGAGCGTGGGTTTCTTCAGGAGAGGGTTGACTCTTGCCTCCTTCAGAGAGTTGGGGAAACAGCCAGTTGAGAGGGAGCTGTTAATAAGATGGGTGAGAAAGGTCAGAAGGTCAGGAGCAACAGCTTGGAGGATGTGAGACGGGACGGGGTCAAGGGCGCAGGTGGTCGGTCGAGCAGAGGTCACCAAGCTAAGAACTTGACTGGGAGACAAGGGGGTAAACGAGGAAAGAGAGGGGGATGAAGAAGTTGGTGTTGGTGAAGTAATAGAGGATGGCTTAGTTGAGGATTGCTCCCTCTAACCCTAACACCGTCCCTGCTTATCGATTCATCATGTATCTGTTGGGGAAGGAACATTATTTGTTTTACCGGAATAGACATTTAGCTTGGTGGTTTGGCCATAATTGCAAAAGATGTGTCGATTCTGACCACCGAAGTTCTTCCACCAACCACGGAAAATTACGGTCAGTGGGAAAAACTATTGTTGAAGCTGTTACCAGTGCTTCATGTACTGCACACAGAAGATTGATGCTTCTTAAATGGTTCTTTACAAGTTTTTTGGGTTCTACGAAGAGCCATTATCTACTGAAAAAACATTCTATTGTTTAAGACACCTTTATGGTTTCTTTGAGGAACTCTTTATGGAAATGGTTCTTTGAAGAACCATGGTTTGAAAGGTTCTTTGTGGAACCACAAATGGTGCCTTAAAGAACAGTTTTTTAAGGTTTTTTGAGACACCTTTATAGGTTCTTTAAAGAACTCTTTACGGAAATGGTTCTTTAAAGAACCCTGGTTTGAAAGGTTCTTTGTGGAACCAAACATGTTTTTTCGATGGCATCACTCTGAAGAACCATTTTGGGTTCCAGATGGCACCTTCATGTTTCTGTGTGTGGTGTGATTGGCAACAGCTGTCTGGGTTCAACACATCTGCCAAGCGGGGCACACCTGTGTCTTGTGCCAGGCGTGTGTCAGTCCGGCGTGTGTCTCATAGCATCACCTTATAAGGGCTGCTTCCCATGCGGCCTTGCCTTCAGACGACCTCCCACACGTATGAGTTATGAAATGACTGTCTGTGAGTTGTCAGTGTGGGTCTAATTGTTTCAAACCCCTCCCTTTCCTCTCTGTTTCCATATTGCAACCTCATACGCTGTCTGTGTGTGTGTGTGTGTGTGTGTGTGTGTGTGTGTGTGTGTGTGTGTGTGTGTGTGTGTGTGTCGGGGGGGAATGCAGCCAGACAAATGTCTGAGACCTTGCCCCATCCAGCTGCTCCCAGCGATGAGGTGGAGCACCTGCACATTGAAACACTCATTCACACACACACGGATTTATATATACAAAAGAATGACCTGAGACTTGTTTCTGTCCCTTTACAAAACCAATATATGAAAAAGGAAACAATTAACTGAAGTGAAACAACACACTTTAGTCAAAGTAATTCATAATAAATGATAAACACCATGTTACGGACTTTTCTGATGCCATAGATGTCATAATGTCTATAATGTGGATAAAGCATCACCAATAAATAACAGAAAACAGCTATGAAGTGGATTCTTTAAAGCATCATTACCCATTAGTTAGAATAGGGGACACCCAAACGCCAATGCTAACATGGCAATTAAGTCTCCATAATGACATAATAGGACAAAGGCTACTGATATGCTGAGTACAGCACGATGAATCAATCGGTTAATGGGCAAGGCACACTTAACGGTGGGTGGGATATGAAATTAGATACGTGTCTTCATTTTAATTGTAGTAAATGAATTGTTAGTTTTTCTTATGCAACTAGAATGTGTTGCTGCAAATCAAAAATCTATGCTCTCAAAAATAAAAACCCGAAAAAGAAAAGCTACGAATGGAGTTTGGACGTAGTGGGCGGGGCTTACGCTGTGGTTACATACACGCAGAAAGAGGAGTTTCATATCAACACAGCAGCCCTCCATGTGGTTCTTTATAAATAGAGACTCCACAGCACTAACAGCATGAATAAAATACTTTTGATAAAACATCGCAATATGATGTCATCTTACCCCCATGTCCTCCTCACCGTAACCTCCCGTTAGCGTAGCGAACCAATAGAAACTCCTCGCTCATTCAGCAACGTAAGCCCCGCCCACTACAACCAAACTTATTTTTTTAAGAGAGAAGTATTTATAATTTACTTACAGGCGAGAAATTTTCTCTCAAAACATCTTTTTTTGTTTGTGTAATAAAGACACAAATCTATTTTTATATCCCATCCACTGTTAACGTGTGCATGAACCAATTGATTCATCGTGCTGTCACTCATATCAATAGCCTTGGTCCGGATGTTATTATGGAGATGTCACTGACACGTTAGCATCAACGTTTGGGTGACGCATACTTGCATATTTCACATAACCTACAAACTCAATTCGTAGCTTTTCGTTTTGAGAGCAACATTCTTTTTTTTTGCAGGAACAAATTCTAGTTTCATAAGCAAAACTAACATTGACTTTATTGCATATTATTGCTCTCAAATCTTCTATTTTTGTTTGCATAATAAAGACACATCTCTACCTTCATAATGGACGTCACCGTTCTGCTGAGACGGATCGGACTCTGTCCCACGACATTCCTAACAGGTCCACAAACAGGTGATTTGCAGGGGTGTTATCTTACTGCCGGTGCTTAATATGTTCATGATACCCTTTGTGTGGATTTTCTGTTAAATCCCCGTGGCTTTACAACCGCTTGGTTGGACTTAAACACAACCCGTCACTGTTATTGGAGGGATTGTCATCGAAGCCAACCCAGATAGAGCTACAGTTACCAACGACCCCTCTGGTGTTGGCGAAGCATGCAAAGCATCTGGGTCTGTCCTGGAAAGAACCCGATTAAGCACTGACCATAATCCGGCTGGTCCTGCTAGCTCACACAAAACACCCCCGAAAAACAGAAGAGGGAAACGAGATAAGAATAAGGAAGGGACCCTGTAGGATAGGAAGGGACAGGAAGGGACCCTGTAAGATAGGAAGGGACAGGAAGGGATCCTGTAGGACAGGAAGGGACCCTGTAGAAAAGGAGGGGACCCTGTTGGACAGGACGGGATCCTGTAGGACAGGAAGGGACAGGAAGGGATCCTGTAGGACAGGAAAGGACCCTGTAGAAAAGGAGGGGACCCTGTAGGATAGGAAGGGATCTTGTAGGACAGGACAAGAAGGGATCCTATAGGACAGGAAGGGACCATGTAGAAAAGGAGGGGACCATGTAGGACAGGACGGGATCCTGTAGGACAGGACAAGAAGGGATCCTATAGGACAGGAAGGGACCATGTAGAAAAGGAGGGGACCATGTAGGACAGGACGGGATCCTGTAGGAGAGAAGGAGACCCTGTAGGATAGTAAGGGATCCTGTAGGACAGGAAGGGACCATGTAGAATAGGAAGGCATTCAACCTGAATTCAGTGAGGTCCAGTTCTAAACAATATTTACTACCACAGATTTCCAATTTAACTGTATTAATTATGAATAATACATTCCCTCATAATGAATATACATGATCTTATCTTATTTCAATAATTAATTTAACTGAATTGTCTTTAAATCTATTTCATTCAGGCATCAATTGATGTCAATTAAAAGAGCCAAGATATTATAAATCAACTTAAAAGAGAAATGTATGTGCAGGGACTTTATCTGTGGTTATTATCACTCTTTTAACATTGTTGTTCTCAATCAGTACTTTGTTTTAAAGATCTGAGCTTTATCTCGTAGCGGCGCTTCACATCGCCTTATTTTAATATCGTTGAACATGAGACGTACTGCTTTAGAACTGGTTGTGGGAACAATAAACATCAGAGTGTACATCTGTGGTTAAAGGCTCCAGTTAAGTAGTCCACATTTCTCTTATTAGAGCGCCAAGTGAAATAATGTCTCTGACTCTACTTTTTCCATCTATCAGGTCTCTGCTGTATCTCCCCGATGGGAATATGGCACTCGAGTCGAGGGCGGGGCTTAACAGAACGTGATTGGCTGAGTAGGATCACGTGAGATGATATACTTGCATGTAATTGGTCGGTGTGTTTCCTGATCCGCTGAACGCTGCAACAGTTAAATAGACGTGATCCGTGAAATTGTAATTATTCTTAATTATCTATCGGTTTTCGGTCCAGAGAAAACGGCGTCTGGGTCCGCCTGTTTGGGCCCCGTGCTGTCAGACATGAGGAGGAATGCTGAAAAGGAAGGCCAGGAATATAAAAAAAGGGAGATGGAAGACAATTGGCTTTTTTTTTTAAACAAGTAGAAACTGAAGGTCGTCAGCTGTGATAAGATGGAGCCATCTGTGTTTTCTGAGGGTGTGTTCACACAACGACCAATTGTCTCAGTAACCTCTGGAACAGTTCATCTGTGGAACCAACACAGTGTGTCATTGACTGGTGAACTAGTTGTTATGGTTTAGCGTCGGCAGGACCCAAGAGCAAATACGGAGACGGAAGGCGTCGGACCGGGTTTTATCGGTGTTATTCCAACGCAGCTGGTGATTTGTAGGGCAGGAATCAAATGCAGGTAGGCAAGCGGTGGCTGCAGGGTCGGTACGGGAATCCTGGGCCCAAGGAACGGAAGTTAGTCCAACGGCAAGATGAAGCAAATCTCAAAAGAAACCTTCTGTGGAAAAAGACTACGAGTGGCCGAGAGTCACACCGCCACTGAGATGGTGAAGTAATGTGTCGAAAGGCAGCCGGTATTTCACAGGGTGGTTTCATTACAGACAGGTGCTGGAGATGAGCCCAGGTGCCGGTTGATGGATGCCACGCCGAAACCAAACACAAACACACACACACACACACACACACACACACAAACACAAACACATGCATACTTGTAATCGTAGCCCTGTGAGGACCTCGACTAGGAGGTGTTGTGTGGGGACACCGTACACAGAGGATGGACAGAGGCGGCAGCAGAGCCGTGACACTAGTTGCATGTTTGCTATAGCTGAATTGTATCATTTTTTTAAGTTTATCATATCATAAAGAGTAAATAATTGGCTGCCATCACATGGGTGGAGGCCAATATGACCAATAATCCAATCCACATTACTTTTGTTGACAACTTTGTCATATTATTTGAGTTTTTCTGACCAGTTTGAAGATGTAAACAGTTTATAGTATGTCATATACGTATATATGAACCAGACCTTTAGGTGTGAGCCCCACTCAAGAGGAAAGTGTCTCTGGTGATGTGTACGGCGTGATAAACAAAACACGAAGAGTTGAGGATGCGATACGTGTTGAAGCCAAATGCAATCCATCTGTTTGAACAACTGGGAGAGATATGATCTTTAAGATAACAACCAAATGAGCATATTCCCATATAATAATAATAGTGATAATGCATTTTATTTGTAATGTACTTTTCATTCAATAGCATGGCAGAGTGACACAGAGCCAGTACATAGTTAAAAACAAACTATAATTTAAAAAAGAAAATAGCTGACCGTGAATTAACACAAACAATCTTTTAAAATATTTTTTATGACAGTTGTTCCTGATCCGATGTGAGGTCAAAGGTCAGGGATGTCGTATGAGTACAGATTGTAAATCCCTCTGAGGGGAGTTTGTAATTTGTGATTTTTACAAAATAAACTGAATTGAATTGAAAATATCCTGTCGCCTGTCATGTGATCCAGATCATCCCATGTGCTACCTGACACGGCAGGCCCAATCTAATCCGGTCACTACCCCAGGCCCAGGCCACTCCATCCCTCCCTCAGCTGATACGCATGTGGTCAAGAGAAGGAAGTGGCTGAGATAACTGAGGCGTTTCTCAGGCAGACAGCCATGAGGTAAGGCATCAGGAATCTCTCACAGGGCATTACCTCAGTCTGCCGGCCTACAAGCGGCTGTTGTGGTGTGTCAACATTTCTTTTATTTTTAAATAACACTCCCCGGAGGTGGTACCTATTTTTGGGCCGGGGCCCACGTCGTCATCGGGATTGTCTGCTCTGCGCTGGGAGAAAACACCGTGACTCACAGCCCCGCGTTCCGAGGTCGGCTACAGTTTGTGTGTAATCTCTTGTGGGTGTTAATTTGCCAAGTGATTTCACATGTAGTTCATCTCCGAGCTGAAACCAGGAGCAGACCTGTTTGCAAGTGTCGCAGGCCGAGAGACGCGAGGAGCAGTCAGAGCTTTCTTTCGCGGCCTTTGTCTCGTCTTGTCCTCAAAAGCAATAATCTTTTTCATTTTTTTCCCCTTCTCGTCTTTGACAGTAACCTATACGGCTCCCTGGCAAAGCCACGAGGAATGTTCAGAATGCACCTGAAAGAGTCAACAATAAAAGTATTTAGGAGACGTTAAATCGCTCACAATGAATGCCAGGTACAACAGATGCCTTTGTTGTGTGTACAGCACGGCCCGGGATCCGATTGCACCGCCGTCATTTGAGATTAAGAAAAGAAAGGCGGGGGCGGGGTGGGGGGGGGGGGGGGGGATACTTTGGAGGGTGGGTAACTTCAGATGGTATCTCCTCTCCTGCATCATCTGAGCCGCCACAGACAATCAAACGCTGTGTGTGGCACACACTCGCACACCCTGATCTCGAGCCAAAAGGGCGCAGCAAAATTAATTTTTTTGATCCCCCGAGCGTTATACATATCCACAAGCTCGAGCCACGCACACCCCGACCTCTGACGTTTGTGGCTTCGCACACAATACGGCTGAATCAAGAGGAATGTCCGTGTATGTCAACTCGCCCCATCTGATAGCGGGCGGAGAGAAGACGTCCCTCCGTCGGTGTTTATCGCCCCGGAGGTACGAGGGAGTTGTTGTTTTTGTTGTTTTTGTTTCTTCTGCACCTCTCGGTTTTATCTGCGTTGGCAGCTGGCGCCGAGCATGTGTTCAGAAGAGTGGAGCATTGTTTCAACCTGCGGTCCTTCAGCGTTACGTACACACAGCCTGGCTTTGAAGAGCTGGCTTTCATCTCCCGTTTAATAGACTTCACATCGGGAACCCAATGAGCAGCTTAACCCTGAAGAGCAAGGCTGTGAGATTGTGCCCAATGCACTGGAGCAAATGTTACATATATGAATACAACATAGACGGTCTTTTCTTTTTGGGGAAATATAGCAATATTACTGTCAGAAAAGGATTCCATAATATTGACATAATAAACGTTGCAATTATACAGAAAACTTTCATTAAAAAGTTGCAATATTTCAATAACATTGTTCTTTCTTCTCATGAATCATAACTTATTTCTTACAGATTGTTTCTCTTCATAACTTAATTCATCAAATGTACGGGCTTTTCCTAAACTTTTGAGACTTTCTTTCCACAAACGTTTTTTTAAATGTGAGAGCCTTTCTTAAAATAGTCATCATGTTTATAGAGCATCACAACTGTCTGATATATATATATATATATATATTTATCTATATTTCTGTATGTGGTTGTGTCTTCTCACCTTTGCAGCATTTTAAATGACTGTGGTTTCATACACCGTGCAACATTATGACTCTATTCTGAAAAATAAATATTCTTTATTCAACTCTATTATTCTAATTATGACACTATGCCTTTTTCTTACATTATTCTGACATGTTTTTCTATAAAAAAAATAATTGCTATATCTTATATTATTATTACTTTTTTAATACACTGTTTTTCTGTGAAATGACAACTTTACTTTTGTTACAATTACATTATAATATGTATTGTAATACAAATTATTATTATTTAATTATTTTGCTACAGAAGAGATATGAATTGACTAGTGGCTCTATTTCGTATTTGACATTCCCCCCCCACACACACACACACACACACACACACACACACACACACACACACACACACACACACTGTGTGTATAGGTCTTTGAATGGTCAGATAAAACCTCAACAGCATCAGTTGTTCTCCTGTTATTGAAACATCTGCCAGCAGCTCTTTGGTTGTAATTATTCCAAACCAAAAGGACTTTCCCATGAGGTCATGCACACAGACACGCACAGCGTCTCACACGCAGCAGGGGATGTGAACACAGGCGTACCCTCTCACACGACAAGGTGAAACTCAGCCCAAATTAACCAAAAAGAGAAGCAAAAAGTCAAGTTGGGGCCAACTGGGGGCCACAAACCGCTGCAGAGAGTTGGTCCCATCATGTTTTCATTGTCTCGCTCACATCAGTGAGTCTGACTCTCCTTCATGTCCCCGGCGCTCTAACCACCATTCTTCCCCTTCACATATCTCAGAACAAAGGTCCTTCTCTTCTTTTGATGCCGCAGTTTTTTTCCGGGTCTTCTTCACTTTGACTCAGACCTCCACCCCCCCACCCCACCCCCACCCCCCCAACCCTCCACCACCTCCTCCTCTTCCACCCCCCCCCCATCCTTCCTCCCCTCCTCCCTGCATATTTTTGGTGTTGTGTTTTTGGTATGCTCTTGAAAAGGCCCGCAAAGGACGGGACAATAGGGCACCTGCCAGAATAATGAGCCCTCAGAGGGAAATGCAGCTGGAGCCCAGAGTCATACAGGAACGCCGATGACGGCCCGCTTTAAAGTGGTCAGAGATGATCCTTAGCCACACCTTGTATCCCCCTGGTTGGAATTTCCCCTCTGACACACACACACACACACACACACACACGTACACACACACACGCACGCGAAGAGACGTTGTGGATGAATATGTTCTTCCTTGTGCCTTGTGTTTGTCACAAAGGTATCAGTGTCGGTCCAAATCTGTGAATTCATTCACACACACACACACACACACGCACACACACACACACACACACACACACACACACACTACCAGCCATCACTGCCGGCCTATCAGTTAGCAGACTATCGCATGTGTGATTTGGAACAGGAACCATGCTCCTCGGTAACAAAAGCCAGACTGTTTACACACTGCTTCTACGTTTGACTCCCCGACAGCACACGGGACATTAGTCACCAGGATTCCTTTCCCTTTTAAAGGTAAACACACGCAAAAAAAAAAAGAAACATTCCCTCATCAGTCTGAAATACTATCAGTGAGCTAAATTTAGCTGGTCAACAGGTCCGGAGGGGAAAGGGGGGGGGGGGGGGGGGGCAACATGTCCGAAGGCATGAATAATGTGGAATAGAGGTGGGAGCATGGACAGAGGCTGGGGGTGGGGGTGGGGGTGGGGTGCTGATTATAGAGCCACATGTTGTGTGAACACAAAGTGTGGAGCAGTCCATTCACATTGGGGCTGAATAACCAATGTGAAGATGTTTAGGATTCGTAATTTTTTTATTACAATTATTATTTCGCCATGAGTCGTTAAGTCGATATGAACCTGATTTCCCATCAGGAGTAACTGACATCCACACAGTCACAGCTGCAGGAGCAGTTTGGGGGTTAAGTGCCTTGCCCAAGAGTACATTGACATGGACTAGCAGAGCCGGGGATCAAACCGCCGATCCTCTGATTAGAAGGATGGATGGATGGATAGACATATAGAAGGATGGATGGATGGATGGATAGACATTGAAGGACGGTTGGATGGATAGACATATAGAAGGATGGTTGAATTTCAATTTCAGTTCAATTCAATTCAGTTTATTTGTTTAGCCCAATTTCACAAATTACAAATTTGTCTCGGAGTGCTTTACACTGAATGGATGGATAGTTATAGAAGAAAGGTTGGATGGATGGATAGTTATAGAAAGATTGTTGGATGGATGGATAGACATTGAAGAACAGTTGGATGGATGGATAGACATATATAATGATGGTTGGATGGATGGATGGATATTTATAGAAAGATGGTTAGATGGATGGATAGTTATAAAAAGATGGTTGGATGGATAGTTATAGAAAGATGGTTGGATGGATGGATAGATAGTTATAGAAGGATGGTTGGATGGATGGATAGATAGTTATAGAAAGATGGTTGGATGGATGGATAGATAGTTATAGAAGGATGGTTGGATGGATGGATAGACATATAGGCGGATGGATAGTTGGATGGATAGACATATAGAAGGATGGTTGGATGGATGGACATATAGAAGGATGGATGGTTGGATGGATGATCAATGCATGGCTGGATATACGGAGGGATGGAAGGATGTGTGATGGATGGATGGATGGATGGATGAGTGGATGGGGTATCGATCACCATACAACAGGGTTGAATAAGTTCACGTGTTGTTTGGAGAAAAGAACAAAACGATGGCGACCCCTTCCTCTCCAACCATGACACCACCTTTACTCCCACCTCGCACCGCTCCGCTCACTGGGTGGAGGGGATCCCCGCGCTCCGCCCAGCACACATGTGGGCTTTGTGGCCCCTGAGTGTGCCTTCAGTGCGCTGGGGGCCAGGAGGTCAGGATGGTGGAAAGGTGGGGGGGGGGAGGGGGGGAGGTTTGGGGGCTGATGGGGAGACATAGTCCGGAGGGGGGCTGAGTATGGTGACAAGGCTTCAGTTGTTTTGCCCAAATCTGCGAGGAACAACCATGACATTATGACATTGTGGACTAACATAAATACACACGCACACACACACAGCATGCACTGTGGCATGTTGACCCCGTGACCTCCTCGGCTACAACATCCAGGAGACAGAAAATAGAACGACTGACCTGGTAACAGCATTAGGAGGCCGTGTTAATGGTATTTACTCAGTGCTGGAGTCAGCCTGGTCTGGTGTCACTCAACGGGAATGTGTCTGTCAACTGCCAGTAGAAATGATTTGTGTTTAGAGTATTAGATAATTAGAGAATTAGAGTATTACTGCCAGGATTACTATGTGAAAGTCAATCATCAAGCCGCTGCTCCACATCATCGTTCTGATCTTTGTGTTTCTGGTGGACTCCAACTCCAGTTGTTCTGATCTTCCTGTCTTTTAAAAGCGGAAGCAAAGAGAGAGAATAATCCAGCGGTATTGAACGCATCGATTATAAATGTTTGGATTAATGGAGGTTTTCTGCTCATTAGTGTTGGAAAATATGCTTTCAAGTAGCAAAGCCTTTTTCCCTCCTTCAGTAATCCGCCGTGAGAGAGCGAGCGAGCAGGGGCCTCAGTCCACGCGGCTCCAAAGGTCAAAAGGTCACATTGGGTTGGAGGGAGAAGTAAACAAGGGTGGAATAAGCCTCCTGTCTTAGGGGGCCCACACCATAAATCCTTAGAATAAGAGTGCCTCTACATGCTCTCTGGAAACTGAAACAAAGGGTCAGGCTTTAATCGCCGGTAATATAAATCCTGTTGTGTTAGCTCAGTGAACTTAGCAAAGGAAGAACAGCACATCTTTGATGGAGTCAGATACAGTAAAGACAATGGAAAATATACCTCTTGATTCCTTCTGTGGTTTATTATTTGACATCTATATCTGCAGTACATGTTTGGGCCACATGCTCGTATTATCATGATACTTATACGTTCTGTTTGTTTAACTGATGAAAGGAAATGAAAAGAACGAGATCCTCTTAACTCTCAGAGACGCATCTATTTCGTCTCATGTATTAAGTATTCAACATGTGTTTATGTTTTCAATAACTCACAGAGCCGTGCCTTACCGAACGTAGATCTCCTCTAAATGGCTGCTTGACCTATTTAAGAGAATATGAGATGTGGAAATGGCAGTAAAAAATTAACAGAACACTCTTTTAATAAGAACAGTCGCTCTTCTCACGATGTACAGCTCTATTGTGTATGGGTTTGTTATCTATTATAAAAAGTGGGTATGCAGAAGAGGAAAAATAGAAGAAGGAAAAAAAGGAAAGGTGGAACAGAGGAATGCGCGGCCCCGGGCGATGAATACTCACAAATTCATTAGCTGATGTGGAAGAATGAACGCTATTGCGGTGATAAACCAGTTGACCCCGTCAACTTGGCAGCTGTCACGACCTCAACCTGTGGTGCTATTAGACGAGGCAGGGCAGAGGGACGCTGTTTGTTTAAGCTGATAACTAGGGGGGGGGGCGTCTGTGCGCGCGCACTTACATGTTTGTTTAGTGTCCTGCTTAAAAGGGGGTGGTGGATGCAGCATGCTTAACGGGTGGTGGATGCAGCATGCTTATTGGAGGTGGTGGTGGATGCAGCATGCTTAACGGGTGGTGTTGGTGGATGCAGCATGCTTAACGGGTGGTGTTGGTGGATGCAGCATGCTTAACGGGTGGTGTTGGTGGATGCAGTATGCTTAACGGGTGGTGGTGGTGGATGCAGCATGCTTAACGGAGGTGGGGTGGGGTGGATGCAGCATGCTTAACGGGGGTGGGGTGGGGTGGATGCAGCATGCTTAACGGGGGTGGGGTGGGGTGGATGCAGCATGCTTAACGGGTGGTGTTGGTGGATGCAGCATGCTTAACGGGTGGTGTTGGTGGATGCAGCATGCTTAACGGGTGGTGTTGGTGGATGCAGTATGCTTATTGGGGGTGGTGGTGGATGCAGCATGCTTAACGGGTGGTGGTGGATGCAGCATGCTTAACGGGTGGTGGTGGTGGATGCATCATGCTTAACGGGGGGGATGCAGCATGCATAAAGGAGGGGCGGATGAAGCATACTTAACGGGTGGTGGTGGTAGTGGTGGATGCAGCATGCTTTTCGGGGGTGGTGGCCTCCAGCTTTTGGAACTCAATAACATTCCAGCTGTGGAGCTTTTGGCCCTCGTTGGGAAGCATGACAAGACAGCTTCACGTCTCTCTGCACAGACTCCCATTTGTCTCGGAGAGGTGGTGCAGGCTCCACCCACGGGGTTCAAAAACAAACTCCACCGTCGCTCTGACAGATCTGCCCGTCGATCCCGTGCAGCCTGATTATTGGCTATTGATCGGCTCTCGGTTCGTTTCCTCAGAGACGGGTTGCTGCTGCTGCTCGCTCGCCCAGGCACAGCGACGGACACCTCCCCCCCCCCCCCCCCCCCCCCCCCCCTCAGGGCCGACCGACCTGAGTGACGGCGCGTCCTAATAGATGCGTTCAGAGCGATTACCGGGGTGATTTCACACGTGACGCGTGCCGATGGCGGCGGCGGCGCAGGCAGACACTTGGTCGGGCACGTCTCGTTCTCAAGTGTTGACGCGATGCCGAGACGATGGCAACTGTAACCCCGCCTTGAGGAACAGTAACGATGTGGGTGGGGTGGGTAGGTGTGTGTGTGTGTGTGTGTGTGTGGGGGGGGGGGGGGTGATGTAATTGCACAGAAAAAAAAAAAAAAAAAAAGCGCTGAAGCAACGCCGTCGGTTGCCCAACTAGCGCACACGTGTACAGATACCGATGCACAATTATACGTGGCGTGCACGCAACACACAACAACGGGCGCCAAGAAGAAATCAAGCAGGTATGCGGAGGCCTGCATGAAGCCACAGAAGCTGTTAATCATAATGCGTAATTATGATCCTGAGATGTTTCAACCGGTACGGACGGAGACGGAGTGTGTGTGCCGTACGCAATTATGTCGGGCTCGCCTTCTTTGTTTATTGAGGTGGCGGCTCCCCCCAAAATAACGCCTTCAATCAGAAACACAATGCACCCAGGACGAGGAAGAAAAAGTCTCACATTTTAAAATTACAAAATATTTTAAAAAACATTTTTTTTTTATTTGACATAAACTGTACAGATGACATTTATTTGACTAAATGATTCTTAGACAGGAACTAAAAATAACTTTCTTATTAAATAGAAAACTGAAACAAAAAAAATAGAATTAAAGATGAAAAAAACAAAGAAGTGTTGCTTATTGTACAAAACAGAGAAATGAAAATATAGCTAAGGAATGAAATCATTTATCGTACCCTGATACAGTGGTAGGCCTATTGCGAATGATCAGAAACACATTGTACACAGTGACTCAATGGCCTCGCCATCTTCGTACAATAGCTAACAAAAAAAATATTGGCCTCTTTGGTTCCATTAATTAGGTAAAATACATTTTGAAACAAAAATTAAATTTACTTCTATAAAAATAACTTTTCAATGGCAGTTTTTGTTTCACTAATCCCGCAACCTTTCAGTGCAAACGTCACAACAATCATTCGCTTTGGAAAGGAAGCGAAAGATTACATTTCAAGTATTGATAAAGAGTGGAGGAGAGGAGCGAGAGAGAGAGAGCGAGAGAGCAAGAGAGAGAGAGAGAGAGAGACAGGTGGAAGAGAGTTCAGTCTAATAGAGCGTGTTGAGTATGGGTATAGGTCACTATACATTGCATAGCTCATGTGGCACTTATTTAGCGAGAGGACAGGACACTCAGGACCCCTTGGAAGGCATTTCTTTATACAAGTGCTATTCGGGGTGTGCATTTCAGTTTGTGGTGGTGCTGCACGGCACCGTGGTGACCCGCCGGGTCCACTGGGGTGGGGTGGGGGGGGGTGGGGGGGGGAGCAGTTCTCTCTCTGTTGTCGCTTTCCCTGTGCACAAAGTGAAGTGCACTTGTGAGATATCTACCTTCACCTGGCCGAGCAGGGAGTTGAGGTCCAAGGACAACAGCAGCTCTGTGGAGCGATTTCTTTTTGCCTTTTTTTTATTTTTTTTATTTTTTTATAACGCAAAAGGGTATAATAATCCCGCAAGGCATTAAGAGCTGCCGGTCTAATTCCACCAGAGGAGACAGTCACACTGTGTCTGTTGGCATCGTCGGGGAAGTGCTGGCGTTCTGAGTTGTATAAGATGATGAATTGTCAGTGCTTTCTAAAACGAGAAAAACAACAAAAAAAAGAGTCCGTCACGTGCTCAAAGTCCTTAAAGAGGGCCGGAAGTGTCGGGGGGCGGAGCCAATAATGTCACTTTCCTTAAGCGCTTGTTAATCTTCGTCCGAGAGATGATGAGCCATTATTTTTCGACTAGAAATGGCAAACTAGAGCAAAAGTATCATTTGGTGAGAGTCGTTCCCTTGTGGCCCCGCCGCTGACCACGACGGACTTCACGCACGTCACTCATAAATACAACACACTCGCACGAACACGCGCGCGCACACACACACGCGCGCGCGCGGCCCTGGCACGCGCCGGTGTGCGCGCCGCTTGCATGTACAGTAGGTATAGATATATCGTATATGTGTACCGCACGACAACGTCCTGTTTGTACAGAAAGGCCTTCCTCGCTGCTCCGAGTTCAGAGGTGACGGAGGAGGGCGGAGTCAAGCGCAGCCGCACTCCTCCACGATCATGTTGGGCACGTCCCTCTTCACGATGTTGTACTCGTCGTCGAAGTAGAGCATGGACATAGTACTGAGCTTGGTGGGGATGCAGCAGGAGTTGACGGAGCCCGGGCTCATCCCTCTCATGCGGTACTGGTTCACCACCGCGGTGTGGAAGGAGGAAGCCGAGCCCGGCACGCCCGCCATGTACGCCGGGCAGCTGCCCTCGCAGTAGTTGCCGTAGTAACCGGCCGGCGCGATGATCCAGTCGTTCCAGCCGATGAGGCGGAAGTCGATGTAGAACTGCTGCCGGCAGCAGAGGCCGCCGCTGGTGCCGTCGCACTCCAGGCCGCGCTTGCGGATGCGGTGCTTGCCGTCCACCTGGCGGGCGCGCACCACCAGGAAGGGCCGGTGGGACGGGTCGCCGGGGTTCACCAGCACCGGGGCCACGCCGGCCGCCTCGCAGCCCTCGCAGTGGACCTCCAGGTCCTGGCGCCGGCTGCCTTTGCCGAACGAGGCCCGCACCGCCTCGGACAGCGGGAACGTGTGCCAGCCGCTGCGTTTCAGATCCACGCGTTTCTCCACCAGAGCCCAGCGGCCGCCTCCTCCTCCTCCTCCTCCTCCTCCTCCTCCTCCGCCGCCGCCAGCACCACCTCCCTCAGCCACGGCCTCCTGGTAATGGATCTTGACCTTCACCTTCCTCCGAAGGCCCTTCTCGGGCCCGCCGGGCAGCACGCGGAAGTAGAGCCACAGGTTGGCCTGGGACACGTACAGGTTCTGGTTCCCCTCGTGGGAGACCAGGAAGAACAGCCCGGTGCTGGAGGAGGAGTGGTCGTCTGCGGGAGACAGGAAAGGAAAAGTTGACTCTCTTTCTCCATCCCACACTGAGATTCAAATCATGCATAACAGTCATTTGACAAATAATGGTCGTGACCCATTGGATGGTTGGGTTATCACATGACCACAGATGGTGGGCGAGGACCACGGGACCAGATATGACTGAAAGGGGACATTTCCATTCTTTTCTTTAATTCATTATTTAAATACATCTGTGCGACAAACACAAACACGGACCACATGTCGACCGCAGAGAAAGCAGAGCGCTCTTAAAAAGGCAAGCGCTCCGTTTTCTAAGGCTGCTTTGCCTTGTTTTCTCTGTTCACCCTCAATCACTGTGTCAGGTGACCTCTGTGGAGGCCCCTGATAGGCCAGCTGTGACCATGCCAGTTCTGGGATCAGGCCCAGTTGGCCTCGGGTCCAGCTTTGTAAGTGACAGGGCCAAAGAGAGAGAGAGAGAGAGAGAGAGAGAGAGAGAGAGTGAGAGGGTGAATGAAGGGAGAACAGAGACGAAGGAAGACGAAGGAAAGCAAGAAGGATGCAAGTGGGGAGAGGTGTCGGGGGGGGGGGGGAACATGGCCAAAGACCCCGGGGGGTTCATTGAGTTCGCTGTTAGTTCCCCTCCCATACACACACACACACACACACACACACACACACAGGCACACACCCCTCGACTCCCACCCCCCGCCCCGACCCCTCCCCCCTCCTCCCAGTGACTGAGGGTGACAGCACAAAGCCCGCTGCGAGGCGCTGCGAGGCGCTGCGAGGCGCTGCGAGGCGGCCGCGCTGCCGCCCGCCATTGAAGCGCGTGGCTTTCCGGCAAAAAAAAAAAAAGCATGATGAGGCAAAAAAATAAAAAGACATTTACATGACACTGGCCACTTTCTACAGAGCCACAATGACCAGATCCCCGGGGAGCTTAAAGGTGCCGATGGGCTCTCTCCCTGGCACGACTTTTATTTTTCTTCTTCTTCTCTCTCTCTCTCTCTCTCTCTCTCTCTCTCTCTCTCTCCAAGCCTAATGATGTCTTCCAAATTACCAACTGAGGTAACTTGAAAGGTTTCTATTTCAGGAGGTTTGGGTACAATGCGCTCCAGCAGAGCAGCGCCTTTGAAAAGCGGCTAAATGACTTTGTTTGCCGACTGATTAGTGTGTGTCAGTGTCAACAGGTGGCCACCAAAGACCCCCCCCCCCCCCCCCCCCCCACCGGCCCTCTTGAAGGCGCCTCACGCCTCTTCCTCCTGTAAACCACGGCTTTGCATTCACACGGGGACCTGTTCAGACCGGCTCCCCACTCTGGAGCATGTCAGCTGGGGAGCTTCGAGAACACACACACACACACACACACACATTTGCACCCAACCATGCAACACAACACACATACACACACAACCCCCTGGTAAGCAATACATCAACCATCAGACTTCTCAATACCAAGGAATCAAGTGCACAGTGCAAACATCTTGTAATCCACCTGAAGGCAGCGAGCTCGAGGACCCGGGGGCCCGAAGGCCCCTAGAGGGGTACCAGAACCTCTTCGAGTTCTCCTAGTTCACAAACAAGGTTGGAGTCGCTCAGTAACGAGCGCAGAGTGATGAACAGACGGTGAAGCGGAGTCTTGTGGTCCGTGGATGACTAGAATCCCCAAATCCTGTGCGGGGCTGGGGGGGGGGAGCTGGGCGCCTGTCCCTTTAAGCCCCTCCCTCTCTTCGCCTCGCTGTGTGTGTCAACATGACTTAGGGTCGACAGGTTCGGCATTTTGTTCATTGCCGTGTTAACAATTATAAAGTAGTTACCTCCAATTGGTGGACAATGACACAAGTGTTCATGTCATTGTCCAGCGCTCCGCCATATGCTTGTGGATTGATTAAACGTCAGGGCGTGGGCTCAAGACCCATCACCATGTCTTTAAGGCACAAGGAACATCACATTTTACTCCATTAATGGATTATCATTATTGAAGATTTCTTTTTTTTCTAAAACATGTTTACATGATTTAACTTATTAAATAAAAAAGAAAATTCTTACACTGTGAGTGTAAGTAAAACCTTCTATCTGAAACGCTCCATTATAGCGCCTGTCTCTTTAAGCCCAAAGTGCCCTCTGTGCCTCGCTGTGTGTCCACATCCCCGTGACGTCACAGACCCGACAGACATCTGGACCTCTCAGGCAAAGGGAGGTTTCTGAATGTCAACGTCGTAACAAAGTCGATTCTTTTCTTCCGTGCGATGACTCAACGATTCGCCAACCCATCGTATCGCTCCGCGTGAAGCTGCCCACGCTCCTCCGTGTTGTTGCTTCGGTACACGGCATTACGCACGTTGGTAATTATTGTGCAGGAGACTTCTCTGTAAACGTGGCGCTGCCCTCTCATCCACGCGCCTAACGACTTGCTTCTCAGCAACGTCTGTTATTTACGGAGGTTCGATTGACAATTGTTTTTTTCCCACCCACATTCCGCTTAGGCCCCACTCGACTCGGCAAGATTTTTATAATTCAACTTGTTATATTAGCATTTATTCAATTCAGTTTATTTTGTCTAGCACAAAATCACCGTCTCCCCTTAGAGAGCTTTAAAATCAGTACACACAGACATCCCTGACCTTTGACCTCCCATTAGATCAGCAAACAACTCCAAAGGAAATAGAAAAAAAAACTTTCAGGGGGAAAAAAGGGTAAGAACCATTCAGGAGGGAGAGAAGAAAGTATGTCATGTGACCAGATGAACAGATGTACAGTGTTACATAAAGATTCAATGGATATGACAGAAATGATGAATAATTAGTTTTAGTAGTAGACATGGACGACAGCAGGAGTTGGTACGACCCAAAGATGAACGGGAACAATCTCACTTCATATAAAAAAGGTTGCCGTCCTCTGGTTAAACGAATGAAAAACTGCAACAGATACTTATTGGATGTTATATATATATATATATATATATATATATATATATATATATATATATATATATATATATATATATATAGTGTTTATAAATAAATATAAATATATATAGATAGATAGATAGATCTATATATATAGATATATAGCTAAATATATATATAGATATATAATATCATATATATATATATATATTATATAGAGATATATATATAGTATACATAGATATATAGCTATATATAGTATATATATATATATATATATAAAACATATATATAGTGTGTATATATATAAATATATATATATAAAAAAAAATCTATATATATATATAAATCTATATATATAAATCTATATATATATAAATCTATATATATATATATATAAATATATATATATATATATATATATATATATATATATATATATATATACTGTATAGTATGTATACTGTATATCTAATATGAAGGCCTCTCTGAGGGAGCGGGGCACTGAGGATCACCCAGTAGTTCCTCCTGGTCCAGTTCCCCTCAGCTTATGCCGATATACCACATGACTCATTTCCAGCGAGTGCCTTTGAATGAACAAACTGTTCCTGTGGTCTAGTGTTGTGGCCCCGACACGCCTCGCCTGACCCCGCCGCGCCGAGAGGCCTCCAGTGAGAACAGCGCAGGACACCTGGGTGGGCTGGCGGAGCTGCTCCGGCGTGTCCCCACCTGCGCCACAAAGTCAGGGAAGAGGCGGCGGAGGCCGAGCGGCGGGCGGGCGGGCGGGCGGGCCGCCCCCAGAGATCATTACTCAAAGCTGCTGTCGACAAGACCGCACGGCCGCGCGGAGGACGAGGGCGCGGCGCCGAGCGGCGGCCCGGGCCGCGCGGCGCTCCAGGAATTCCAGATAGGACGAGGAGGCGAGGGAGGGAGATGGAGAGCGTGGACGCTTCCAGCTCGCTCCTCCTCATTGTTGTGGTTGTTATTGTTGTTGTTGTTGAAGCTTTACTACGGGGGCTTTGTTTTTAATTCCTTCATAATGTTGCATAAATCCTCGAGCGGACCGCACGCCGTAGAGAGAGGCCGCCGGGCCCCGTGGGGACTGAAACACACACTTGTAGCTGAATGTGGAAAATGTGTGGACCGGGTCCAGGAGGGCCGAGACTGACAGCTCCTCATGAAAGGCTTGTGTCCTGAAGTAAACCTGCCAACCTGATCCTCCTCCGGAGGAACCGGGCTGCAGTTAATGACCTCCCCATAATGAAGTCTTAACTCTCCGTGTCTTGGACCGCTCGCCGCGGGTTCACTGGGTCCGAACGGCCATAGTGAGCAATCAAGAAAAGCGCCGATCTAAACTTCTCCTTCGACCCTCTCTCTCTCTCTCTCTCTCTCTCTCTCTCTCTCTCTCTCCCCCCCCCCCCCCCCCTCTTTCCCTGCCTGCGAACCCCGCGCTCCGCTCCCGTGGATACGAGACACCGAATCCCTCGGCGAGGGCCCATGGGACCGTGTCAGGAGAGAAAGGAGACTGGCACCTGCCGGGGGGCCGCTTGGCAGACCCCGGCCCCTCTGTGCCACCGCAACAGGAGATAAGACGCCGGCTCCCCGGGCCGACCAGCATGCAGCTAACCCTGTGCTGGGGGGGGGGGGGGGGGGGGGGGGGACCTTACTGCTCCACACACACATACACAAGACACCCACCCCACACACACACCTATACACATGTCACATACAAACCTCCTCGTCCTAAAATGTGACAACAACAATTATGGGCTCCCTTATGGTTGGTGGCGTTTTTTTTTTGGGGGGCTTTCTGGAGACCTTGCCTCTGAGCCTCATGCCCCCTGGCTGGCAGCATCCGATCTGGGGGGGGGGGGGGGGGGGTCATGCCAGCTGGCCAGGAGGCAGACGGGGTCTAGGAAGCATGAGGGACCCGAGCCAGCTCCACGGTACAACACCACACAAAGACTCAAAGGTGTGAGCAAGAATAGAAGTATAGAGGGGGGGGGGGACAGAAGAAGAAGAAGAAGAAGAAGAAGAAGAAGAAGAAGAAGAAGAAGAAGAAGAAGAAGAAGAAGAAGAAGAAGAAGAAGAAGACACAAACTTTCTCCCTGCATTATGGGCACACGACACACGACACACACCCTCAGCATCAACCGCGCCGCACCCACCCCCACCCACCCACCCACCGACGCAGCAACTCAAAAGTCTCATGCATTATTCGGAGCCCGTCCTTTGTGGCGCCGCTCCGCGGTGACATGTCGGCTTCAGCAGGAACACTCAGTGCTCCGCTCATAATTGCCTGGCTTTTGTTCCCTTGTCATGAGGCGGCTCAGATCATTCCCATTGGAAGGCCGGGCCCACAGCCATTCAGGCTAATTGTACCGGCAGGGCCAATCGGAAAAAACACAGGATGGTGTGTGTGTGTGTGTGTGTGTGCGTGTGTGTGTGTCTTTTTTGGGGTATTTAATTGTATGTTTTCTTTTTGTTGAACAAGCAGTTTGTGTCAAAGACTCGGTTCTCACAGCGCTAACTGACAATTATTGGATTCTGTCAAGCGCAGATGATTTTAAGTGTTGGAGTGTGTGTGTGTGTGTGTGTGTGAGTGAGTGAGTGAGTGAGTGAGTGAGTGAGTGAGTGAATGAGAGAGAGAGAGAGAGAGAGAGAGAGAGAGAGAGAAAAGGGTGTTCTCTTTGGACTTCTGAGAATTAGTTAGATACACATTCTTAGAGGAAGGGATAAATGGCCAATTGAGGGACTTTGTCTCAGTTTAAAAGAGCTTTTATACGTTGGAGTATTGAGAGTGAACTCAGCTTTAGTGATGAAATTGGATTCAGAGGTTCCTTTTATCCCCTAGACAACACACGGGGTAATTTAAGGACTCTTCCGTTGGTTTCATTTCTTTTATAAATGGCATCGGGACGATTGAACACTGCTGCAGTGAGATGACGGCCATGATGAGCACATCAGATACAAGGAGGGTTGTTTGTTACTCACACCCTCACCCATCTCACCCATCTCACCCAACTCACCCATCTCACCCATCTCACCCATCTCACCCAACTCACCCATCTCACCCAACTCACCCATCTCACCCATCTCACCCATCTCACCCAACTCACCCATCTCACCCATCTCACCCATCTCACCCATCTCACCCAACTCACCCATCTCACCCAACTCACCCATCTCACCCATCTCACCCATCTCACCCATCTCACCCATCTCACCCATCTCACCCATCTCACCCATCTCACCCATCTCACCCATCTCACCCATCTTAACCATCTCACCCATCTCACCCATCTTAACCATCTCACCCATCTCATCCATCTCATCCATCTCACCCATCTCACCCATCTCATCCATCTCACCAATCCATCTCATCCATCTCATCCCCTCACCCACCTCATCCATCTCACCCATGTCACCTATCTCATCCACCCGTCATATAAACATGATACGTTTAACATCATTAAATTCCCTCTATGGATGTCATGTTATTAGCACACCTCGGAGCCCGTGGAGCAGTTACATGACGTCAAAAGGTGACCGGGATTCATCGAGGGGTCGGTTTGGATGCGTGACATGAATTATTGATTATTACCTGACTCGGCGAAGCTGATGATCTCGGAGTTCTCCGTGTGCACCTCGTTGTTGTACGCAGCCTGTCCGTCAAAGCTGGGGATCTCCACCCGGCCGTCCTCGCGCACTTTCCCGGCGTGCAGCCTCCGGAGCGCCGTCACCATGGCCGCCTTGGGGATGGGGTGCGTGATGTTGGGTCTCTCCCTCATCTGCATCCGGTTCAGTATGTGCCTCTTCACGGCTTCTAGGAAGTCGATGTTGACCCGCTCTGATTGATCCGGGGTCCTGAGGCCGCAGGACGCGCACGACTCCTGGGGCAAGCTCGGAGTGTCCGCCGCCGCCGCCGCCGCCGCCGCCGCCGAGAGGACGCACGCCACCAAACAGGACAGAGCCACACGGTGGATGCTCATTTTTAGACAACTCAAGATCGCAGTCCAAAACACTAGAGAAGAGAAGTGTTCCACACAAGCACACTTAAAAAAAGATTCTATTAAGTTACACATGTGCCAGTTCCGGGCGCGGAGGGGACAGGACATCCACTTGTGCTCCAAAGGTGAACAGCCACAAGATATCCACAGGAGCCAATGAAATCGTTTGTATTCCCAAACACACACGAGAAAAGGAAGAAGAGGCTGAGATCGTGAGGCTAATTGCCTCCTCGAGTCATTACGCGTTCGGGTTGTTATCCAGCGCCGCGTCTTTGTGCGCGAAATAACAACAAAAAGTGGCTCTCTGTGATTGACAGGCGCACTCAGAATGTGCAGCTCGTTGACGCGCTTCTGTCGCACCACGTTCTCTTCAGACTGCGAGGCGCGATCTACCAAAACAAAGCACGCGCCTCGCCGGCAAGTCTAAATGAGAACCCCCCCTCCCCCCCCCACCCTCCCCACCGCCCCCCTCCTTCTCCCCCCTCCTCCTTTCGGCGTCCAAAGGCGCGCAGTCCGCTCCTTCCCATTCAAACAGCGCAACAGCGCAAACTCCACTCCAACGGCCCCGCAGTGCCGCAGTGAGAGCCGCGGCTCCTCGGCGAGTCCTCTGGGGTCTTTAGTGTGGCTGCACCGCGGGCTGCTGCTGCTGCGCTGCTGCTGCTGCTGCTGTGTGTGTGTGCGTGTGTGTGTGTGTGTGTGCGGGGACGCGCGTGGACGTGGATGTCTCTCTCTCTCTCTCTCTCTCTCTTCCCGCGTGTGCGTCCTAGCGAGATGCCGCTCAGTGAGACCCTGTTCTCTCCTGTGCAATCACGACAACAGGGGCTCCGCGCACCCAAAGTTTTTATACAGGAGTCCAAACCACGTGGGGATTTCCACCAACTGGACGCCAGGCATCGGATTATTAAACTACTACGTCTCCAGAGCCACGACTCAGAGCCGGCCGCGCAGAGGTTGCGTCATTGTTTTCACACTTTAAAAAAAAGACTGAAACATAATGTGGTCTTCCAACTTTGAGAGCCTGTGAGAGGTGAAGGGTGTTTGAGTTAGACTTAAATCACTTTTCAGATCTTTAAAAATGCTTTTATTTCGCGACATAAAACGGGATTGAGGGCAAATAAAACACGTTTTTTATATATATATATATATATATATATATATATATATATATATATAAAAAGAAGTTGGAACTTTAGTCTAGCGAGCGCATGTCCTGGTATGATGTTGATTAATAAACAAACATCGCCATCTAGCGGTATAAGAGGCTCATTACACGCTGCAGGACGGATGGATGGGACACAGACCGGTGGTACCATGTGAAGGCACTCCACGTAATATTTATAAATATATATATATTTAAAATGAGCATCAATTAAAAATAGTTATTTAATAAATATACAATCAAAGACAAGTGTACATTCATGAACGTAATTTTATATATTCTATCCCAAAAACTCAAACTGTGCCCTGGTTCGGGGGTGCATCGCATATATTAAGAAATGTACAGATGCAAGTCAAATATATATTACTTGTGGTAACACAACTTTCTCTAAAGCCTGTTACTTTCAACCATTACAAAAACGATCTGAACAGTAGTATTATATATGTATAAGCAATATTTATAATGCTGTCTGTCAAGCATCATAACTATAGGGCTGGCCAACGATTAAAATTTTTAATCGCGATTAATCGCATGATGTCCCCGATTAATCGCGCGATTAATTGCGATTAATCGCATTTGTATACGCAAAATCCAATAATTAATTCAAAAGTAGTGTATAGCGCACTTGTATTTTAAATGTTGTGCCATATGAACTAAAGAGCCATAACATGTGTTGTCCTGTTAGAGAGACACCAGAAAACACTTTCAGGGCAGTTTGTCAACTCATAGAACTTGACCCTTATTTTAAATGTTCTGCCATATGAACTAAAGGGCCATAAAATCTGAGCTCTAATGCATGTCGGTGCCCCTAGCACGCTCCCGCGTGAGCCGAGCTGTGTTGACGGGGGAATAAATAATAAATAATTAAACCTGCGTTAACGCGCGATAAAATAATTGAAAATAACACGATTAACGCGTTAACGTGCCCAGCCCTAATCATAACACATTGCAGTATAAAGCATTTCGTAATGGCTTCTATGCATATCATACACGTCACTGGTCTCTTCAGCCTAAAAACAACGACATTCAAATCAAATTGTGCAAGAAGAGAAAATCCCTCTCGGGTCACCACAGGAAACTCTGCTCCCGCCCTCACAGTGACAGCTAATCACACATTGTCATATCCATGATGTATTATGCATAGACTGTTTAACACAGAGAAGAACACGCGATGACACCGTGGTGAGGTTTACATGCTGTCTGTATGACCTTTTCATGTGTTGATTCATTTGCTTTCCAAAGTCCCAGGAGGAGAACTCGTCTTCAGGAGCAGGGCTGTCATCAGAGGAGCAGCAATGTAAGTCAGGGCCAAACCAAGTGAGGCACAGGAGGGGGGATGGATTAGTTTACTTTCCGCTAGACTCCGATGTTCTCCAAGATGAGGTGTACGTGGCCTAATGGCATCAGATAGATATAAGGCAATGTTGACATGTGCTCCAGTGTGGTTAAAGTGTATTTAGACATGACTAAGTTATTCCTAATCTATAGTTATTTTTATACGTAAGGGGCTCTTATCCCCATTGACGAGAAGAAGTCTGGCAACCTCTGCAGCCAAGGCATTTTGAGGCCCACACAAGTTTATTTTAAATGTTTTTTTTCCAAAGATCCCACATATGTTATTCTGAATATGGGGAAACATGGCTGACATTCAGAGAATTTCCATTTGGTGAAACATTGCAGCCAGAAGTCAGTCTTGGGTTTGAACATTTCACATAGTAGAGAAATCATATGTCTTACATAAAGCGAGTTAAACCAAGTTTATTTATTTTTACCCAAATGAAAAGACCAAAACCCTCCATTTCCTAGTATAGATGTCCATCTTCACCAAAGGTCACACGATGTGTCCTTGGGCAAGACACCTAACCCCCAAATGGCTCCTGAAGCTGTGCCTGCGGTGTGTGAATGTTAGTCACTCCTGATGGCAGCTTTATGAATGGGTGACTATGGGTCAGTAGGTAGCAGGTCCGTCTCTCAATCAGGAGGTACGAGGTTCATTCCCCGCCTTAGTTGATGTGTCCTTGAGCAAGACACTTAACCCTGAACTGCTCCCTGTAGCTGGATGTATAAATTGATAAAATCATCAGCTTAATGACACATAATGAAAGGGTGAATGATGTAGTTTTAAAGAGCTTAGAGTGGTCGGAAGACTAGAATAGATCTCTTCAAGTACAGGTCCAGCTGGCATTGGGTGGCGGCAGGTCACCGCACCATCACAGAGCTGGCGTACTGAGCACCGTTGTCATCAACGAACCTGAACTGCCTGAGTTCAGCTGTGGATTAATACAGGTGTGTGTAGGTGTGTAACCAGTCCATGGTAAACAGCCTAATTTGTTTTAAATTAAGGACCAGTAAGTGGTCATTGCAGGTGCCTTTTTTGAGATGTGTTCCTGAAAGGAATGTTTATTTTATTTTTTATAACTTTTTATTTTGCATTTTCCACAAACAGATTATTCCTTGACATCAAAGAAAATAAATAAAAAGAAGAATAAATATACACATATATACAGTATATACACATACAAATACATACATACATACATACATATACACATAAACCCATATATACATACATATACACATACATACATGGAATGTTTGTTTTAACAAGTCTCACACATTAGTCTTCAGTAAGAATCATGTTTGCATTGCATCAATGCCGATTTACAATTTTTCCCGAAAAGATGAAAGCTTGACATTTAAATCATATCATGTGAGATCACTTTAATTCAGATTTCTATTCTGAGGAAGTGTCCCAACAGAGCTTTATTCCGTCTCTCAGGTTGGACAGAATGGCCACGGTGCGCTCTGGCGTCATTGTGTGTAATACATGGTTTATTACAGGCACCATCAGCTCCATGATGCCAGTTTAGATAAAAGCTCATGAAGCTGAAATATATCACAGACTTCTGGTGGCAATAAAGAGCCACCTGTCACAGCAGAGCAGTTCATACCAAAGAAAAGATGCTGCAGGTACTGGGGATCCTGTTTTTTAGTTTTAGGTTCATTTTTGTTACACAATCACACCCCTATTAAATACCAATGTTCATAACAACTGAAAAGCTTTCCTCAACAACATGTCCTGTTCATTTATTGGAGTATTGCGAAATGAAAAAGTATATATTCACATCACAACCCAAGTGACAGTATTATGAAAATAGTTATTGTCATGACCCAAAAGGTCAGTAGACCCCTTAAATTATTTGGCGGTTTAGCTCAGTGGGGAGAGTGGCCGTCCCGCAACCGCAAGGTAGCAGGTTCGATCCCCGCTCTCCCCATTAGTTGCAGGCCGAAGTGTCATTGAGCAAGACACTGAACCTCCTCTGAGGAGACAGGAGCCGGACCGCCCGGCATCTCGGCATGCTGCTCCTGTTGATCCCGATGCCCGCCCCACGTTGGGCTCCAGGGTAGCAGGTGTGCGTGGCGGGCACAAACGAGGCAACACAAGGAAGCTGGGCCTGTGAGGATCTTATTCTCTTGCTGTTCGCAGCCGGTCAAGACTTCTTTTCACGGCCGTCTGCTCTCTCTCTCCCCGTTTCCCAGCTCCTCTTATACAAACACAAACCCCAATTGGACACAGCTGAGGCCACTTACCCATCCCGGCACCGCTCCCTGAACCACACCCCCGCTCCATCCACTCTGCAGCTGCGCTTAACCACACCCGCTGCCACACTAACACTGAAGCTTTCTCTATGCACATGTCTCTCAAAGACAAGAGGTTCTGTTAGGAGTCCGTCAGAGTCATTTGCCAGATGGAGATGGGACTGTGTCTGGTCCATGGTCTCCCCCCCAGCACCAGCAGCAGATCGGGCAGATGCTGGGCCACATCGTGGTCCTCCTCGTCCAGCAGCTCCTCTGTAGGACTCCACTGGGTCCTGAAGGACTTGTTCTCAAAGGTCAGACAGTTTCCAGTCCGCTGAGCGTCCGTCCCCATCGAGCCCCCTGTGCTGCGGTCCGGACTGGAGGGCGGGGCCAGTGTTGTGCCTCCGTAGCATCTGTCCGGGCTGAAGGTCTCCAGCTCGATGGCGCCCTCTGAACCCAGGAACGTGAGCGGGGCGGGGAAGCACTTGTTCTTGAAGTGCCTCAGTTTCCCTCCCAGAAGGCCCGTTTGGATGCCTGAACTGGAGCTGCTGCTGCTGCTGGACTTGTAGCTGGGACCGAGCCCGGCACAGCAGTGGTGGATCCTGTCTGGGGGGTTGGAGCCCGGGACCGTGGCCACCTGCCCCCAGCTCTGCGTGGTGAAGTTGTACCTCCACAGGCCGTTCTTTGGACAGTTCTGGCTCTCGCCTCCCCCAAAGATCAGCATACTGTCCTTGTAGGCCACGGCCGAGTGGCCCATCAGCCTGGACACCAATTCAGGAAGAACTCCCCCCCCAAAAAACTTTCACAGGAAAAAAAGGAAGAACCCTTCAGGAGAGCCAGAGAGGAGGATCCCTCTCCAGGATGGACAGAACAATAGATGTCATGTGACCAGATGAACACTAGCTGTCATGTGACCAGATGAACAATAGATGTCATGTGACCAGATGAACAGAGTTACATAAACATTCAATGAACATGACAGACATTATGAATAAGTAGGAGGCATGGACCACGATCCAGAAACGTTATGTCTGCTGAATACGATACGAGAGGGATGAAAAAAATGCCGATGTCGCTACTTAAAAGCTGCTGTGGCTGAACGAGTGTTTTCACATCCATAACACTGTAATTATGTTGTAGAAATGCCAACTGGAGCTACAGTTTGAGGAGTGAGTGCAGCCGACAGACGGAGGAATCACGAGGCTTCACACAAAAAGAACAGAGTTCGCAAACATATATTTTGTGTTTTCTCAACCGTACAGGCCTGCAATCCTATACAAGCGTTCATCACTGATCAATGGAACAAGAGGGTGTTGGTGCCATGAGGCATTTTAAAGAAACTAACCACAGCGTGTTACTAGTCTGGGGTCAGTTACCTTTACCTGCAGCTGGGGACTGGAGTTTAACATGAGGCCCCACCATCTTACGAGTATCATATATTGCCGAATCCATGTGGTGGTAAAAGGCTGGGTCCACGAAGGATTGGTTTGTTCTATCTGGATGACTGTTGTGGCCAGAGAGAGAGAGAACCAAATGCCATTGAAAATTGTATCTTTACAGTGCGAACCCATACTGGAGAATGAGACAAACAGGGTTTGAATACACTAGGAAGGCGATTGGACACGAGACACAGGTGGACACAATTAGGGCCGGGCTAGCAATCACACAGGAGGAAACGATCAGGGACAAGACAGCCAATCACAGGGAGACACATGACACAGTCGGCGTTTCTCAATCAGCGTACTTGTGCGTACTTTCCTCTAATTGTGCGTCCTTTCCTCTACTTGTGTCCTTTCCTCTACTTGCGTCCTTTCCTCTACTTGTGTCCTCGTGGACTCGTGAAACGTCATCAGTCTCAGCCCGAGTTCATGTTCCAATTCAAAGTTCTCTTCTCGCACAGCACGGTCAAAATACCCGGATGTGACTTGATCCCCCCACTTTACCCAGGATATATCAGAGGAGACTTGTGCGTACTCTGGCCAGCAGATTTCCCAGCATGCATTTCACCAGCAACTGAAACAATAGCGGAGGAGAAAATAAACCAGACAGATGACTTTTTATAAATACTACTGTTGTTGAGTCACGAAACGTCATGTTAGGATGTTTTCAGGCGAGGAGTTTGTTTAGAAATCGAATCTGTGGAGGTTTGTTATGATTCAGCCTAATAAAGATCTGCGCCGTAGATTTAAGGCTCTGGGCGGTCAGCGCTGTGTGGCCGCCAACAGCAGCCTGATCTCATATATACGGCAGAGATACGGCAACCCCCAGGAAATAGACACATTCAGCGATTTTGACTATCACATGTTCGAAATTAGTCATACATAAAGATCGGTGGACAAATATTAAAGCGACACTATGTAACATTTAAAATAAGAAAGGGACCTGACATTACGTCTGCTGGAATCTGGCGCGATAGAGAAAGTTACAGGGGGGCGGGCGGAGATTATTTTTTATTAAACTCAAACTCAAAAGAGCCATATGCGTCACCGGAAGAGCCATATATGGCTCGAGAGCCAGAGGTTCACGACACCTGATCTATCGTAACAGGGTATTTACGACACTGAAGTAAACGTTAAATACCTGAAGGGGGCGCTACAAGGGAAACACTACATAGTGGGGCTTTAAAATGATATTGATTTAAACTCCTCCCCTCTGGCAGACGCTATAGGTCACTGTTCGCCAACACCTCCAGGCACAAGAACAGTTTCTTCCCCCTCGCCGTCTCACTACTCAACAATAACTCCCTGTAGAATATACATATATATATATATATATATATATATATATATATATATATATATATATATATATATATCACTGCACTTCCTGCACTCCTGCTTCACAGCTACTGTACATAGCATTGTATATACTGGAAGTCACTTAAAGAAAAAGAAAAATACCTCTTAAACTGTTGCACTGTTTGTTCTGTACTACACTGTTCTTGTTGTTGTTTTTGTGTTGTTGTGTGTTGCGTCATGTTTTTGTCTTGTTTTGTGTTGTAAAGTAAAATCTATGTAACACTGAGTCACTTTACCAAGAAAAATTCCTTGTTTGTGCAAACTTACGATTCTGATTCAGATTCTGATTGATGTTATCATTATTATTTTTTTAAACTTAAAAAAACTGAAACTTTTTTTACTCATGATGACAGGTGAGGCTCTGCAACATTAGATATACTTCGGTTTGGAGGATCTAACGAGCACAAATAGTTTATTATTTATTCACAGATAACGTTACATCAGTTTGACTGAGGGATAAGATTAATAATATTATAATTCAACTTTAAAGTTGAACTATAGCAATTTCTTTTTAGCAATTACATGTATAATAGAACTATATATACATACAAATATATATACAAAAATATATATGTATGTATATAAATATTTATTATATATAAACATATACATTCTATATATACACATATTTACATATCTAAATATTTATAAAAAAAAAAAATATATATATGTTTTTATTTCTTACACTATATATATCATTATATGTGTATGATTATTTTATTTTCAATAGTGTGCATATAAATAAATATATACACACATATATATATCATAAATAAATGAATATATATATATATATATATATATATATATATATATATATATATATATATATATATATCACAAACACAATTCAAAATAAAACAATTATATTTAAAGGATAATGAAAAAGGCAGGGTTGTCATACTTTGTTTGACTGTTGAACATAATTTACACTGAATAATTGGAGTAAACTCATGAGCAAGAACAGCTGATGTGGTGACGTGATCAAGAAAGCTGCTATTCCAATCGCAGAAAGATCGTCCTCCCGTTATCCCGTCCTCCGGAGTCTGGACTCCCAAGACCAGACTCCAGAAGAACTCAAGTATGTACTCAGTGTACTTTGAATTAAGAAACGACTAGGGACTTCAAAATTGGATGTTTTTTTTATTTAGAGGAACGACTTCTCTTCTATTCCATGTCATTTTCTTGAACCACTGGAATTTGGTCAATCTACATTTGGAAATGCCGATAAAGTTGCTCATTACTGTCTAATCAAAGGACCTTAACCAATGGCCTGATAGCTAAGTTGGTTAGCGTAGTAAGCGCCTCTCAGTGTATTAATGATACTACCCTCCATGGATGAGTGCCATACATGTCTTTGGTTCTGTGTAGCATCCTTATAAAATGACTGGAGGAAAACCACTCACTGCTTTTAGTGTGACTCAGGTACAGCGCTTAATCACCATCCTCATCGGCCTCCTCCTCCTCCCCCTCCTCCTCCTCCTCCTCCTCCTCTCGCCGTCTGTCAGTTGCTGCTCTGCTCCGTGAACGAGGGGATCTTACAATGTCGTGGCGTCCTGAACTGCTTTTTGCACCACAGCTTTTGGTCTAAACATATTTGTTGTGTTCAGGACATAAAACTATATCCCTCATATCTACGTCTGCCACATATGTAAATAAGTTGCATAATAATGCTGTTTGATACATGTTACACAATTGGGGAACACAATACTAAATTAATTTAGGTTTAAATAGATTTTCAAGATGTTTTCATTTTGTTTATAGGTCTAAAGGCAACTATTGTTTAGCGTGTGTTGTATGACGGGATTGTGTAAAACACATTTGTTTCATCACCTCTGAGGTTGTGGCGCCCCCCTGTGTGTGAAACAGGTAATACCTCCTTAACTGGACGCTATAACTTGACACAATGTAGTACTGTAGTATACATATTAATATGTGTGGTATTTGTACAACTAAGCACGTAGTGGAGTGCAATGTATATAACTTCTCAGGTGGTTATGATGCAGTTTATCTTTATTTAAAAGGTAATTCAAAAACACAAGGATCACACCATAACAGATAATGACAAAGGGTATCAACTATTGTAGTTCAATCATCAGTTTATGATTCATAAATCTGAAGTTTCAGAGTACTTCCTTAAACGGTTTGAGGATTTTAAAGGGCCATACTCGCTGACTTGACTCCTTCTTTGCGAGGCTGTGTTTCCTGAAAGGGTGACTGAGCCATTTTAAGAAACGTTTCCAATCGTTAAGGACTTACAGGTTCTTCCTTGTAGTTCGCAATGGCATTCTTGAACTCATGCTTGAGAATTTGTTCTGAGGTGTCGGCGAAATATGAGATTCCTTTGCTCTCAATGACTTCTGCTTCTTTTTGTATGTACCTGGCTAGTAATCTCTTCCAGTCCTGGGGTTTCACTTGCGAGTCGACCTTCTGTGGTCATCACATTGTGCTTCTCTTCCACTTGTTTTCGGAGTTGGACTAGCTGTGGCTTATCGGCAACAAACTGGTTGTACCCTTCCATCGATTTGGCAGATGTGGTTGCTCGGAAAAATAATAGTTTTTCACCTTTACCTTTTTTCTTGCCTTTTTTTCAATTTGAATCTGTGGAAGATGTTGTCTCCACACAGGCACGTGCACAGATAGAGCCCATGGTGCTCAAGTTCCGTTACGTAATTTCAAAGATCCGTTACAGACTGTTAAAGTTCTGTTAGGCGATGTCAACGTTTCGCTACGGAATGTCAACATTTCGTATCGGAATGTCAAAGTTCCGTTACGTAAATTCAAAGATCCGTGACTGAATGTTAAAGTTCTGTTAGGCAATGTCAAATTTTCCCCAGGGAATGTCAATATTTCGTATCGGAATGTCAACATTTTGTATCGGAATGTCAAAGTTCCGTTAGGTAATGTCAAAGTTCCGTTTCGGAATGTCAAAGTTCTGGATGAAATTATAACTTTTTCCACGGAGTGAATCCACGGAGATAACCACGCCCCCTCTCCGCCAATAAAGGGAGCGATAAAGAAATTAAAAAAGCAGAACTTTAACATTCCGTAACGGATCTTTGAATTTACGTAACGGAACTTTGACATTCCGATACGAAATGTTGACATTCCGTAGCGAAACGTTGACATTGCCTAACAGAACTTTAACATTCCGTAACGGATCTTTGAAATTACGTAACGGAACTTTGACATTCGGAAACGGAACTTTGACATTCCGTAATGGAACTTTGAGTGTGAAACTAATGGGGAGAAGGAAACTCAACTAAATATAGGAGGAGGAAAAAGGACAGAGTTCTGTGACACCATTATGTCGACTAACCGAGTAAAATAACTTCAGTTTTGTCTGAGTTTAACATCAGGAAGTTGCAGCTCATCCAAGTTCAAAGGATCGAGATTCCTAAAGCCATGACCTCCCAATCCTGTGTGTGAGCATGATGTCGCCACGTGTGTTCCAGCCTGTGGAGCGTATCATTTAGGATGACACCTGCTACCTCCGGCTGAGACTTAAGGCCTGGAGTCGTCTCAAACCCAACCCCGGTGCAGCCAAGTGAGAAAACAATTTGTTTATTGTTTATTCCAAATAAAGCAAGTAAACATTTGGATATGTTATTTCTTTACAAAAGAAAATGCCTGGAAAAAAGACAATCAACAAATAAGGCACACAATGTTTCAAGTCCTATGCCTACTACCACTGACACATCATAAATAGTGAGTGAATAAAGAATGAATAAGTTCACAATATTAAATGACATAAGATATTCGGTGGATTTGACGTTGATATCATTTACAGAGTAAATTTACTGAATAGAATTAGTGTGTCAGGGAAAACAAATGACCTTTTTTTAATCTAACTGTTCAGATTTTCCTTGATAGAATTTGTTATGCGATCATGGACTGGAAGATACGATTCAGTCACTAAGGACAACTTACTCAAACACAAACCCAAGTTCTCAACATTGCACTGATAAACATGACCTCATGAGATGTGAAAAGTTTGACAAGAACGTTACATTCATAATATCTCAGATCCCCACCCACAGAAAACATACGTCCCGATCGGCATCCGTCTCATATATAAAAATAAAAATACACCTTTGGTGGTGTCATTTAAAGAGAAAAAAACAAAATCAGAAAACAATCAGAAAATCAACCATTAGTCTCTTAATTAAATTACATTAACATTCTTTGGTTCAGTAAGGCAAAGAAGACACGCAGACAGCAACTTCCACACAGAGGAGAGTTGTAGTGGTTTGTGCTCCACACGTTCAGCCACACAGGAGGAAAGATTCACTCACTTTTTAAAAGAGCCACCAGGTCAACAGTGAGCTGATATTATATTTCAATTCTCTCTACACTAAATAAGCAGAGATCAGAAACTCGACAGGGAGCTTTCCATGTGTGGAAGGGCTTGAAGTCTCAAAGACACAGAACAGTCATTGCTGAGCTCTCTGTCCGTGTGATGTGGCAACATGAAGCTTCACATCAGACGTGTCTGGATTCACGGAGGGTGAAGTTGACTTACATAACACCTCCACTCATGAAAGATCAACGGCAGAGGAGGAGAGGAGAGGAACGCTGAGTCGTGTGTGGAGATGAATCCTCCGGATGCTGCAGCTCCCTTTGGTTCACCAGACTTCAGCTTCAGCTCTTCTTCAGGAGTGGGGTGTGTGTGTGTGTGTGTGTGTGTGTGTGTGTGTGTGTGTGTGTGCAATCAAAGTACTCAGTGCTCCTTCAACCTGTGAGGGAGAGACACATATTCACATCTTATTGATAAAGTCATGTTAGCATCCATATCCAAAATTGGAGGCTGAAAATATCCCAACGCACAATAAACCTGAACGCCACATAATCCTGAACCTCTCCATTTTCTATCAGGATTAGATTTAGTGGTTCTTTATTTAATTTGATATTATGACTGGGATGGTTATAATATCATAATTATAATTATAAGATTGATTCCATCTATTTTCATGCACAGAAAAGTCGTTCTGTTCATTATTGACTTCAGGTAGTAATATTTGTAGTTCATAGATTTCATTTAGTTTCCATGTTTCTTATCAAACCTTTAATGGAAAATGAAAAGCATTAATGCACCGACATACGACTCAATTAGCTGGATACATTTAAATATCAGCTTTCATAACTTAACTAATATGACTATAATATATAAACTATAATATGTAAGTTAAGGCCTTCTCAGACAGAATGATCCCCGTCTCTTCCACACAGTGGGGCTTAAAGCTTATTGATAAACGCTGGCCTCTGATTGGTTCTTGGTATATAGAAACTCGATGTTGAGTCACATGATGAACGGGGGACTCACTCCACAGCGGAGATGGGGCGGGGCTTGTTGGAGCTCAGCTCCTTCGTCACGAGCCGGAGCAAAGTCTGCAAAACAGAGACTCAGTTATCCGACTGTCAGGAGACGCAGACACAGAGGAGGTACATCACAGAGGAGGTACATCACAGAGGAGGTACATCACAGAGGAGGTACATCACAGAGGAGGTACATCACAGAGGAGGTACATCACAGAGGAGGTACATCACAGAGGAGGTACATCACAGAGGAGGTACATCACAGAGGAGGTACATCACAGAGGAGGTACATCATAGAGGAGGTACATCATAGAGGAGGTACATCACAGAGGAGGTACATCACAGAGGAGGTACATCATAGAGGAGGTACATCACAGAGGAGGTACATCATAGAGGAGGTACATCACAGAGGAGCAGCGGCGACATCTGCTACAGCGACAAGGGAACCGAGTTCATCCTCATCATCATCCTCCTCTTCCTCCTACTACTACTACTACCCCTCCTCCTCCTCCTCCTTCCTCCTCCTCCCATCCTCCCCCCCTTCTCTTCCTCCTTTTCATCATCCCATCCTCCTCCTCTTTCTCCCATCCTTCTCATCCCTCCCTCCTCCTCCCTCCCATCCTTCTCAACCCTCCCTCCTCCTCCCTCCCATCCTTCTTATCCCATCCTCCTCCTCTTTCTCCCATCCTTCTCATCCCTCCCTCCTCCTCCTCCCATCCGTCTTATCCCATCCTCCTCCTCTTTCTCCCATCCTTCTCATCCCTCCCTCCTCCTCCCTCCCTCCCTCGCTCCCTCCTCCTCCTGCTCCCTCAACACTCTCTTCTCCTCCGGCTGCTCTGTTCTTTATGGTTGTTAAAGACTCACCAACAGAGCCAGGAAGTCGGCGGCCATCAGCATGTAGAAGACCCGGTCCCAGCCGCCTGCAGACAGCAGCCCGGCCAGCAGGGGGCCGAGCGCGGCGCCTGTGGAGCAGAGCAGAGACCAACATGTGGGCTCAGACAGCGATGAGCACAGCACTAACCACCGTATTAAAATATGACGTTATATGACATTTCATTTGGATTTGCCAGCACGTCGAATTATTAAAAACACACACACTGTACTTTATTATAAATACAGGACTCAGACAAGACTGGAGAACCAAATATGTATTAATCTGCCACTGAAAGTAGTCCCCAACAAATGTACCATGTCCTCCTGTTTGAGTTGCATGTACCCACATCTACAGTGACCACAACATCACTGAGGGGGTTAAAACAGTGCCACCAATGAGGTAGGGATTACTTAGATTTTTGTCATGATGGACAGATGAGGTAGGGATTACCTAGATTGTTATGACAGATGAGGTAGGGATTACTTAGATTGTTATGACAGATGAGGTAGGGATTACTTAGATTGTTGTCATGATGACAGATGAGGTAGGGATTACTTAGATTGTTGTCATGAGGGACAGATGAGGTAGGGATTACTTAGATTGTTATGACAGATGAGGTAGGGATTACTTAGATTGTTGTCATGATGACAGATGAGGTAGGGATTACTTAGGTTGTTATGATGATAGATGAGGTAGGGATTACTTAGGTTGTTATGATGATAGATGAGGTAGGGATTACTTAGGTTGTTATGATGATAGATGAGGTAGGGATTACTTAGGTTGTTGTCATGAGGGACAGTCCCAGTGTTTCCATGTTTTCCTAACTGGTTGTGTCTGTTTCCGTACAGAAGGCTAAGTGTCTGTGATCCGTGGTACTGACCCACAGATCCGGTGCCATCGATGATGGCGGTGACGGTAGACAACGCTCTGGCGTTGCCTTTCAGGCTCTTGTGGGTCCCCTAGGGTCAAAGGTCAAAAGAGAGCGGGAATGAGGTCGAGTACATAGCTTTAGTTTCTGGAATGAGAGGTTCAAGTGCTCACCAAATCAGCAGACACTGCCGTCGTGATGAGGGAGTACGGCCCGTTGACGAGGCAACCGCACACCAGCAGCATGCCTGAACACACACACACACACACACACACACACACACACACACACACACACACACACACACAGAGGTCAGCTGGATCAATACATCATTGACATTTCTTCGCTTCTCAAAACTACCACTGGATATGTTACGCTCACTCAAACCAGTGAATTGATCCTCCTCTTACCGACGGTGGGCCCCAGACCGAACTCACTGATCATGGAGAAGCCGTACAGCTGCAGGAGGAAAGCACACAACACACATCAACACGGTTCATCATTCACACGCTGGACTACACACATGCACATACACACTCAGCTCGAGTTCAAAGAGGATAACTCGGTCTGTTCTGGAGCTACTTTGAGTCATCACACATAGGGCACCTCTTCATCTGAAACCGAGGACACTCGATATGTTTGCTTTAACCCTCCTGTTCCCTTCACATTTACTAACATATTTGAGCCCAGCAATTAAAACCTCCAGAAAATTATTAGAATTAATATTGTTTCCCAAGTTTAAGTGTGAGGTACTTTATGTTTGTTTGTTGATTACCTAAATAGCCCTTTAAATATTTTAAAAAGTTGATATTTCTTATAAGTTTGACACAGTGAAAAACAGCCTGGGGTCAAATTGACCCCAAAGAACATCGACGTTAAACATTGAATGGGGTCAAATTGACCCCAAAGGTAACAGGAGGGTTAAGTGCTACACAGCTGGAGGAAACATGCCGGTCAGCACCAAGCCCTTTGTTTATTGACCTGTGTCTCAGTCACTGCTGTGATCGACACCATTCGTTGACACAGAATCATTTGTGAGAAGAGCTAGCCTTCTTCTCAGTTTAAAAGAAACTAAACAAAGTTGTGTTGGGCAGCATCTGATTTGCGCTCCGTCGTGGAAAGATGATGGAGGGTTGCGTATGGAGCAGATCAGCAGGAGCATTGTGTCTGAATGTCCTGATCTATGGTCCTGATCTATGGTCCTGATCTATGGGACTGATCTATGGTCCTGATCTATGGGACTGATCTATGGGACTGATCTATGGTCCTGATCTATGGTCCTGATCTATGGGACTGATCTATGGGACTGATCTATGGTCCTGATCTATGGTCCTGATCTATGGGACTGATCTATGGTCCTGATCTATGGGACTGATCTATGGGACTGATCTATGGTCCTGATCTATGGTCCTGATCTATGGGACTGACGTGGGACTCACTGTGGGAGCTGCCAGCAGCAACATGACGGCACAGGTGGTGGCTCTCTTCCCCAGTTTATCAGAGATCACGCCCGCCAGGATCCCCCCTGTGGGGCACACAGGAGAGAGGCCATGAGCCAGTAAATACTGTCTGTCAGCTTTTATACCAACCACGGAGCACACAGATACACAATTATACGGAAAATACAAGGAACATTTCAACAAAAGCACTTACCCACTATTCCTCCCACGTCAAACAGGGTGGAGAGGTCTCCGGCCTTCTTGGCATCAAGGTGAGCTAAGAGACACAGAAACACACGTTACATCCTCTTCCTGGCACAGCCTTTCATTCTCAATCTGTCCTGTCTAATATGTGTGTATATATATATATGAATACATATAAATATAATATAATATAAATAAATATATAAATGAATATATAAACAAATATAAATAAATAAATATAAATAAAAATAAATAGATATAAATAGATATAGGAATACATATATATATATATATATAATACATATAAATATAAATAAATATTAACATAAACAAATATATATTGATATATTTAAATAAATAAATATATATATAAATACAAATATATATATATGTATATATATATATATAGATATAAATACAAATATATATATATATATAAATAAAATAAAAAGGTTGCAGCAGAGTGAACAGGTTGTGGCTGGCTAGATTTAGTCTTTTAATATTAATTTAATATAATATTAGCTCTTCTCAGGTAGATGGTACCACTGTTGATGTCCGTACACATCCCAGATCAGTTCATAATGTTTCAGTCCGGATGCTTTCTATTGCTCCTCTGGGAAAGTTAGCTTAGCCCAGGAATGTTGTCTTCTCAAGTTGACTCCTGTTCAAGGACGGCTGTGGTAGTGTTTGGTCCTCACCTGCTTTGGTGATGTAGAGAGGGAGCCAGAAGAGAAAGGTGTAGCTGACCAGCTTGGCAAACAGCAGACACAGAGAGAACTCGATCACCCCCTACAGAGGAGAACACACGTCAACACGGGGTTGTGGGTGACGTAATGACGCAGTAAAACCACATTGATGACCCCTTGACCTTATGGACCCCGTCACATCCATCGGAATATGTTCCCTCAATGTTAGACCAGGAGGCTTCAGAACAGCAGTCCAATGTATGTGCAGAACAAATACACAATAGGAGATAAATAAATAATCATGGGATGGTTTTGTTTAACAAATGTAATCTCCATGTTTGACTGTGTGCAGATGTAACAGCCGACACACTCGTATCGCCTTCTTCTGGTTCTCAAAGTTCTTCCAGCTGCACGTTGTGAACTCATCACTTGTTCCCTGAGAAGGTCTTTAGGTAGAACTCTGAAATGAACATTATCTCAGTTGTTGGTGACCTAAAATGACTAATGTTGCTCCCTCTCTGGAGTCTTTGTGCTTTCTCTCCTCACAGGCCGACATGGACTGTGGTTATTTTCCTTTCTTGGTGCTTAGCTCTGGGTGTCTGCACACGCAGGACGAGTCTTAATAACAACAAAGTCACCTGGGACCTCGGATGACCCCCAGCCGGGTATAGGTTCAGGCTTCATCCTGAGATCAGTCCTTTTTCATCGTGTGTGAGTGTGTGTGTGTGTGTGTGTGTGTGTGTGTGTGTGTGTGTGTGTGTGTGTGTGAGTGTGAGTGTGAGTGTGTGAGTGTGTGTCGGACCGGTATGCGTAAAGCGCCCATGAAGCTGATGGCGGATGGCTCCGCTTCCCTCTTCACCACCACGACCGGCTGCACGGGGACACGCACACTGTCGCTGGGCAACAGCAGCTCCGTGTCGTAGCTCTGGAGGAGAGGAAGAGGAGGAGGATGAGGAGGAGGAGGAGGAGGAGGAGGAGGAGGAGGAGGAGGAGGAGGAGGAGGATGATCAGGGGCTGAGGGCGGCGCTGTTTCAACTCATTCCACCCAGAAACAGAGTTGACTTAACCAAACGGCAATTTGAAGAGCAATCAAAGATGAGGATCCAATTTAGTAACCGTTTACAAGCCTCCGTTATTATGGGGGGAGGATTGGGCACAAAGCATCCTTGTGCCCAATCCTACCGCTGCCTTATTATAGGACTGCCAACTCATTTGGGGTAATAGATGGGCGGGGCTCACCGTCTGGACCAATGCGTTAGATGGACTGAAGATGTTTGAAGAAGAACTGCACGGTGAACCCAACACACCTATCAATCCGAAAGGGTTGAAGACACCCTGAGGCTAAATCCAAATGTCCTAACTGGAGTACCAAAGGTTGTTTGAACCCCAAACATTTCATCTTCATCAAGACTCCAAGGGGACATAGAACTTTAGCGTACAGAAAGTCCACGTCACGTATGACTGATGTCACAAAGGCTCCTTGAGTCAGAGGACGGACATCTGGATCCAGCCTCCACATGTTCAGTGTTCAGCCAGCATCCCCCAAATTCTGGGGTACCACGAAGCACCTGGAAGCACTAAAGAAACTGACCTTCTGGTTTGCAACCCTATCCTTGTAATAGTAGTTCACCTGAACAGATTACAACGACACGTTACAATCGATCCTTTCACACTCAGTTAAACGTCATCAAACAGTTACCACTTCGTTTGGGACAATCGTTCAATCTAAAGCAGCTCATTACTGGACTGCTTAAAACATATATATATATATATATATATATATATATATATATATATATATATATATATACACACACACATACATATACATACATATATAAATATATATACACATATATATATATATATATATATATATATATATATACACACATACGTATATATACATACATTTATATATACATATATATACATATATATATATACGCATATATATATATAAAAAAAAAATATATATATATATACACATATATAAATATATATATACACATATATATATATATATATATATATATAAAAAATATATATATATATATTATTTAAGTTGTTGGTTGTCAAGTTGTATGGAATATAATTTCCTTCTTGGACATAATTCAAAGCTTCTATAGAGGTCAAGCTTTAAGTGTCTGTTGCCACGTTGTCTGTCATCAACCTGAGCTCACAATAACTAAACATAGATTGTGTTGAGTAATAGCACAACATCTAAAATGAATGTGCAGGCCTCTTTTTGTGTGTAGCAAACAGCTTGTTATGTGTAAATGCTGTTTTTGAATGCCAATAAAAATGGATTGTTGTGTTGGATAAAACAGCATTTGAGAATGTGGGACTTTAAAGTTGTGAATGAATTGGAGATGGTTGATCACACGAGTGTAAAACAATCCTAAGCCACCCCCACTGGACTGGGGAACAGACGAAAAGATGTGCAGCATTGTAATTCTGTGATAATTGATATTTTACCAGATCCAAAATGTTACATTTAGTGGTCGTGTTTTAAAACCTCTAAATAGTTGCATCGGCCTTTGATGTTTCTGTTAACTTATATCAACGTGGTGAATAGAGGTCTTCAGATGAATTTAGATTTTTAAGCCCCTGAAACTATATTTTAAGTTATATTTGAAGCTTCTAACTTTAGGTACTGAGCTCAAATAGGAACATCAGACTTGACGAGTTGTTACTCGTGTTTTCCCTGTTTTGAAGAATGCACAATTCAACACACACACTGACACACACCTGGGTGTTGTTGTCCTTGTACTGGACATACACTTCCGTGTTTCCATTCACGCCATTCCAACTCTTGGTTGGGAGCTGCTTAAAGAGGAAATAAATCATGTATTCACACACGTTCCACATCGCGTCTTTAAGGATCAATCAGAGAATACATGTTCCGCTAAAGTTTCAATACAAAAGAAATGTGGCAACGTTGTTTCCATCACTGGAGAAAGAAGCAGGAAGAACTCGGCTGGACTCACGTTCATGCTTGGGGAAGAATTATCAGCATACATGATTTTCAGGTCATTTGGATCTGGAGAGAGAAAAAGAAGCCAGAGAGCTGATGATGTAAGAGCTGCATCGTTGGTATGTACATATAGCGGTTAGTCAGAACCAGAACCAGACAATGTTATTGATACGTTGAATCGCATGAGGACATCAATCTGTTTTAAAAAGAACAACGAAACAAATAAAGTAGTTCTTCAAATTTAAAAAATGACATCATAAACACGTGCAGATTGACAGAGAATGACCCAAATTAGAATTCAAGTGTGTAGCACAAAGAATTATATTGTAACAAAGCTTTTATTATGAATTCTTTATTATTCATGGCACAATAATAGTCTATTACTCTCTGTGTGGTTTGTTCTGAGATTCGTTTTGCTTATTCTTGTGTTTATATATATATATAAATAATAGATATATATATGTATAGAAAATAGATATATTTTGTTATATATATTTTATATATAAATATAATATATATATATATACAAAAAATATATTTGAAAAAGAATATATATAAAATCTTAAAATCTAGATATATATATATACAAAAAAAAAAAAATAAAAAAAATATATATATATATATATATATATATATTAATACATTTTTTTTTAATATTTGGTCACAGCTCCTAACATCATCCCAACCGTCCGCCTCATCGTGGGAATGGGGAATGTGGCCCCCAGGCTCCCCTCAGGGAAACACGGTTAGCTTGTTAGCTCCAAGTCTCCAGCTCAGACACCATATTGAGAGCCGTTACGAGGAAATTAAAAGACTCCCAATCTCGCTGGCAAATAACAGCAAAGTATCTTCCTGACATTCACTTGTAAACGCCCTGTAGCCAATGGGGAGGCTGCACTCACGCTCAATGAGGAAGAAAAAGCAGACGCCGCCCATGACCGCGATGACGATGCCCGGGACGATGAAGGACAGGCCCCAGTTGGAGGAGACCCAGTAGCCGGCGATCAGAGAGCCCAGGATGTTCCCAACCGAGGTGTGAGAGTTCCACAGGCCCATGATGAGCCCCCGCCTAACAGACACACACACCGGGGAGTCAGTGGCTTCACAGACAGGAGGCCTTCAATCAGAGGAGCGGAGGTTCGATCCCAGGCTCCGCTGGTCTCCCGTAGCGTTCACATGGATCACAAGGACAACATCATTTGGAGCAGGAAAAGGGGGTTTCAACTCCAATGTATTGATTATTCATTACAATCCAAATTAATAATTGAACCTGAAATTAAAAAAATGATTTCTAATTCAAAATGATACCATAGTTATTTTTCAAAATATAAGTTATAACATATTTTTGATAAATCTCGACTCGCGATGAGATGGAGTAAAGTTTAAGGTCTAGCCCCAAGCTTGACCTAGGAGGTAGGAGGTAGGAGGTAGGCGGTAGGAGGGACAGCGTAAGCATCAGCTCGTGTCTGTTTCTGGTGTTCATGATTCTCTCAGCTAGATATTCTCTGTACCAGCTAAACAGGACACAGTGAGGTCATAGTGAGGTCACAGTGAGGTCATAGTGAGGTCATAGTGAGGTCACAGTGAGGTCATAGATGAGGTCACAGTGAGGTCACAGTGAGGTCTTAGCGAGGTCATAGTGGGGTCACAGTGAGGTCACAGTGAGGTCACAGTGAGGTCATAGTGAGGTCAGTGAGGTCAGTGAGGTCATAGATGAGGTCACAGTGAGGTCACAGTGAGGTCATAGTGAGGTCAGTGAGGTCAGTGAGGTCATAGATGAGGTCACAGTGAGGTCACAGTGAGGTCATAGATGAGGTCACAGTGAGGTCACAGTGAGGTCACAGTGAGGTCATAGATGAGGTCACAGTGAGGTCACAGTGAGGTCTTAGCGAGGTCATAGTGGGGTCACAGTGAGGTCACAGTGAGGTCATAGATGAGGTCACAGTGAGGTCATAGTGAGGTCACAGTGAGGTCACAGTGAGGTCATAGATGAGGTCACAGTGAGGTCATAGTGAGGTCACAGTGAGGTCATAGTGAGGTCACAGTGAGGTCACAGTGAGGTCATAGATGAGGTCACAGTGAGGTCATAGTGAGGTCACAGTGAGGTCATAGTGAGGTCACAGTGAGGTCACAGTGAGGTCATAGATGAGGTCGCAGTGAGGTCATAGATGAGGTCACAGTGAGGTCACAGTGAGGTCACAGTGAGGTCATAGTGAGGTCACAGTGAGGTTATAGATGAGGATGGGGAAGGAAATAAAACAATGGAGGCCTGTACAAACGCCGTCACGCTCCACAAGTGAAGCAGGGAGCTCAGCTGTGGAACCTTTTGGCCTGATGAGTCAGAATCAACGGTTGTGGGGTGAGTGACAGAGTTAAAGTGGCAGGATGTAACAATTATAGTTATAATAACCAAGTGAGACAAAGTAAGATTGACTTAAAACAGGAGTAGAATTTAACTCGGAGACGTTGGGTACTGGGTCCTAATGACCGGCCCTCGTTTCAACAGGAATGACTCCACCGTACCTTCCTTTCCCAAACCAGTTGCCGATGCAGGTCACCACACTGGGCCAGCCAGTGGTTTGGACCAAGCCGTTGGCCACCTGAAACACAGAACGCATGAGGACAATGAGGTGTTAGAACCTCCAACCTCCAACCCCCCGATTGCTACCTACTGACCCACAGTCGCCAATTTCCGCAATATTATGCGTCTCACCTGCACAACTATATAGAAGCTCAGATTGTGGATGTTGTAGACGTAGCCCAGTCCAAACAGGCAGGTGAACAGGCCGCTGGTCAGCATGCCCACGGTCAGGTACAGCCGGATGGGCACGCGCTCCCCGATGATGCCGCTGCGTGGAAGGGGTGACATCACGTTAACCAATAGCATACTGTCGTCAACAAGGTCGTGGCATGGCTCCCTACGCGGAAGCGTTGGAGATTATGTGCATCAAAAAAACCACAGGAGAAGTGTTTTGTTTCATTCCAGATATGTAACATGTAACCAAGAACACACCATCTCCATACACTGCAAACATTTCAATCTAAGTAAGATAAAATATCTTAAATTAAGGCAATCTATGCTTGTTTTTTGACTGACAAGATATTTCACTTGTTTTAAGAAATCTTGCCAAGTCAAATTTTCCTATTCTGTTGGCAGATAATTTGGCTTATTTCAGTAATATTCCCTCATATTATTCCTTTTTTCCCCTTGTTTTTTTAGGCTGAATTTTTGCAGTGTACATTTAATTATGTGAATTAAATGTATAGAGATGGTGTGTTCTTGGTGGAGGTTTGTGCTCCGTGAGCGTTCACCTGTTCGTTACATGAAAGACTGAATGTTATGTGAAGGAACGCCAAAAAGAAAAACACACAACTTTATTATCTAGATTTGGAGAGTAGAGTGCAAAACATTGATTCAGAACAGAAAACCACAGAGACGGAAAACCATGATGAAGTTGTCGTAGTCCGTTTCCATAAAGCTGCTTCATCTAGCCTGGAGGGAGGATGAAGAGGCTTTTAACACCTTCTGTATCTGCAGTATGAAGTCATTTCTCAGTCCAGTTTGTATCATGTTGATGAATAGTGTAACGGACCACATCATTTCTACTCAAAAAACGATAACAAATTTGGTTTTATTATCTTCGCATTGAAAATGCAGAAGGTTATGTTTTGATCGCCGTGTATTTATTTATTTGTTTGTATGCGTGTTACTCGCATAACTCAAAAAGAATTAAACCGAATCGCATGAAATTTGGTGGGATGATTGGTTATTATCTGGGGACCCTTTGGTTCGATTTTGGGATCAATCGGGTCAAAGGTCAAGGTCATGAAAAGGTCAAAATCTTCTTTTTACCATAGCGCCAATTACATCCAATTGGCTGCAACTAATGCCAAAATGTTCATAATTCAAAGCCCAATCTTGTGATATGCGAAGCTATGCGCTCTACCGAGTGCCCGCTCTAGTTCATTACTGTTGCTTCCTGCGAGCCTCCAAATGTGGCACTTTTACATTCATGATGTTTGGTAAATGTATTCTTCTCCTCAAGCGGCCCTCCTCTCACCTGAGGAACATTCCCACGGCGTAGGCGCAGAGGAAGGAGTAGTCCATGGCTCCCAGCAGCTGTTTGTAGTTCTTTTTATCTGAGAATAGAAAAGTGAATCAGACTTCAGCGATGTTTATCAATCTTCATGCTTCACCGCTCCATGCTGTGCACAGCATTATTATGGGATGTGGCACGGAAGTAAGTAAAGTTCATTCATACTTATCACACACAATGTGTCACAAAGTGCAGTATAGTAGTCAATTAAAAGTACAATACACTGTAAAAGATGGTGCAATAAAATAAATAAACAGAAGATAAAAGCAGGACGTCATTGACGGCGCCTGCGGGTCAGAGGTCAGCAGGTCCGTCTCTAGTTCAGGGGGTTGGCGGTTCAATCCCCGCCCTAGTCGATGTGTCCTTGAGCACGTCCCTTCACCCTGAGTGTCTCTCTGTATCTGTGTCTACGGTGTGTTGGTGTCACATGAATGCAAGTCTCTTTGGATGAAAGCGGCAGCATAATGTCGTGTGATGTAGAACGTGGTAACCAGAGGCACACGAGCACTGGAGGTTACTGGGAATGTTGAAATCCTTTTCTGCCTCCAGTGGCCCGGTGTTCACGCTGGTTTGAGGGATTATCGTTCCACAAAGACACAGCCGACTCTGAGATTTCCATTTAGTTTGTGTCATATGTTCACCCATCAGCGAGGACCACGGCACTAGAAGTCCGCCAACCCGTCGGTCCCTCTGAGAGCCCAGCATGCCGAGCGGCTACGCACCAAAAGGCTTCCAGCTGCAGTCGGTGGGCGTGTGCGGCGGCGGCGGCGGCGAGGGCTGCCGGCTGCTGCTGGAGGTCATGGTGGAGGCCTCACCGACGGAGGAGCAGTTCCTATGGAGCTCACTCTGAAACACAAGAGAGCCGTCAGAGAGAGAGAGAACACAGCAGGTAGGGCTGAGAGAGAGAGAGAGAACACAGCAGGTAGGGCTGAGAGAGAGAGAGAGAGAGAGAACACAGCAGGTAGGGCTGAGAGAGAGAGAGAGAGAGAGAGAACACAGCAGGTAGGGCTGAGAGAGAGAGAGAGAACACAGCAGGTAGGGCTGAGAGAGAGAGAGAGAGAACACAGCAGGTAGGGCTGAGAGAGAGAGAGAGAGAGAGAACACAGCAGGTAGGGCTGAGAGAGAGAGAGAGAGAGAGAGAGAACACAGCAGGTAGGGCTGAGAGAGAGAGAGAGAGAGAACACAGCAGGTAGGGCTGAGAGAGAGAGAGAGAACACAGCAGGTAGGGCTGAGAGAGAGAGAGAGAGAGAGAGAGAACACAGCAGGTAGGGCTGAGAGAGAGAGAGAGAGAGAGAGAGAACACAGCAGGTAGGGCTGAGAGAGACAGGGGGAGGAAGAGAGTAAGAGAAAGAGAGAGAGAGAACACACTATGTATGACAGAGAGAGAGAGAGAACACAGCAGGTAGGGCTGAGAGAGAGAGAGAGAGAGAACAGCAGGTAGGGCTGAGAGAGAGAGAGAGAGAACAGCAGGTAGGGCTGAGAGAGAGAGAGAGAACAGCAGGTAGGGCTGAGAGAGAGAGAGAGAACAGCAGGTAGGGCTGAGAGAGACAGGGGGAGGAAGAGAGTAAGAGAAAGAGAGAGAGAGAACACACCATGTATGACAGAGAGAGAGAGAGAGAGGAAACACAGCAGGTAGGGCTGAGAGAGAGAGAGGGAGCGAGAACACAGCATGTATGACAGAGAGAGAGAGAGAGAGAGAGAGAGAGAGAGAGAGAGAGAGCACATCAGGTATGACAGAGAGACAGGGATAGGGAGAGAGAGAGAGAGAGAGAGAAAAAAAAGAAAGAGAGAAACAGTAAATGTTCTTCATTTAAAAAAAAAAAAAAAATGTTTTAAAGGGCATGAAAGAACAAAACCTTGTTCTCATGACAATAGAACATATCAACACTTCCTCATTCTCTGAAGGAGTGATCAATATTAACATCATATACAGCACAATAATATACGCTGTATTTCACCCGCTAGAGATGCCACGCGTGTGAAATACAGAGAACTCCATAACAACGAGCGCTCGTTACCTTGACGATGCTGATGGGTTTCCTGGAGAGGTGGAAGCTGGTGTAGAGCAGGAAGGTGAGCAGGAAGGTGAGAGCTCTGTACCTGCAGAGAGGAACCACACGGGGCAGCAGTGAGAGGGACGACGCGTCCAGAGGCTCAGAGGCTCGGTTCTTTTGGGGTCTTTGGCGGAACCCTTGGTGAACGCTCATTTGGAAGGATGGAAATTGTGAGGGGACATCCGATTGGCTCCAGATATATACAATAACAACAATAAAATGCATCTAAATATGTTGTTGACACACATTTATGAATTTCTATTACTTTTATCAATACATTATTTTGAATCTTATTTTTTTATCTGAGGATTCTGTTTACATTTATATTGAGCAATTACTAATTGTTGAAGAATCATTCATACATAAATCACACCATCATGAATAAATAATCATAAATCATTCATTCAACATGAGACGGACCTGAACAGTCTGAGCTATATTAATGAGGACAAACCTGGTCTGTATTCATGACAAATCAATCATTCATGTATCAGCTGCCAATGTCACGCCCAGTCCACTCCAGACAGGATCTCCTGGATCCTCAGTGTTTACTCGCATTTACATCCTGTTTGCTTTCTCTCAGCCAACTTCACTCCGTGTTCAGATTGTATCCGTGCAAGTCGGAATCAACCTGATTTTATAAAGTGTGTGAGTGAGTGAGTGAGTGAGTGAGTGTGTCTGTGTGTGTGTGTGTGTGTGTGTGTGAGAGAGTTTGTGTGAGTAACAATGTGTGTGTGATGGAGTGAGAGAGAAAGTGAGTGTAGTATGTGCGTGTGTGTGTGAGTGTGAGTGATGGAGTGAGAGAGTGAGTGTGAGTGTGTGAGTATATGTGTGTGTGATGGAGTGAGAGAGAGGGAGTGTGAGTGTGAATGTGTGAGTATGTGTGTGTGTGATGGAGTGAGAGAGAGGGAGTGTGAGTGTGAATGTGTGAGTATGAGTTTGAGAGTGTGTGTGAGTGTGCATGAGTGTGAGAGTGTGAGTGTGAATGTGTGAGTATGTGTGTGTGTGATGGAGTGAGAGAGAGGGAGTGTGAGTGTGAATGTGTGAGTATGTGTGTGTGTGATGGAGTGAGAGAGAGCGAGTGAATGTGAGTGTGAGTATGAGTTTGAGAGTGTGTGTGAGTGTGCATGAGTGTGAGAGTGTGTGTGTGTGTGTGTGTGTGTGTGCGTGAGAGTGTGTGTGAATGTGCCTGGGTGTGTGCGCACGTGTGTGAGCATGAGAGTGAGCGTGTGTGAACGTGCGTGTGTGTGTGTGTGTGCGAGTGTGTTAGTGTGAGTGTGAGAGCGGTGTGTGTGTGTGTGTGTGTGTGTGTCCTCAATAGAATGAAGTGTTTCCTGTTCTCAGACGTGAGGCTCAGTGACGTCATGGATTGCCTGACATTATTCCTAAAGCTCTAGATGAGCTGATTGGTATAATGTCCACAGTGCACAGAAATATATGAATACATAATATCTTGATTAACTGTGGTATCTTCTTTAAATAGTTTTGGATTGGGAAAGAAATAACAAGTCAACTTGAAATAAGATGAACATTCACATTCAAATAAAGTGCCAACAACTAAAACAGCTGGAAAACCATTCACACCTTTACATTAGTATCAGGGTTCACACACATGTCGACCAATAGGAGGTCCAGGACAAGATCAAACATTATGAGTATAAACCTTAAATGACACAAATGAACGAGAGACAATAGTTTGATTAAAAGAATAAACATGGATATAAACGTTTATTGTTTTACTCAAACTGCGGAAATGAACAAATTAATAGAACAAATTTCCATGACTTTTCCAAAAACTAAGTTATGTAAATACTATGTAAAAGAGACTACACTTACACACGCACACACACACAGGTTGAGACTCACCACTGGTCTCTGTCGAAGGACACCAGCAGGCGGATCCCAGGAGGAACAGCGGCCATGGTTGGGCACAAATATTGACGGCGACGGTGACGGGAAGCGAACGAGGGCTCACGCCCAGGAGGCCGATGGGGCGCATGTAAACATGGCGGCGCTGCCTTGCCTCGTCCCCACCTCACAGGAAGCTGCATGATGGCGACATGAGGATACGTGGTTAAGACCGTGAGCGCAGGAGGGAGAGTCCACATCAGGAGGAGATGACGAGAGGAGGAGGAGGAGGAGGAGAGAAGAAGAACAGGGTGTGATAACAGAGGAGGGGTTTTCCTGATCCGATGTGAGGTCAAAAGTCAGGGATTTCGTATGTGTACAGATCGTAAAGCCCGATGAGGATAATTCTTAATTTGTGATATTTGGCTATATTAATTAAACTGAATTGAATTGAGGGGTATAGCTGAAGGAGACCGATCGGTCAGGGCAGGAAAGGTTCACAACTACCATTAAGTGCCCGGTTTTCAAGCGAGTGTAAAAGACTCTTCGTCTCTACTGTTACATCCACATACAACCCATCAGAGGGTAGTTTGACGTGAGAGTGCAGGACCATTTAGAGAATTGATTACTCTTTCAAGTCAGTCATAGCTAATGGACTTCTACTTGTGGAAGTCTTTTCTGGTCTTCGATCCACTGGAAGGACTTTAATGTGACATCATTCACCTGTATACACATGCAAGGCACCACCTACCATCAGCACTAACCATCATGTACAAGGTTCTTACACATTTTGACCAATGGATTTGCATGACTTTTCCATGACTTTAAACCAAATTTCCATGACCAAACTGAAATCTCTGTATAAACATGACAAATTTAGAAAATGCCCGCTTATATTTTGAGGGTCTTTCTTTAAAAAACATACGAAATATTTGAAACTCAGCGTAGATTATAACAAATGTCCATGACTTTTCCAAACCTTTTATGATTTAATTTTTTTGCATGACTTTTCCCGGCCTGGAAATGACTATTTTAAAATTCCATGACTTTTCCAGGTTTTCCATGACCGTACGAGCCCCGCATGTACTAGTTCCTGCTTTAAGGATTTGCTGTTTTTCTCCATTTTATAAATGACTATACATTGGTATCCTGGTTATAATCAAGGTTTCAGGTTTCTACACTAAAACATCCCACATGGGTGAGTCTACACCTGGGTATCAGAGCACGCATCCCCCAGTAAGGCCAGCCGTCAGCGGGGGCTGAGCGCCGCCTTCAGACCCTCCCCGTGCCACATTGTCCAAAGCTCTCCGGTCCCGACGGTCCCCCTCGACCCACGGAGCTCCGGGCATGGCTCGGCACGCCGAGGCGGAGAAGAGCCGCGACGTGAGGCGCAGGGACCGCCGCGACTGTCGGGACGAAGCTTCTCGTCCTCATGCATAACGTATGGCGAGCATGACACCATTGTAAACACACACAGGACGCCTCGTCGTCGGTAACGCTATAGGGCCTTTCAGCGGAGAACGCTCCGCGTCGTGGTTCGGTCTCGTGACGGTACCCCGGTCCACACGAGCCTCTAGCACCGTGTTCCCGCTCGCGAGCTTACCTCGGGGAGAAATCCGACGGTTTCCTCTTTGTTTGTGCTTCAGTCGCGCGACATGTCCTCCACTTCCTCGTTGGGTGAAAGCTAGCCCACTGTCACAGAGAGCACGCGCACACACACGCACACAGCTGGGCGGTTGGCGGCGCACGCTCCTCTCCGCTGCTGTGACGTCACTCCCGGCTCCCGCTGCCTGCTCCATTCAGATGGTCGTTTGATCTTTGACCAGAGCCGCTCACTGTGGGCTGCAGGCAAACATCACACTACGATAGCACTACAGTATCACACTACACTACTACTACTACACTATCACACTACACAACTACTACACTATCACACTACACGACTACTACACTATCACACTACACAACTACTACAGTATCACACTACACTACTACTACACCATCACACTACACAACTACTACAGTATCACACTACACTACTACTACACCATCACACTACACAACTACTACAGTATCACACTACACTACTACTACACCATCACACTACACAACTACTACAGTATCACACTACACTACTACTACACTATCACACTACACAACTACTACACTATCACACTACACCACTACTACACTATCACACTACACAACTACTACCGTATCACACTACACTACTACACCATCACACTACACTACTACACTATCACACTACACAACTACTACACTATCACACTACACAACTACTACAGTATCACACTACACTACTACTACTACACCATCACACTACACAACTACTACACTATCACACTACACAACTACTACAGTATCACACTACACTACTACTACACCATCACACTACACAACTACTACACTATCACACTACACAACTACTACAGTATCACACTACACTACTACTACTACACCATCACACTACACAACTACTACACTATCACACTACACAACTACTACACTATCACACTACACAACTACTACAGTATCACACTACACTACTACTACTACACCATCACACTACACAACTACTACACTATCACACTACACAACTACTACACTATCACACTACACAACTACTACAGTATCACACTACACTACTACTACACCATCACACTACACAACTACTACACTATCACACTACACAACTACTACAGTATCACACTACACTACTACTACTACACCATCACACTACACAACTACTACACTATCACACTACACAACTACTACAGTATCACACTACACTACTACTACACCATCACACTACACAACTACTACACTATCACACTACACAACTACTACACTATCACACTACACTACTACTACACTATCACACTACACTACTACTACACTATCACACTACACTACTACTACACTATCACACTACACTACTACTACACTATCACACTACACTACTACTACACTATCACACTACACTACTACTACACTATCACACTACACCATCACACTACACTACTACTACTACACTATCACACTACACTACTACTACACTATCACACTACACTACTACTACTACACTATCGCACTACACAATGACTACCATTTTTTTCTTTTATTCCTAATAGAGGAAGGTGGCATATGATGAAACTTCTCATGAGGCTGGTTTGTACTGCTATGCACACTGATCATGTGGCTGTGCATGCATATTCAATGTGGCTGGGCCTATCCCTGTGTAGCTGCTGTTTTCATAAATTGAGCTAATGCACAGTGTAATTTCATGAAGCCTATAATTCTAATAGCAAGTCACGGCAAGGAGAATATCTTACCCCATCAAATAACAGAAATGGACAAACTCAACGTGTGGATGAGTACGTGCATTCTTCTTGAATCAGTACATCAAGAGTATGGAGGACTTAAAATGACTTAAGTATAAATATATAAATAAATGCATGAATAAATACAAGAATAAATAAATAAATGTTTAAATAAATGTATAAATGAATACAGGAATGAATGAATGCTTAAATAAATCTATAAAGAAATACATAAATGTAGAAACACATTTATTTAATGATGTCCTGTTATATTTATTAATTTCTGTATTTATTTATACATTTATTCTTGTATTTATTTATACATTTATTTAAGCATTCATTTATTTATTCCTGTATTTATGTATGTACACATTTATTTTAAGCATTTATTTATGTATTCATTAATTTCTTAATTCATTTATACTTAAGGGGTGAGTATGTCTGGATTATTATTAAGCCTAGTGCAGGAATGTGTGAGTCAGAGGCTGCCACTATAATTAATATATTTATTCAAGGCATAAAGTTATCATAGTGTGTCCTCCGTGTGTTTTTATTATGAAACGGGGCGAACACGGCAGGTCGCGGTAATGCACCGGATCGCTGGTTGCCACCCGCCATCAAACGGAAGAAGAAGAAGCTGCCGCTGCTCCTGAGGACGTCATCAGTCCGCGCCGCATCGGGGAAACGTGGGAGGAAGAGTCTCGTGTGTAGAGACTCCACGTGAATCGGTGCGAACATGGCGTCGATTCAAGAGCCGGAGGTGCAGCTCGCGCAGAGATTAGCCTCCAACGAGAAGCCCGTCCGGAACAAGGCCATGAAGAAGCTGAGGAAGTACATATATGTCAGGTCTCACGTCGAGGCAGGTAAGAACTGCGCGAGCCCGCTAGCAGGTTAGCGCTGACGGAGCTAACTAGCAACAACTCTAAAGCTAATATTAACTTCGCTTGAAAATGTGTCACACGGTAACGGAACATGTTAACAGCGACTGATGAAACTATAACACTAAAGGGAGTTGGTCCCGTGGGGAGCGCGTGTGCTGCTGGTAGTTAACCTACACTCGGGGCGCACGTGCGGCTGTTGGGTCAGATGTGTGTAATTAAGTTAGCTAGCTAAAGTAACAGTTCACCATCATTTAACTTGTGATGTATTCAGTAACCGTGTTACTGTACTTGTTGAAATATAATATTATTTCCACTGTCAAAATCCTTTATTGATGAGTTGCGTGAATATGATGACAACGACTCTGCAGTTCTGGTATGGAGGTTACCTGGATGCTGGGACGTGCCTCACACCGTCACGTGACCCTTGTTTCCGGGACTCAGGACATACCTCACACTGTCTTCTTGTGCAGGTGGATTCAGCAGCGAGGAGCTGCTCAAGCTGTGGAAGGGTCTGTTCTACTGCCTGTGGATGCAGGACAAGCCACTGCTCCAGGTATGCTCTATTTGTGTGTGTGTGTCTGTTTGTGTGTGTGTGTCAGGGTTCGTACGGTCATGGAAAAGTCATGGAATTTCAAAATGGTTATTTCCAGGCCTGGAAAAGTCATGGAAATGTGTTATAATCACATGTTTATTTATGCCGAGTTTTAAATAATTAATGTTTTTAATATGAAAGACGCTCAAAATATAAGCCGGCATACGCTCTCGATATGCAACATTTTCTAAAATGTTCATGTATATACTGAGACGTCAGTTTGGGCATTGACATTTGGTCAAAAGTCATGGAAATCCATTGGTCAACATGTGTAAGAACCCTGGAGTGTATGTGTGTGGGGCTCTTACTGACTCGGATCATGCAAATGGGAACTGCTGTCACTGCGTGTGTGTGTATACTCAATATTACATCTTTTAATAGATTATATATATATATATATATATATATATTTATTTTTCGGCCGAGTGTTGTTTTAAAGCTCACAGGCTGAGTCGCGGGCCACTGAAGCCGTTGAGTTGTGCTCCATAATCACACGTTGGAGTCGGTCACTCTTCTCCTGCCTCTGATATTTCTGTTCATGCCGTCTTCTCTCTTCCTCTTCAGGAGGAGCTGTCTACCCACATCTCTTCCCTGATCCACAGCTTCCAGGATATTGACGGACGTAAGTTGCCCACGTCTGATTCTTATAATCTCGTAGGATTTATGGACATTTAACTTTTTTAACTTTTCATACGTCCGACACTCCTACTGTTACACAAACTCACACGCGCATATTGCCACATGCACACTAAATCAGTCCATCCTCGGCTGTGCGTTGTGATGAAGTTCGCCACATTAGGTGGACATGATTTTACCGGAAAAACAAAAAGATCACTTGTAAATAGTCTCTGTCTGATTCATGTTCTGAGTTAGACATTTTCCAGCACAGGTTTTCTTTTTATTCAAGGTGTAGCAACAATTACAATATAGTGTTGCGCTATTATCGTGCGTCTGCAATCTGACGTGATGCACTTTGTTGTTCATGTTGACAGAATGCGGAGTTGAAATGATCCGATAGCAAAGTCAAAGCACCAGACACACGCTGGATTGCGAGCCGTGTTTCTGTGCATGTTGTGTTGCACGTCTGCTGCCGGCAGGTCGATACTTCTCTTGCGCTGCTTGTGGAAAACCAAAGCAGGATGTGCAAATATCATCAACGTCGAAGGGTGTAATCTATTCAGAGATGACAGTCGAGTCACACGGCTACGCTACCGTTTAAACTAAAAACAGCTTGTGCGCCGTGTGCTGTACTGTTCATGATGACAATGTGCCATTTCCTGCAGAACTGTTGTACCTGGAGAGCTTCCTGCAGACCTTCAAGAGGGAGTGGACTGGCATCGACAGGCTGCGCATGGACAAGTTCTTCCAGGTTGGTGTGAACAGGAGTTCAATGTGAAGCGGCTCTTCCAGTGAGATGTTTCACTCACAGCGTCTTCTGGTTAAGAAATTGTGGAGGCTGATGTTGCCTTAGCCAAAGAGAATGATCCCCGTCACGTCCACACAGCCGGACATCTCATCCTTACGCGCCGGCTTTGAAAATAAAAATAAAAAAAGAAGAAGTGACATGTCAGTGTGTAAAGTTGTGTAACTCTCCAGCTGCTCATCCTGATGAACTCTGTATCCTCTGGCCAGATACAGACTAACGGCCTCATAGCGTATAATCAATGCTAGGATGGCTCCATGTAGTTTCATTAATATATTGTAGGCTAAACTAATATTACTGCCATTTGTTAAGTGTTGAAAAAGTTGGTAAAAAGTGAACCATACAGATATTTCATTTATTACTATTATAGATGAATATACCAGTATCGTATTTATGGTATACTGTTTTTATGGTATTGTATCAGTATCATGATATTCATGACGGGTATGGTATAGAAGATCATGAGAACCAGGTAGAGGCAGAACAGACTCGTGGCTCAGCAGAGCACACGACTTAAAGACTTGTTCACGCCACAAAAAAAAAGGAAGTTGGTTCATGAATGACCATATTATATACAATATTACTATTATTATAGGGCCTGATCACTGACTTGGTGTTAGAATGGAGGACCTATAGATTATCAGACAACGTCCAACATCGATGTTCGTGGAAGTCACCCCGCCTATCCGTCTCACCTTTTTCACCCCTGACCCGTTTTCATGCCTGATAAAAGCGCTATGACAGTCCAGGACCGTTTACCCTCCATTACAGTCACCGGGACCATTAAAAAGAACAGAGCATTACTCTGTTAATAGCACCAGCTGCGCTTTTGATCCAGTATCCAGCAAGCTAACCGTACCTGTCAAATCACGGCCTCCTCGACTACGGTCGGTGCTGATTTCAGCTCCGCGGCTGGTGGCCAGCTGATGCTCTTTATTGGGAAACACAGACGCTAAGCTGCTGGTCCCAACACCTGAAGAGGGAATCCAGTGAGCAGCAACGATCCAAACGCCTCCAGGAGGAGGAGGACTAAAGGGCGACGGTCGGCGTTGATGTTCTCGTTGCTTACAGCCGTCTTCTGTCCTCAGATTGTTCGCTTCATGTTCAGACAAACGTTTGAGGTGCTGAAGAGGAACAACTGGGACAGCAGGTAGTCTACTGACACTCTGTCTCCTCATGACTCTGTCTCCTCATAACTCTGTCTCCTCATGACTGTCTCCTCATAACTCTGTCTCCTCATGACTCTGTCTCCTCATGACTCTGTCTCCTCATGACTCTGTCTCCTCATGACTCTGTCTCCTCATGACTCTGTCTCCTCATGACTCTGTCTCCTCATGACTCTGTCTCCTCATGACTCTGTCTCCTCATGACTCTGTCTCCTCATGACTCTGTCTCCTCATGACTCTGTCTCCTCATGACTCTGTCTCCTCATGACTCTGTCTCCTCATGACTCTGTCTCCTCATGACTCTGTCTCCTCATAACTCTGTCCTCTCATAACTGTCCTCTCATGACTCTGTCTCCTCATGACTCTGTCTCCTCATGACTCTGTCTCCTCATAACTCTGTCCCGTGTCTCCTCATAACTCTGTCCCGTGTCTCCTCATAACTCTGTCCCGTGTCTCCTCATGACTCTGTCCCGTGTCTCCTCATAACTCTGTCCCGTGTCTCCTCGTGACTGTCCCGTGTCTCCTCGTGACTGTCCCGTGTCTCCTCGTGACTGTCCCGTGTCTCCTCAGTACGGTGGACCGGTTCCTGGAGCTGCTGACGGCCCAGCTCCTGCAGAGCGGCAGCGGGGCTCCCCTCGGGCTGCAGTTCCACGTCCTGGACCTCTACATGACGGAGCTGGCAGCCGTGGGCTCAGCGGAGGTACGTTCGTGGCCGAACAGGGTTTTTTGGACAAATGTTTTTATCGTTGTCGTCCGTCCCGTCCCCCCAGATTTCAGTTTGGACATGGACATTTGGTTTAAAGTCCTGGAAATCCATTTGTAAGAACCCTGTGTTGTACTTTGACTGTTGTCATGCTGTTATTTGCTCTTTATTGTTGCTGTGTCTTTGTTTTGACCATATGCCGCTGGAGAAGTTTTCAAGGTGCTCTACACAATGTCTTATGACCACAGAGCCTCGAGCCTCTTCTCAGGCGCTGCCTCTGGAATTGTTTAACACTTTGACTTTTGCAGTATGTCGGTGTGTTATGTTTACAATATGAACTCATTTTAATATAACACTAGTGCCAGTTCTTTTGTTATGAAAAAACAAGTGAATGTCAAGATGATCCTGATGTCTTTTTGTTTCACAGCTCACAGCCAATCAGAACTTGACCTTCATCGAGCCGTTCTGCAAGACGGCAGCGAGGACCAAAGAGTGAGTCTCTCTATTTAATGTCTTACACTGGAGAGTTTGTGTCATTTTAAAATGTAAATAAGTTTGGGGTCAGATCGATCTCAATAAATGCAAATGCACACAAGACTCACAAATGCAAACACAGATTTCACAAACCAATGCCGTGCGATCGACAAACAAATCTAAGTTTACTCATGTGAGCTTTCTAGGGCTCCAGACTAACTTTTTTTACTAGGAGCACAGTGGCCCCTAACTTAAAATTTTAGGGGCACAAGCAGAAAATTTAGGGGCGCACACTATAAATCGATATCCATCATCATCATCAGCACCCCACTTTTTTAACATACAAAAGTCTGACTTTTTTTAATAAACTCTTCCTTTGTACAGTAAAATTGTTTTAATGATAGCGTAATTTAAGCTAAATCTCAGAAACGATCTATAAAGATACAAAATCAGTTAATTGTTAACTTGTATATGTTAGTGTATGATTTGTCGACATCTTATTTTGAAAAACGGATGTTGTTTCACGTGGTTCTTTCCGCTAACTTTGCTAAAACCTGATGTGTCACGTAAATCCTTCCGCTAACTTTATCAAACCCCTCCGCTCGATGCAATGCGTTACCGTGAACAGCAGCGCTGCTCACGTTAGCGCTAAGTGCGGCTCATTAAAACATTAAATAGAGTTAAGACCGAAGAGCGTGAGTCTCACGCTCAATGCGTGAGGCTTGAGAGCCCTGGAGGCTCGGAGCTGCGCTCTCATCGCACAGGTCGCGGCACATTTCATGTTTCAGCCCGGCGTTGTGTCTGATCAGCGTGTCGTGTTTTAAGCGTGTGTTCCCCGCATGTTGTTGGAATTGACAGCAGACTGTACACCTGAGCCAGGTGAACTCGCGCAGCCGCTCATTCGCCACGACCGTTTCCTCACGATCTGAGTGGGACTCATTCTGGGGATTTGTCTTTTCTATCACGAGGTTTAGGAAGAAAGTACGAACTGACAGTCCGCTTCCCGTGGTCCGTTGTTTACAGAGACACCGCTATTAGACTCTTTGGATTCGCGATAACCCCCAAGACCCGCCTCCTCTCACACGTCAGCCTATAGCCGTGGTCCCCCCGCTCTCACACACAGGCCAGCCGCCTTCTTCTTCTTCCGTTTTCGTCTCCTTTCTTCTTCTTCTTCTGGAGTTAATGTCGGTTAGCAAACCAGTCATGCAGGCATTACCATTAACCATAGTGGGCGGAAGTTTGTCAGCAACAAAAATATTTAATAACAACAAAAAAAATCTGCTAATTTACTGGTCGTGCATGCGCGAGTGGATGACAAATTTACTCGCACTGTGTCTAATTTTAGGCGCAAAATGCGACCATTTGGTCGCAGTCTGGAGCCCTGCATGGGCATGTATTTGTGAGTCGGTGTTTGCCTTTGAGTCTCTCCGTGTGCATTTGAGACCGATCTGACCCCGAACCCGTCTGGCGCTAACCACCTCTCACGGCGGTCCGTCCCAGTCGGCCTCTCTTCAGCGCCATCTGCAACAGCATGCTCAGCACCATCGTTGACCAGGCCCCCTTCGCCATCGAAGACCTGATGAAGGAGTTGAAGGCAGCCGAGGACTCTGACTCCGGACAGGCGTCGGAAGAGGACAACGACGAGCCGACCGAGAAGACGAGCAAACCGCTCGACGAGAAGAGGCCGCCGATGAACGGTAACGTCACGGAGAAGAGCGTCAACGCATTTAATAACGATCCATTTCATTTGTATAACGCTTTTTACGATACTCAAAAACACTTGACATGTTGCATTGATGCAGCGTAGACACGGCCACGGGGCGCAAGTGAGGGTTAAGACACATCGACTAGGGCGGGGAATTGAACCGCTCAGTGTTCTGACCTATGCCCTCAATTTAATAGATCGACCACTAGAGATACACCGATCAGGTTTTTTGGGCCGATCACTGAGATAGTCTCTGCCGATCCCATAATACCGATCACGGCGTTGATTGAAGCGTTCTATTTATTGTGTAGCATTATTGCCTAGGACTATGAGGAAATCCACATCTAAAGCACCTCACACATTAAAGAAATTACAGATTTCTTTAAACATTTAGGACTTTTACTTTGAAAACTGTCCTAATTGATACATTAAAATTGATTGATTGCTATTGTAGGGGATTGATTTCAGATATGTATGGAACACATCTGCGCTATTCATTTCCTGGAACTCTTGGGGAAATCTATATACAGGAGTCTTTTTAACATACAAAAGTCTGACTTATTTTTATAAACTCTTCCTTGGTACAGTAAACATGTTTTAATGTTAGCATCATTCAAGCTAAATCTCAGAAACGATCTATTAATATACAAAATCAGTTCATTGTTTACTTGTATATGTTAGTGTATGATATTATGTATTGTCGACATCTTATTTTGAAAAAACGGATGTTGTTTCACGTGGCTCTTTCTGCTAACTTTGCAAAACCGGATGTTGTGTCACGTGAATCCTTCCGCTAACAGTTAGCATTCGATCAGGAACGAGCGGGTAACTTTCTGAAAACCCTCGCGCGCTCCCGATCGAATGCGTGTGCCCTGACCATCAGCCTGTAGGGGCTCAGACATGCGAGTGTCGGTGAGTTGACCTAGAGATTGAACTCGGGGGACGGGGTGCCGCTCGCTCGCCGCTCGCTCGCCCCTCTCACTCTGCGGCACTCGCCGGCGCATTTACTCCGTTGCGGCGATTGAAACGTCTCTGGTAGTATTTCTCGCAGATGTGACGTCATCTGATCGATCGGTTTGATCGGCCGTTTTGAGAACGCCGACCAAAACCGATAATGGCAATATCGGCCGATTATGGCTCGGCGCCGGATCGGTGCATCCATATCGACCGCAAATAATAATTTATTTTCTTGCGTCACTGATTAAATTGTACAACACGTTTGAAAACGTCATGTTCTTTGCCCCAAAGAGCACAGGGTTAGCTAGGTTAGCTGTTGATAAAGGGCTCCCCTTAAGCTGAAGAGTCGTCTCATTCATTGATGTGTTCACTGATGAATATACTCTCCAAGCATCGGCTCACGTTACACGTTTGTAAAACACTGGTTTAAACTGAGGGATTATCCATGCAATGATGTCATTGCTGTTTGTCATTGGACGTACGACCAAGTGTTTACGTTTTCATAATGAGGTACATTTTGCCTATTTTTTTATTCCAGGCATTGCCTCAAATGAGGACGAGGGTAACGACAGTGATGACGCTGAGCTGGACGAGTCCGACGGCGAGGTGTCGTGTGACGGGGATGCCGAACCAGTCCTCCAGGCGAGGGCTTTCTCTTTGTATTCAGGCCTTTTCTTTTAGGATTTGTGTTCTAGTCGCACATTTCACAATCTTATTTTTGATGCATGCCATTTGTTTTATCATGCGTCAAACTCCCTAAAAAGAGTCGTAAAACCCAGAAATGACTCGAGTTTCATTTCCCTCGACTCCAAGCCACTGGGTTTTAAATGAGATGAAATAAGATCTGTGTTTGAAATGAGTTTGAGAGATTTGAAAAGCATTACCCAACTCGGTATTAAAGAGGCGCTAGCTAACGTTGTCGTTGTTGTTGTTTACATCCTCAGTAGCAGCCAAGAGAAGGTTGACGACTGGAAGTCATTCATTCTTCCGCTCTTGATTTTCTGTCTCTCATGGATCGCTCAGAGTTCATCATCACAAACATTCCTCCTCTTCTAAGAAATGACGTGAACACTTGTGTGATGAGGGACATCTGAACCGGCGATGTGTTGATTTGTAACGAGGCGTTTGTTGTACGTTTCAGTTTGACTACGCCGCCCTGGCCGACAAGTTGTTTGAGTTGGCCAGTCGCAGCAGCACGCCCAGCAGGAACCGACAGAGGCTCTACAAGATCATCAAAGTGTGAGTGGCGTTGGGTCCAACACGACCGGGGCCACGCGGACCGCGACGCAACGCAACGCACATGTCGGTGCTTCTTTCCGGTGCTTTAGCCGACTGAAATTGGAAAAACTATTATTTTGAACTTCTCTGGTGACTCCGCCCTGTCAGCAGGTTACGATAGCCAATCACACGCAGGCTAGATATCAAAGGAAACGTGGTACCAGATAATCTGTAATCCTGCACCATGAATGATCTCTACCTCAATCCAAACTCATCCATGTTTTCTTCTCTCTGGTGTTGCAGTCTGCGTGACCTGAACGAAGGTAAGACCCGATGACTTCTAGTTCTCTTGGTATTTCTGAGAAACCGAATAGTTCTTGACCTTTGACCTCGCTCTGTCTCCTCCTGCGTTTCCCCTCAGGCGTCTTTCCTCAGGACGAGTACCCCGAGGAGGTCTCCACGGATGAAGACGACGACATGTTCGGCAGCAGGAAGATGATGATGAAGAGGGGAAGAGGAGGAGGTCTCATCGGGGAGACCGACGAGGGCGTGCCAAGAGCCAAGAAGAGTAAAGGTATGGCATGATGTCACCTCTACCGCCGGTGCAGAATGTATTGATCCCTGATGACCAACAAGTAAACAAACAAATCAGTGGCGAGTTGAATCATTCAAACGGAGTGTAACAACATTCTGTGTTCATGTGTGTGTGTGGGTCAATGGGTTCATGTGTGTGTGGGTCAATGTGTTCATGTGTGTGGGTCAATGTGTTCATGTGTGTGGGTCAATGGATTCATGTGTGGGTCAATGTGTTCATGTGTGTGGGTCAATGTGTTCATGTGTGTGGGTCAATGTGTTCATGTGTGTGGGTCAATGTATTCATGTGTGTGGGTCAATGTGTTCATGTGTGTGGGTCAATGGGTTCATGTGTGTGGGTCAATGTGTTCATGTGTGTGGGTCAATGTGTTCATGTGTGTGGGTCAATGTGTTCATGTGTGTGGGTCAATGTGTTCATGTGTCTGGGCCAATGGATTCATGTGTGGGTCAATGTGTTCATGTGTGTGGGTCAATGTGTTCATGTGTGTGGGTCAATGTGTTCATGTGTGTGTGTCAATGTGTTCATGTGTGTGGGTCAATGTGTTCATGTGTGTGGGTCAATGGATTCATGTGTGGGTCAATGTGTTCATGTGTGTGGGTCAATGTGTTCATGTGTGTGGGTCAATGTGTTCATGTGTGTGGGTCAATGTGTTCATGTGTGTGGGTCAATGTGTTCATGTGCGTGGGTCAATGTGTTCATGTGTGTGTGTCAATGTATTCATGTGTGTGGGCCAATGTGTTCATGTGTGTGGGTCAATGTATTCATGTGTGTGGGCCAATGTGTTCATGTGTGTGGGTCAATGGGTTCATGTGTGTGGGTCAATGTGTTCATGTGTGTGTGTCAATGTGTTCATGTGTGTGTGTGTCAATGTGTTCAATGGGTTCATGTGTGTGGGTCAATGTTCATGTGTGTGGGTCAATGTGTTCATGTGTGTGGGTCAATGGGTTCATGTGTGTGGGTCAATGGGTTCATGTGTGTGGGTCAATGTGTTCATGTGTGTGGGTCAATGGGTTCATGTGTGTGGGTCAATGTGTTCATGTGTGTGGGTCAATGTGTTCATGTGTGTGGGTCAATGGGTTCATGTGTGTGGGTCAATGTGTTCATGTGTGTGGGTCAATGTGTTCATGTGTGTGGGTCAATGGGTTCATGTGTGTGGGTCAATGTGTTCATGTGTGTGGGTCAATGTGTTCATGTGTGTGGGTCAATGTGTTCATGTGTGTGGGTCAATGGGTTCATGTGTGTGGGTCAATGTGTTCATGTGTGTGGGTCAATGTGTTCATGTGTGTGGGTCAATGTGTTCATGTGTGTGGGTCAATGGGTTCATGTGTGTGGGTCAATGGGTTCATGTGTGTGGGTCAATGGGTTCATGTGTGTGGGTCAATGTGTTCATGTGTGTGTGTCAATGTATTCATGTGTGTGGGCCAATGTGTTCATGTGTGTGGGTCAATGGGTTCATGTGTGTGGGTCAATGTGTTCATGTGTGTGGGTCAATGGGTTCATGTGTGTGTGTCAATGTGTTCATGTGTGTGTGTCAATGTGTTCATGTGTGTGTGTCAATGTGTTCATGTGTGTGGGTCAATGTGTTCATGTGTGTGGGTCAATGGATTCATGTGTGTGGGTCAATGTATTCATGTGTGTGGGTCAATGTGTTCATGTGTGTGGGTCAATGGGTTCATGTGTGTGGGTCAATGGGTTCATGTGTGTGGGTCAATGTGTTCATGTGTGTGGGTCAATGGGTTCATGTGTGTGGGTCAATGGGTTCATGTGTGTGGGTCAATGGGTTCATGTGTGTGGGTCAATGGGTTCATGTGTGTGGGTCAATGTGTTCATGTGTGTGGGTCAATGTGTTCATGTGTGTGGGTCAATGGGTTCATGTGTGTGGGTCAATGGGTTCATGTGTGTGGGTCAATGGATTCATGTGTGTGGGTCAATGGATTCATGTGTGTGGGTCAATGGGTTCATGTGTGTGGGTCAATGTGTTCATGTGTGTGGGTCAATGGATTCATGTGTGTGGGTCAATGGATTCATGTGTGTGGGTCAATGGGTTCATGTGTGTGGGTCAATGTGTTCATGTGTGTGGGTCAATGTGTTCATGTGTGTGGGTCAATGTGTTCATGTGTGTGGGTCAATGTGTTCATGTGTGTGGGTCAATGTGTTCATGTGTGTGGGTCAATGTGTTCATGTGTGTGGGTCAATGGGTTCATGTGTGGGTCAATGGGTTCATGTGTGTGGGTCAATGGGTTCATGTGTGTGGGTCAATGGGTTCATGTGTGTGGGTCAATGGGTTCATGTGTGTGGGTCAATGGGTTCATGTGTGTGGGTCAATGGGTTCATGTGTGTGGGTCAATGTGTTCATGTGTGTGGGTCAATGTGTTCATGTGTGTGGGTCAATGTGTTCATGTGTGTGGGTCAATGGGACGCAGGTTCAATCCCCGGTTGAACTGTCGAGGCTTCCAGGGATCTCAAGTATCCATCACGCTGCTCTAGACACCGGAGGGATGCGACCTTCCTGCCATCTGAAGTTTCCCTTTTTGTGGAAGAAAAGATGATCTGTGATTAACGTTCTGCCGGCCCAATGGAGCGGTATGATGTCATACCTGAGCCGGGACCAGGTTGTGTTTCTTGCTCTGTGGACCGTACGGCCGTCTCAGCCTCACTGTCAGGAACGTCTCCACACGTCTCCCTCTCCTGGAATCCCATAGCAGGCATTATTATTCTTTCAGAAGCTTTACCTGAATAATGCTCCAGAGTTGCGATACATTTAGGCAAAATGAACTGTTGTCATATACGACCTCTCGTCTTAATTTATGTGACTGAGAGGTTCTATTGGTCTCCACACGTCTCCCCTTCACAGACACGCCCACTTTACACTAAGCATTGCATTTCAAGGGGAACTAGGATGTTATCTTGTCCTATCTATCTGATCCTTTATTAACGCATATTGTATCTGATCTATGTCTCTGCGACTTCAGGGGCGAAGAAGGAGGCCGACACAAAGCAAAGCAAGGACTCAGGCAAAGGTGCCGATGAACCCGCTGAGCTGACTGCAAATGAAAGCGACAAGAATAAGAAAAAGAGGAGGAGGAAGAAGAAGAAGACAAAAGCGGTGCAGAATGGAGGCGCTGAACCCGGACAGACTGTTGCTCCAGCCCAGTGTGCAGGAGAGCCTGAGGCAGGTCCGGCGTGTGATTTGGAAAAGGAAGTACCGACACAAAGTTCCCTCCCAGCTGTAGAAGTGACGGAGGCAAATACTCCAGAGGTCCAGTCAGAAGCTCTGCTCCCCTCTGAAGTGGACCGGCCTCCAGGTGCTGAAGGAAGCAGCCGACCCGGTGACGACCTGCAGAAGGGCCTGAAGGCTGAGCTGCAGGCCGATGCGCAGGCAGGAGCCCGCCCACTCGATGTTGACGAGTCTGCAGAAAACGACGCGGCAACGACCCCCGAAACGGATTGTCCAGCCCCGGCCAAGCAGAAGAAGAAGACTACCACAACAGTGGTAGTCACTGTTGTGGTCACAAAGGAGGAGGATGGCCCCGCCTCCGCACCGGAGGACCAAACTGATTCATTAGCCCCATGCGGCGAGGAGAGTAAGAACATTGACCTCGAAGGACCAACGCTGGAGGCGCCACTGGAAGGAGTCGAATCACAAGCGCCACTCGCAAAGAAGAAGAAGAAGAAGAAGAAGGGCAAGCAGCAGGAGGATGAGAGCGCTGTCGTCAAATTGAACAAGAAGAGGAGAAATGACCCAGATGAATGCACGGCTTCAGTGGCAGATGAAGCCGTGGAGGCCGAGATCACCGTGACGACGCCAGCAAAGAAGACCAAAAAGAAGAAGTCGGCGGTCGCCCCGGCGGGCGTGGAAGATGCCAGCCAGCCGCCGGTGGCGTGCACAGCCGATGCAGAGCTCTCATCGAGTGGAGCCCAAGGAGTCTCCTCCACTGTGAAACCCACGAAGAAGAAGAAGAAGAGGAAGATCCCAGTGACGTTTGAGTACGAGGCCGATGAGCTGGAGGCGGCGTCCTTCAACGGGGTCGCCGAGGAACCCGCCGCCACCAAGAAGTCGAAGCCGGGCAGCGTGAGTGTCCCCTGAGGTCAGCGGGCTCGTCGCTCTGATGACGCCGAGTTGAAACTAACTGGTACGTTCACTTTGCATTTCAGGACGCTGGGCAGGCGGCCACTCCGAAAAAGTCCCAGAAGAAGAAGGCGAAGGCTTCCCGGGGGTCGGAGCCTGACTTCGTCACCTTCCAAAGCAACGCCGCCGTCCCAACGCCGCTCTTCTGCAAAACCAGGGGGGGAGCCAGCACGCCGCTGCCCAGCAAGAAGGTAAAAGTCTTCGACGCTACACGAGCTACAGCGACCAGTGAGGAAAGGCCGTGTTTGACTCCTGGGGGGTCCGCTAGTTTTTGTTCTGGTTTCGTTCATTAAATATGGCAAACGCACAAGCTTATGTCGAGTCTATTTTTCCTTTATGGTGTCACATATTTATGCATTTCATGTCAGAAACTCGGTTATTGCGGCAACACTGGGGAACGAGAGGACCGGGTGATAATGGCCGAGATTTCACCAAATGTTTGGTCATTAAAATGTGGCTTGAAGTCCTGGACACCCATTGGTCAACGTGTGCTCCTCGGTCGCTGGCTGTGGTGAACGTCTGGGCGGCTCAGGGTAGACGGGGTCGTCCTCGATGAGGAGAGTCGGTCGTTGCTGTATGAAGGGTTTGATGGTTCTGGTGGGCAGGTTGGCCCACTAGTGGACGGATGGGTGAATGACATGTAGTGTCAAAGGGCTCTGGGCGATCTCCGATCGTTTGCCGGGTGATGCTCGTCCGGCTTTCCTCGGGACGCGTCAGAGGTCTCGATGTTGATCTGCTCCTCCATCAAGAGCTGCATCCACACCTGAGTGCATCTGTTAGTTGTTGGAACGTTGGCGTATGATCTAAGAAGCAGATGTTCTACCTATACATTGACCGGATTCACTCTTTAATAAAAAAAAAAAAGACTTTGTCAATCATTGGTCTCTTAGAATATTTAAATCGGTTTGTGTGACTTCTTCTCTGTTTGTGTTTCACAGAAGAGTCAAAGTCCCAAATCCGAGTCCAAGAAGGTGACCTTCGGGCTCAAGAATAACAAGACGGCTGGTAAGAAGTTGGATACCGTTTGATATTTGTAATGTTTACTAAAGCTGTTTTTCTCTAAGAGAAAACCTGTTAAAACTTATCTGATGTATTTAGACCAAACTGCAGTGGGACCGGATTAGAGGAAACGACTCTGGACGGACTTAATCTGATTATACATCAAGTAGAAACACAATTCTACAGTGTAGACGTTTCCATTCCCTTATTTAGTAACCATAGCAACGCCGTGCGTGCGTGCGTGTGTGTGTGTGTGTGTGTGTGTGTGTGTGTGTGTGTGTGTGTGTCTCCCGATGTTCTACGTGGATTTATTTGGGTATTTGTAATGTGTGTAGTTCCAGGGGTCTAGTCCACCCCTGGAGTTTATAAAGCCATTGAAATGAGTTGTTATGTTAATAATCTCTCACCTGATCCAATCTTCTCCCTGCAGAGTTTCGTAAGACGGACCGCAGCCTGCTGGTGAGTCCAGACGGCTCGTTACGAGTGCCCTTTGACCCCAAACAGAAACCCAAGTTCGGGGTCTTGAAGTCTCCACCCACACCCGTCGCCACCAAAAAGGCCGTCAAGAAGGCCGGCATCAAGACCGTCAAGAAGACCGGCGCCAAGACCCCAAAGACCACGACGATACGCCGACCCCTGGCAGCCGACTTCTTCTAGCTTGGCGCTCGTGAGCCGACTGATGGAGAACACTTCCCCGTTGGACTTGTAAAGTGTAGTTTTTATTATCCATCAGTGTTGCTTTTTGCCTCCGAGTTGTTCAATGTTTTAATTGCCTCCTTAGTTTTTCCATCTTAATCAAGTTCAGTTAATGTGTCATTGAGTTTCATGCACATGTCAATAGATGTTATTTTGTGAAAAAAAAGTGTCTTTGATAGAACATAATAAACTGAACAAGTTTACGACGTCTCTTCGTTACTTTTGATGCCATCGTAAGACAAATGTCAGAATACAGAATAAAACAAACCTTTTTGTCGCCACTTTTCTAATAAAGAAACTGACTAAACTATTTTTGATATCTTCAGCCTTTAATTTGGAGGTCCGCCTGTCAACACAGCGGCTTCCTGTTTCTGTCCACAAACTGAAAACACTCGACTCCAGCATGTGACGCTGACAGCGATGAAACCAGGAGGGCTTCAGTAATATGACGATCTGTATAAACTCAATCCCAAGTGGCCGCGTCCCGTTAGGCACCTACGATGTGAGCCGATACTTTACTCGTTATTCTGAAGTCCGTTAGAATGAAACTGTTCCCTTACTTTAACCTGCTGAGCCCATGTGACGCTTATTGGATTGGATTAAATCTCGTCATTGCCAGAGTACAGGTACACATGCAACGAATTGTAACCCCTCCTTAGTTATTAAGGAGCAGTGGGCTGCAGGGATGCACCCGGGTAGCAACTGGGGGCTCAAGGACACTTCAACTTGCAACTAATGGGGAGAGAGGGCATCGAACTGACGACCTTGGGGTTGCAGGACGACCCCCTGACCCCACAGAGCTACAGCCGCCCCAGACCTAGACCTTTGTGTCTGCCTTTTGACTTTGAATTCCGTTTAAAAGCTTTATTTTAAAAGACGATCTTGTGGCAGACGTCTTCCAGGTGGAAGACGCGTCGATGTGCTGGAGCCTTCCTACTCTGCCTCTACTGGTGGCGTCTCATAAGTGAACCCGGCTGCTAAGTTTGTTTCTCAGCTACATCAGTAATGGTCAAGGTGACCCGGTGAATGTTGACTCATCCAAGATGTCAAACCAAAAGATCCTAATGACTATAGATTCTACTTCATCACCAACACAGAGACTAACAATGGAATCAGTGTTTAGTGGAATGGAGTTGTTCATCCCTCCATAGAGCTGGGTTCAATCAGGAGAACCCACTTGTTATTATGAAAAATATGAAAATGTTCAAACTTGTTTAGATACATTGGAAAAAATCGAAATCTAAATTGCATTTGTCTACCATAACATGTATTTTCTCCTAAGTTTTATTTGCATTTTGATTTTTTTTTCATTTCATGGATTCATAGATAAATACAGATGAAACACCTGCTGTTTAGGGTCATAATGACCCGCCCACTCAAAATCAAGCCAAATGAGTCATAAGGATTTAGTTACGTTTATTTAAAATGTTAAGATGCATACATTACAGGGTTCGTACGGTCATGGAAAACCTGGAAAAGTCATGGAATTTTAAAGTGGTCATTTCCAGGCCTGGAAAAGTCATGGAAAAAACTAAAATCATAAAAGTTTGGGAAAAGTCATGGAAATTTGTTATAATCACATGTTCATTTATGCCGAGTTTGAAATAATAAATACGTTTTTTTAAAGAAAGACGCTCAAAATATAAGCCGGCGTACGCTCTCAATACGTAACATTTTCAAAAATGTTCATGTTTATAATGAAATTTCAGTCGTGTCATGGAAATTTGGTTTGAAGTCATGGAAAATTCCTGGAAATCCATTGGTCAACATGTGTAAGAACCCTCACATTATATTATAAAAGATGCCAAAGGCCAGGGCACAGTCGTCCTCTTGGTGCAGTCGTATGAGTGTAATGTTGAAGGACTTCTCAGAAACCATTGTGTATGTCTGGCTCCTCCCCTGATAAATGTGGGCGGAGTTGGGATATATAAGGTGAAAAATATATGACAAATAAATGGCCAAAATAAATACAAGAAATACAAAATAATAGTAAGAGGATTACAACAAAAAAGATGAAAACATTTATTAGAAATATCCCAATAATAACATTACTACAACATATCTTTTTGAGGTTCAAACAGAGTTATACATAAAGTAGAAAGTTAAATCGTAAGAATTTCTTTCTTTTTTAACACTGAGATATCTTTTTGCGGTTTAAAATAGATTCATAAATAAATGACAATATGTAAATAAAAAAAATAAAAAAAACTTAACACGTTTAATACTTTTACATTACACAAGAACATTACTTTTTCTGAGTGCACAACAACTGATTGGAGGCCATGAAGAAATGCACTGAACGTAAGGGCACACACCTCCAGCTGCCGGCGCTCCAGACATTGTTCGTGGAATCATTTCTTGCATCACATCTCAAATAGAAAATGAAACAGCAGAAATCACAAAGATGAGTTTCCGCGAGTTTTTCCAAAATTAGACCTGTCAGTGTGAAGAAATGTTTCCTATTTTTATTTATAAAGCTATCTTGGGTCTGCTCCCCCACTATTTATGTAACTACATCTTTAAATCCCAGAGCAGTTATTGCTTACGTTCCAACAAGTTTTATTTATTAATTATGCCCAAAGTTCACTCTGAATTTGGTAAGCACTGTTTTAAATTCGCTGCACCTGCTGCTTGCAATACACTGCAAAAAACTCTAAAGTTAAAGGAGCTCATCAACTTTGAAACTTTTAAGACTCGCGTGAGAGAAATTGGAGCGGCTTCATACCGCACTTGTTCATGTTTTGGTGTAAATCCGGAGCTTTAGTCCTGTTGCCTTATCTTTTTTTTAATGTATTTTATTTGTGTTATGTGTTTTCTGTTGTGTCTTGTGACTGTTGCAATTTTCTATGCTGCTGTCTTGACCAGGCTTCCCTTGAAAAAGAGGTCATTGTATCTCAATGGGACCGACCTGGTTAAATAAAGGCTAATAAAAAAATACAAAATAAAAAAGTGAACATCATCTTTTGTAACGTTGAAGATATCTAGCTCACGTATATCTTTCGATCTAAATACTCAACTTCACACGTTAGAATGTGTACTCCTCTCCTTTCTATCTATAGATCCAGCTTTCACTGAACAAAGTTACCTGAAGTGCTTCCATCTCTGAGTTAAAGGTCGAACCGTTTGTCCACTTCTAGCCCTTAAAGCTGTTTGTGACTGCATTAACACAAATAAACCCTCCCCCAATGTGGCACTTGAGGCCTAGATCCAGGAGGGTTTACCATGGAACAAGAGGCGCCCCCTGGTGGCCAGGAGAGAGAATGCAGCTTCAACACATGAATCATATACTTCTATACAACCAGAGGAGTCGCCCCCTAGTGGTCAGGAGAGAGAAGGTAGCTTTAAGACATGAAGTGAGTGAAGTGAGGATCCGTCAGTGAAATCACATTGATGTTGAATTACGTCACAGTTGTTGTCAAAATCAAACACTGAAATACAAAAGTATTAAAAAAAAGAATTAGTAACACCAACATCAGCTATTTATTGAAACGCACAGGGGTGAGCAAACATACAGCTTCAGCCTATTTTCATGCCTTAGCTGAACAAATATATTGCTATTGTTTTAGTATGACTGGTCATATTGCAGTTAATTGTTATAGAATAAAAATGCTGCACATGAAATACAGTTATTTTAAAAGATAGCGTTTTGAGTTGTGTGGCACACATGTCTTGAAGGCCTTGAAACGTGGCGTTATGTGCTGTGATAATAACGATATGGATAAACTGTGTCTAAATTGGGGTCTGTTCAGATCCACTGTTCCCATCATCGCTCAGTATTTCTGTGAGGTTGCTCTGTGCATCTCGATGCTGCTAATCATCCATCAGTCTTCCCTATTCACCTCCAAAATGCAACAAATAGGTCATTAATTGATAAATATGCACGTTTGTAAAAAAGAAACCAGCATGGTTTAACGATGTGTAATTAATATACATTCATAATTCTGTGTTCCTGTATTTTCTGTGTATTTCCCGTGTATTTTTCTTTGGACTTGGGTACATTTGTAAGGATTGTTTGTTTCTATGGATTTTACAACCTGTATACCGCACACGGGCCTTTTTCATTTTTGGCATAGTGAAAACCTTTTGCCAAGTTGTGTGTTTGATTCCTGAATTTATGTCGTATGTGTACAGATTGTAAAGTGCAAATCGAAAATTTCTAATTTTTGATTTTGGGCAATAGAAAATAAACTGAATTGATTTGAATACTGTGTAAAGAAATAAAATTAAAATGTGTCCTTGCTTTTTTCTTCAGTCGACTGTCCCGGGGTTGTGTTTTTGATGGCTGTCTCTGCAGCGCACTACTAGAGTTTGGCTAAATTGGTCTAATACCTGGCGTGGAGTGGCCTTAAGTCTCAGCTGGTGGTGGCAGGTGTCATCCTAAATGATACGCTCCACAGACAGAAACCCACTTGGTGACACAGGCAGACACACACACGGGATTGGGAAGGAACCGTGATCCCTGATATGAACTAGGACTTTACTAAATGATCCCCCAAAGCTACCTCTGCTTTCACTTTAACCACCCCACGTTTTGAGAAAAGAAATATAAGTTCAAGTTACAGTTGGTGAACTGCAAAAGTGGCTAAACAATTCCCAATTAAAGAACATTTTTGTTTTCATAAAGTTAAGATAAATGTAAAGATTAATAACAGTCTTGTGTTAAAAGACACGTTAAGATGTGTTCACGTCTGTCTTCAGTCGATAGGCCGATGTGTGTTCACATAGAGTCCACACCAAAGCACTCTACGTTCATATTTTCTAATGCAGCCGATGGAAAAACCCCAAAGCTGGTATCCGAGAGGAGCAGACCGAAGGTTCTACGATGTGTCTGGAGGCTGTCTCCATGATGTCAAACGGATTCAGCAGCAAAAACAGGCTAACCAGAAAAAGATAAAAGCTTAAAAACAATGAAATTAGGAAGTAACAATGTTGCTGTGAAGCCGTGTAGGTCTTATTCACAATCATTGAAAGGCAAAAACAGCATGTGTAGACATTCAGTACAGCTTTAGTAGCTAACGTAGCATAGAAGTGCTAATGTAATCTGCTAATGTTAGCAATGCAGGTTTTTATGGAAAACACATTAATGTAGATATTCACTAGCTAACGTAGCATATACATGCTAATGTAATCTGCTAATGTTAGCAATACAGGTTTTTATGTAGAACACATTAGTCTAGATATTCACTAGCCAACGTAGCATATACATGCTAATGTAATCTGCTAATGTTAGCTTTGCAGGATTTTATGTAGAACACGTTAGTTTAGATATTCACTAGCTAACGTAGCATATACATGCTAATGTAATCTGCTTATGTTAGCTATGCAGGTTGTTGTGTAGAAAACGTTAGTTTAGACATTAATCAGCTAACTTGGATAGCAGTGTTAATGTAATCTGTTTTAGCTTTGCAGGCTTTGATGTAGAATCTCTTTTTCACATGTGAGGATAAAGAGCGTCACGACAACATTCATTCCCGCCGACATACTGCTCCATGTGGAAGCTCGATGTTACGGTTATCAGATGAAACTAGACGACCTGGGGAATCCAACAGCAACCACCATGCCTCGCAGTTGGGAGGGAATCTAATTAGCGCCTCATACAAGCAACATTTTGTCAAGGAGGTGTTTGCCTCGACACCTACAGATAGGCCTACGTGGATGAAAAAGGTTTGATGGATCTCCAACGAACATTCCTTTTACGGACATTCCCACTTCATGATTACCCTGTGCAGTTAGGAGCAACACCAAGCAGTACACAGGTGTTGCAACTGTGGTATGAAAGCTGAGACTTGTGTGGGTCCAATTGTAATAATGTCCCCATAGTAGTGTGTTAGTTAGTCCTGATGGGCAGGTGGTACCTTGCATGTTGAATGATGTCATCGTGAGAGCTATACAAGTAAACATACATTTACAATTACACGGACATGTTAAGTGGATTATTAAAACTCAAGGCATTAAAGTCTCCAGAACTATCATAATTATAAATCAAGATTTACAATCCTCAGAGTATGTTGAGTTGTTACCGTCCACTCATGAAGCAGTTCAAGTTCTCTCCAATCACACCCAGATGTGGATGAGTTAATGAATCCTTTTCAGTGTCAAACACACACATTAAGAAGCCTGCGTGCCAATCAATAACCTCTGCTCTCATTTACGGCAATCATGAGTGTCTTCGTCTTAATAAGTGAGAGTTCCAACTTTCCTTCTACTGGAAGCTGTAATGTGAGTTCATTGCCGCAGCAGTGTTGCCTGTTGGGTAATTAATTTAACACGATGCGACAGACCCTGTCTCGCCTCTTTTTTCAGGGCTTGATGGAAAGGTCATCCGCTAAACCGGCTTTTTAAATACCTGCTAAATGATATAAGGAGATCTCCGGTATTCCACTTCTCAACACTAAAGATGTGCAGTGTATTCAAAGTGATTGTAAGGATGAAAAAGCGTCTGAGTGTTAGTGTGTCAACGTGTGACTGCAAGAGCTTTTCACTGTGTACATATTGTACATGTGATTGTATTTGGGTCTCTGTCTGTGCACCTGTATTGTATTTGTGGTTATAAATGAGTTCAGCTTCTGCCAGAGGTCCTTCACAACCACACAAGTCACCCGGTCACAGTGACTGGAGCTGGGCCGATGCTACCGGGCCCAGTCTGCATGAGAACAGAAGTCAAGAGCTTGAGCGAAGGCCCGGTCGGCTCACGCACGCCCAAAGTCGGGGCTGATTTTAGAGCTAGCTGCAGAACAGGAAATGCTCGTCCGGGTCCGTTTGTCATCAAAAGGTCAGAAACGTGCGTACGCAGAGGTACTACTACTGCAACCCATGAGTTCTGCCATCAACAGCTTCTTGTTTAAACGGGTAGTGATGCCAGGAAGGCCGAAACAAGGATTTAGATGTGATGACCACTTCTGATGAAGCCTACGTCACATGTACCTGTCCACCTGAGAGAAGAGACAACTTCCTGTCGGGGAGGAGGGAGACTGGAGACAATGATTTTGAAATAAAGTTTTTCAAAATCATTGTCTCTGCCTCGATAAACGTGTGCTGTGATCACTGACCCACTCCTACACATACACAATGGGCTCTATTGGACCATGGTCGTGTTGATGAGAGTGCGTACAACCTTTAAAACATCAGGTGTGGAAATCAAACTGATTCCTAATGTCAACATTAAGTCTCTACCTAATAAGTTAGTAGGACAGACGTCTGAGGACGGTCCGATAAACTCTGAGAACTCTGTGGCTCCAATATAATAGACATACGATCCATTCAGGTTTAGAGGGAGGCAAACCTTGTGTTCTTACAACGGATGCTCCTGAGTCTCGGCATGTCCCCTCCTCTTCGGTTCGGTCAGACATCTGGCATCTCTGTCCTCCTTGGGAGTGGTCTTCCCCCCTCAGAGGGACGTCCAATGGCCTTTCTAAGCCCTCGTCTTTTTTTCTTGGTGGTCCGCGTAATCCTCAAGCTCGTCCTCTGCCTCTTCTCCTGCCTCTGGACCTCTGTGACAGTACGTCGGTTGTCCTACGGCCGTGGTCCGGACAGACCATTGTCAGTTGAGCATGTGTAGTTGTTGTTTCTTTTGTCTGAGTCTCTTTCTTTTTGACAGCAGCTTGCTTCCCCCGCATGATTGGCGTGTCCGAGGCGGGCTTCTTCATGCCCGATGCTGCAGAGATGGTCCTCCCAGTTTACCTGGTCCTCACCTCTGGCCTCTGGGTCTTGAAGGCCGCTATTGTCATTGAATATAGAGTTGAGCGTGGCGTCAGGATCTGTGTAGCTTTCAGCCGCTTGTTGTCTGAAGGCTGTTGATTGGCTGGTGGAGTGCATGCGTCCGAGATGAGGATCCAACCCGTGAAAAAGAGGATTTCTGAGAAGCTTTGTCTTCTCCTATTTTGTTTGTGTCAACATTAGGCATCATTTTAAACACGTCCATCCTTTACCTACATTCAGTTTTATCTTTCCACATTTTCAAACATTCTGTGACTTTGAATTATTTACAACTGTTTTCCTTCTAAATGTTTCTTTTTTTTCTTAAACAAAATTATTCTGCCACAGGAAAACCACATTTATGGCAACTCACTTCATATTTGTTTTCAATAACGTGACAAGGTACTTCAGGAGGAGGCCCCTGGCTTTTACGACATGTTGACCCCATTTATTAATGAGGCTAATGCGCGTTATTGTAAACAAAGTGGCCATGGCGAGTTTCTGATTCGCTTTATGGCACAATCAAAATCAAAGCCGTCACCCTGGATCCATGTACCTCTTCGTCTCTTAGCTCAGAGGACTCCGATACGTAACGTCTACCTCTGGGGTGTTCAACGCGACTGTCAAACAAACACTCTTTTCTTCTCGTCCTTCCTTTTCAACTATTAATAATGATACGTTTAATTTCTAAAACACTTTTCATTCAGTTTATTTTGTATGCCCCAAAATCACAAATAATCCTCAGAGGGCTTTACAATCTGTTCACAGACGACGTCCCTGACCTTTGACCTCACATCGGATCAGGAAAAAGTAAAGAAGTGCTACATTTTTCTATTTAGTGGTCACATTCTTTTGGGAAATGAAGCTGTCGTTCTATCGGTTGCGGAACCAGAAACTGAGGATTTTAAAGTGAATCCTATATTCTAGTCTACAAGTGAAGAGATCTGAGTACGGGGGTGATGTGAGACCGTCTATGTGTCCTTGTCAGTATTCTGGCAACGGTATTCTAGATTACCTTCAACCGGTTAATCGGAGACATACTGACTGAGGAAGAAAGGGCATTACAATAGTCGATATGAGAAGAGAAACCAGCGTGTATGATCATCTCTACTTCAGCTGTTGATAATACAGATCTCAGCTTGCTGATATTCCTTAGATGGAAGAACCAAATGCTTAACATGGGAGTCAAACGACAAGGATTGGTCAAATATTACCCAGAGATTACGCAGGTTGAGGTGGACAGCAGGGATGAGTGAACCGAGGCTCTGCTTGATCTTTGAGGCGGCATCATCAGGTGCGATAACTAGAACCTATGTTTTATTAGCATTCAGTTATAAACAATTTACTGCCGTCCATTCCTTAATAGCATTGACAACATCGAGGAGTCTAGTTAACCTGAAGGTCTCACAGGGTTTAAAGGAAAGATGGAGTTGGATATCATCTGCATGTAGATGAAAAGCAACGATATACGTTTTAATGATCCCAGTGGTTAGCAGGTCCGTCTTTCAATCAAGGGGTTGGTGGTTCAATCCCCACCCTAGTCGATGTGTCCTTGAGCTTGTATTTGTGTCTACGGTGTATCAATGCACCATGATTGTATGTCGCTTTGGATCAAAGCGTCAGCTAATGTATTCTTTCCCAAAGGTAACAAGTATAAAGAAAATAACAGGGGCCCCAGAACCGAGCCCTGCGGTACCCACCTTGACAGTGGAGTTAGGCCATTAAGAAGAACACATTAGGGATGCTAGGTTACGGAAAATTCCATTGGGTCTAGGAAATCCCATTGCATTGTTACTTAACTCTTCAGAAACCAAGCCAGGCAACACAGCGTGACGTCACTCAAACCTATCTCTGATTGGCGGAGATGGAGACCGTAGGCTACAACTGTCCTCCCTCAGGTACTGCTTGAAAAAGAAGTTGCGTAATCTACCTGTACAACTCTGTGCAGTGTGTGTGTGTGTGTGTTTGCATGCGCGTGTGAGACTGTCAGGGAGCTCGCGCGCGCAGACCCAGGAGTAGTGAATGAAAGAGGCGGGCACGCGCGTGGACAGGCTTTATGAGATCCGGCAGATAGCGACGCGACACAGCACCGACAGGGACACCGGCACGAAGAGAGTTTGTACCGGTGTGTTCGACGGACAAACGGGGGCAGGTGGTGATGTTGTCGGACCGGTGACTCATTACCACCCACGGTTTGTTTAACGGCGGCGAGACGAGGACCGGAGCGGTGACCGGGAGCACGGAGCAGTAAAGCGCACAGCGAAGCGGCGGCGGCGGCAAGAAGAGAGGGCACCATGGGCTCCGCTTCGTCCTCCTACCGGGTCATCTACCTGGACGTGGACGGCAGGATCCAGAAGGTAGTGCATACACACTGCATGCTCCTGTGGTATATTATGGATAATATTCATTTTATTCGCAATTACCAATACCAGCATTGCAAATAAGCTACTGAATGATTGAAAAAATAATATATGGAATAATATACATGCATATGTATACATTTTTATCATGAATGTATTTATTATTATATAAATAAGAATATACATTTATATTTATACATTTTTATTATAAATGTATTTATTATTATATAAATAAGAATATACTATATTTATATTTGTTGATATATTAAGACAGCAGACTATGATAATGCCCCTGTAAAGTGTGATGTCTTCAGGGATTAATAATAATAATAATAATAATTATGCATATAGCACTTTTTAAGGTACTCAAAGACACTTTAATAACATAATTAAAATCTCCTAGAAGCACATACAATAAACAAAACAAAAATTACAATTAAAACAATAAGATTAAACAAAGTCATTCAACATCCCAAAAGGGCTTTCAATGTATCGGCTGTGGTGAGTTTCTTCCCGCACTTCGTGGGCCTATAACTGACTGAACACACTGTCCGTGGACCTTATACAACAGGTTGAATGATCCCCCTCATTGGATGTGAGGTGTGAGATGCCAAGGGAATATTCAAGGCTTGATCAGAGCTTCAGTTCTGCTTTTATTGTTTTGTGCTGTGGATAATTTACAGTGAATTGAGTCAATTATACACACGCTGAAGGCCTTCAGTCTAAATGTCATGCCTGTTTATCACTGTGAATGTAATGACACTGTGTGTGTGTGTGTGTGTGTGTGTGTGTGTGTGTGTGTGTGTGTGTGTGTGTGTGTGTGTGTGTGTGTGTGTGTGTGTGTGTGTGTGTGTGTGTGTGTGTGTGTGTGTGTGTGTGTGTGTGTGTGTGTGTGTGTGTGTGTGTGTGTGTGTGTGTGTGTGTGTGTGTGTGTGTGTGTGTGTGTGTGTGTGTGTGTGTGTGTGTGTGTGTGTGTGTGTGTGTGTGTGTGTGTGTGTGTGTGTGGTGGCTTTTCCTTTTTATCCATCCATTTTCTGAACCTGTTCATCCGGCTCAGGGCCACAGTGTTTCTCAGACACACCTAAACACTCAGCGTGAAACCACGAGAACCCAGCTCCCACCAGAACATCCAAACGTATTGGATCTGAACCACGCCTCATTAAACACATGAACCCTTCCTCTAACGCGGAACATCGTTACTTTCCCAGTTTCAATGAGAAAAAGCAAACTACCCCAGTCAGCACGAAAATGTGTCCACACACACACACACACATATCTAAAATCCCCTTCATCCACTGTTGGCCATTCTCTGTCCCTCGCTGTCGGCTAAGGGCACATTTGAGATGGTTTGTTCAATTATTGCTAATGGAGAGGCTTGCAGCTGAAGTCATCTCAGCCTGGTGAGAGAGTGCACAAGCAGAGCTCTGTTTACATTGACCGACCAATGGAGAAGGAACAGCAGCTCATAAAAGGCCATATAACGAGGTTTATACTTTACCAGAACCTTGCATTTATTGCATTGTGCGCTCTTTATGGAGCTCACGCAGTGTGTGCACACAGACATGTATCTCTCCCTCATGCAGACGTTTAAATATGCGGCGGAGTGGTGGGAGGCTTGCTGCTCGGTTTCAGGGTTAATGCAGACAGCTGCGTGAGCTTCACGCATCAGACACGTTGGCTGTGTGTGTGTGTGTGGGTGTGTGTGTGTGTGTGTGTGTGTGTGTGTGTGTGTGTGTGTGTGTGTGTGTGTGTGTGTGTGTGTGTGTGTGTGTGTGTGTGTGTGTGTGTGTGTGTGTGTGTGTGTGTGTGTGGGTGTGTGTGTGTGTGTGTGTGTGTGTGTGTGTGTGTGTGTCACAACCAGCCACATATTTTGTATTGGTGATGATATTGGGCTGTTTGTTGGTGTGGTGATACCTTGAATAAAAACAGTTTAGCACGTCAGGTGTTACTGACGGTATTAATTATGATATTACTTATGGTATTACCATAAGTATAAGTATTACTTATGGTATTAGTCATGGTATTACTTATGTCGTGTTGTGTTGTGTCATGTCATGTCATGTCATGTTGTGTCGTGTCATGTCATCTGATGTCATGTAATGTTGTGTTGTGTCATGTCATCTGATGTCATGTAATGTTGTGTCATGTCATGTCATGTCATCTGATGTCATGTCATGTCGTCGTGTCATGTCATGTCATCTGATGTCCTGTAATGTGTCGTGTCATGTCATCTGATGTCATGTCATGTCATGTCGTGTCATGTCATGTCATCTGATGTCATGTAATGTAATGTTGTGTTGTGTCATGTCATCTGATGTCATGTCATGTCATCTGATGTCATGTCATGTCATGTCATGTCGTGTCATGTCGTGTCATGTCATCTGATGTCATGTCATGTAATGTTGTGTCGTGTCATCTGATGTCATGTCATGTCATGTCGTGTCATGTCATCTGATGTCATGTCATGTAATGTTGTGTCGTGTCATGTTATCTGATGTCATGTTGTGTCATGTCATGTCATCTGATGTCATGTCATGTTGTGTCATGTCATGTCATCTGATGTCATGTCATGTTGTGTCATGTCATGTCATCTGATGTCATGTCATGTTGTGTCATGTCATGTCATTTGATGTCATGTCATGCCATGTCGTGTCGTGTCATGTCATGTCATCTGATGTCATGTCGTGTCATGTCATCTGATGTCATGTCATGTCATCTGATGTCATGTCATGTCATCTGATGTCATGTCATCTGATGTCATGTCATGTTGTGTCATGTCATGCCATGTCGTGTCATGTCATGTCATCTGATGTCATGTCGTGTCATGTCATCTGATGTCATGTCATGTCATCTGATGTCATGTCATGTTGTGTCATGTCATGTCGATGTCATGTCATGTCATCTGATGTCATGTCGTGTCATGTCATCTGATGTCATGTCATGTCATCTGATGTCATGTCATGTTGTGTCATGTCATGTCATCTGATGTCATGTCATGTTGTGTCATGTCATGTCATGTCGTGGTCATCACTTGTTCCGTGACCGGTCCCTTAGCAAGCGGGGTAACAGACTCAACCTCTAAGATGTGGTGTACGGTGTTGGTAATAACTGGTCTCAGGTCAGGGTGTCGTGTCCAGCTCCTCTCTGCACACACACAGGACGTGGGCGGCCCTCCTCTCCCTCCTCTCCCTCCTCTCCCTCCTCTCCCTCCTCTCCCTCTTCTCCCTCCTCTCCCTCTCCCTCATGAGCTCTGCCCTTTCCCTCGGCCGTGTGCTTCCTGTGTTCTTCTCCCTGCGGTCGGGTTGAATCTGTTGTCTCTTTTGTTGCGGGGTCATCGTCATGGTGCGTTCAGCAGCAGCAGAGCACCGATTATGATGAAGTGGGGTCTGTTATTGAAATCAGTTGCGGCATATTAAAACCTGAACATGTAATTGTGGAGCGGCGTTAATACTGTGGGGAGAAAATTCAAATAATCACTCTGCTGAAACAACCAGAAGTATCTAACTAACCAGATGAATTAATTGGGGAAAAGAGTAAAGATGCAAGAGCAGTAGAGCTGCTGGCATCATATCCCAGAACACACTTTGGGTCTTTTGATCTTTCAGATATTTTTATTGTCATTATCTTCTTCGGCGTTCAAGCCTCCTTGTTTGTGATGAAGAGCAACATGAGCGATTCTTCTTTCTGTTCTTTATCAGTAAAGTTCAGCATTGGTTTAATCCTGAAATGGAGAGTAAATGCTGACACAATAAATGCATGCACAGTTGAGTCCGGAGTAATGAAGACGCAGCTTTTAGGCAGACATGATGAGCAACACCTGAAGCAGAGATGAATACATAATTGGAGTTCAAATATAATGAAATACTGCAACTTAAATGAGAACTGGGGACAGTGAACTCACTAGGGAAAGATGATGAAATCTGATCAATACCCATAATAAGATAAGATAAGATATTTATTTATTAGTCCCACAGTGGGGACATTTCAGGATCACAGCAGTGGGTGTACATAGAGCATTAATACAAATAAAAGATACAAATAAAAACAAAATACTAAAATACAAAATACTACTACTAAAATACAAAATACTAAAACTAAATTACTAAATACTAAAATACTAATACTACTACTAAAATACTAAATACTAAAATACTAAATACTAATACTACTACTAAAATACTAAATACTAATACTACTACTAAAATACATATAATAATGCTTAGCAGAAGAGTTACACATTTCTAGATGGATGACATCTGGTTAATCTGGTGGGGTGGTTATGCACTCGGCCCCCTCCATGCATGAATGACTTTGAATTATCAATATAAACGTCATCAGAACATCATTTCTTTTATTTCAGAGAGATTCTCCACTTCGTGAAAACTCAAAAAGCTTCAGTGTATAATTTTTCTTGCCGGAGGGTTAGAACATGTCACACGTCCACAATACCAGAACAGCTGATGAGGAGCATCAGAAATCCTTAAACTGTTGCTTTAATTTACTTATCAATCGGACCCTCTCTCCTCCAAATAATCACGTGACCATCCATCCATGAAAGGAGGTCACAGAATATGCAGCGACATTAAAGGGTTAACAAAGTACCAGCAGAAGAAACCCTGGACAGTCATGAGCTCAGAACAGCAGCATGATGTAATCCATGAAATCACACTTCTGGATATTCGGTTATTAATGATGCATTGAAAATGCGGAAGGTTATGTTTGGATCGCCGTGTATTTGCATGCGTGCGTCAAATAAAAAAGTATTAAACCGAATCGCATGAAATTTGGTGGGTTATGATTTTTTTTTTTGATTGGTTATTAGAGAGAGGGCGAGTGCAATCCCTGGCAGCGGCGAGTCAGCGGCGTGTTATCGACGAGTCAGCGGCAGGCGCCGCTCACGCTCGTCGAGAAGCTGATAAGCTGAGTGGGTGGAGCACAATTTCCAACAGGTCATCTGCCGTAAATCAGTTTTATAATCATTGAATGGAGGAGCTGCGAGTTTTTTTTTCTTTTGTCAATCCTAAGTGTACAAATAAATAAATAAATAGATAGATAGATCGATAAAGTTTTTTTTTTTTGTAGACATAATACTTACAATATGCAATAAGTTAAGATATTTCTGTACAATACTGATGTACTATATTGAATATTGTTTTGCTACTACATTTCACTTCTTAAAAAATTACACTCATATACCATAATATGTATAATGTACCCGGCAGGCGCCGCAGACACGTCGCAACCTCGTCACGCCTGCGCAGACACGCCGCAGACACGTCGCAGTTTTCAGACAACTGTCGCACTCAAGATAGATGTGCATGTTTAGGTTTACCTGGTGGAAAGATTATTCCAGTGTTTAGCTTAGACCAACAGTGCCGTCTCCTCAAAGTAGTCTCATATAACAGTATGACATGACATGGTAATATATATATATATATACATATATATATATATATATATATATATATATATATATATATATATATATATATATTTTTTTTTTTTTTTATTATTAACAAAAGGAAGGTACATTATACATATTATGGTATATAAGTGTAATATATTACGAAGTGATTATTATTTAATTAACAAATAAAAAAAACGTACACTATCTATCTATCTATCTATCTATCTATCCGAAAAACCAGCAGCTCTGCCATTCTATGATCATAAAACTGATTTACGGCAGCTGACCTGTTGAAAATGTGGCTCCACCCACTCAGCTTGTCAGCTTCCCGGCGAGTGACGCTCGCTTGCCGCTGTTGAGCGGCGACTCGCCGCAGACGCCGCGGACACGTCGCAGTCGCCGGCGAGTCGCCGCAGACACGTCGCAAGTTCGGCGGCTGGCCGACGCCTGCCGCACGCCTGCCACTGGGTGCCGGTGCCACAAGGAGGTGCTCGGCCTTACTGGGTTATTATCCGGGGACCATTTCATTAGATTTTGGGATTGATCGGGTAAAAGGTCAACATCTTCTTTTTACTATAGCACGGTCAATTTATATCCAATTGTCATGCAACTAATGCCAAAATGTTCATAACTCAATGCCCGATCTTGTGATATGTGAAGGTATGCGCTCTACCAAGTGCCCGTTCTAGTTACTGATGCATTCAGAGTGACGCCACATGGTTCATACGACAGTGTCTCAGGTTGTTCGCACGGTCACGAACAACCTGGAAAAGTCCATTAACGTGTTCATTTATGCAGAGTTTTAAATAATGAATATGCTTTTAAAAGAATGGCGCTCTAAATATACGCTCTTTCATACTCGCAAATTGTCCGCGCTGCAAGTGAACGCACCGTAACTGAAAAGACATACGTGTTTATTCTTTTAATCAAACTATTGCCTCTCATTCATTTGAGTCCTTTAAGGTTATAAACTGGATGCTTTGTAATCCTCATTGTTAGTTTATAGACAACATTTCTCACCTTTTCATGTAAACACTGAGATTTCACAAAAGGTTTGGTCATGGAAAAGTCCTGGAACCTGTGTGTGTGTGTGTGTGTGTGTGTGTGTGTGTGTGTGTGTGTGTGTGTGTGTGTGTGTGTGTGTGTGTGTGTGTGTGTGTGTGTGTGTGTGTGTGTGTGTGTGTGTGTGTGTGTGTGTGTGTGTGTGTGTGTGTGTGTGTGTGTGTGTGTGTGTGTGTGTGTGTGTGTGTGTGTGTGTGTGTGTGTGTGTGTGTGTGTGTGTGTGTGTGTGTGTGTGTGTGTGTGTGTGTGTGTGTGTGTGTGACAATTATTAGACTTTTTCACACACCACATATCTGGACCAGGGGAGGAGCCTCTGGGCGCAGAGCTCCCAACCTCCCACCGCAGCTCCAATGTGGGTCTGCCTGCTGGTCTCTGCTGGTCTCTGCTGGTCTCTACTGGTCTCTGCTGGTCTCTACTGGAGTATGAGCTGGAGTCTGAGCTGAAGGAGTTTCTGGTCAACCTGCAAGACTTCGTCTGATGTTGTGTAGAATCGACCCCAGTGGCACGCATTAAGAATAACGATATATAGAAATAGAAAATGCTCTTGCTAACAGTCTGGAGGTCTTCAAGCTGCTCCGCCTCCTGAGTCTTCATCCTGAACCACCTTCAGGGGGGACAGTCATCATGATCATGTTTACCAGAAGACAACATGGACAAGTCTCTTTCACTCATGATGCCCATGATTGTTTTACATGAGAGCTTTGAGAGGATGCTACCGCCTCATGTGGAAACAGGTGCATGCTGGTCCACCAAAAGGTTTAAGGCACCTTGTAGGTCGTCTTATCCAAAGACGACACATCGGTCTCATTTCGTGTGTGTGTGTGTGTGTGTGTGTGTGTGTGTGTGTGTGTGTGTGTGTGTGTGTGTGACAATTATTAGACTTTTTCCTGCTTCAAACTATTGATATTTCTGGTATTTATAACCATGATTTATTGAGCTTTTTCATGCAGAAGAAGATAAACAAATATCTATTTTTTTAATACCAACAACCATACCTGACAACAAACTAAAGCATCCACAAAACACAACGAACAGCTTCCCGTGGTAACTGTATCAGACTAGTGTTGAGGTTTCTCCTCACGTTGGAGGACAGTTGATGAACCAAAGCCTGAAGCAGCTGTAGAGGTGGAGCTGCTGGAGCTGTGACCTCCACCAGCCCCGTCTCCTCCACCTGTGACATGCTGCCACGGCCAGACCTCCTCCACAAGCATACTGGTGCAACCAAACCCTCTCCCTCAACCCCCCCCCCCCTTAGCTCCAGACCCTCTCCCTCAACCCCCCCTCAGCCCCAGACCCTCTCCCTCAACCCCCCCTCTCCCTCACAGATGCACCTTGTTGTCATCCTCTCTCACCATGTGTGTGTGTGTGTGTCGTTCTCCCTCAGGTGGTGTTCAGTAGACTCTGCAGCCCGTGTGACATCAAGGAGCTGTTCTGCACAGCCCTGGGTGTGTCAAGGTAAAACACACACACACACACACACACACACACACACACACACACACACACACACACATACACACTATGGAGGGTAGAACGAATCACAATTATTACAAAAAGAAGAATGTATCTCAGAGGACATACCTGTGTGTGTGTGTGTGTGTGTGTGTGTGTCGTGTGATGTTGTGTGTCATTAGTTCACACACACACTCACACATGTGACTCCTGGCCTCTCCATTAAAGGTGAAGTGCAATCCAACCGGCCGACACGTTTTCTTCCCACAGCTCCCATCATCATTCTGAAGGAACTGATTGGTCGTATTAAATTAGTTAATGTCTGTTTATTAAATCAACAAGTCTGCTCCATCTCTCTGTGTGCCGAGTTAACACGGACATCTTGAACGCCAACATGTATTGAAACTGAATATTTATCGAGATGAAACCACGTTGTGAATTTTGGAAATAATTATGTCAACATTTTGACTTTTTAAAAACATGTTTGGATGACATGGGAAATAAATCCACCACTGGCCTCTAATTCTTTAAATATAATGCTCTTCACCACGGTTACGGGCACTAGCCTTATCTTCTCTCCCCTCCGTGTTCAATGTTAGCCCTGCACACGCGACGGATATTAATGTTAATTAATAACTAGTGTGGCCTCATCTTTATCTGGAACTCTACAGAATGAATACACATGCACACAGCTGTTGGTTTACTGTAATCACAACTTCAGTCCGTTGCCCTCAGACGGATCATCTTTACCGGTAACAACAGAGGCGTGAAGCGGCTGCATTGAACACCTGGAAACACCAGATTATATTATGTTGTTACAGCCTTGGATGATGACAGAGGTGTTAACTTTCATAATAAACATTCAACCCAGTTACCCTGCAGTTTACGAGCTGCTGTGCGGAGGCGACCTTTGCTCACTCTTGTATCCATTATTTGGGCTTTTTACAAGTGCAACACTAATAGGAATGTAATCTTGATTCCACGTGTCCCCTCAGCTTCACAGAGGGGTCCTGTGGGTGGGATGATGGCCTTTCAGGAGAAGTTTATACATATCTCAACTGAAGGCCTAAATGAGAAGATCCAGACCGTTTCAATGCAATATGTCATATTTTTTTAATCGTTTATATCATTTTATTATCCATCCATCTGCGACCCCAACCCAGATTAAGCGGATGACAATAGATGGATGGATTATATACATTATATAATGTTGACGTGTTGAAGCGATTGGACCTGTGTCCTCGTATTGTATTGTATTGTATTTTATATATTGTTGTTGTATTTGTGTTTGAGTTTTATGGACTCATGAGTCTGGAATATATATATATATATATTTATTTATATATATTTATTTATCATCATCATCACCCTCATGTCGTCCCTGTAACTCAACCAGACTTCATCCTGTCCATGGATCACATGTCAAACTTTCCTCTGTGGACATTGAAGACATATTATATGTTATTATATTTTATTTCCCTCAGCATTGCTCCTCCTGCACATGTAAAGCTCATACATGTGGACATTGTTATAATCTTTCTCTGCCGTGTCGGTGCTCCATTAGGAGAAGCGTCTGGGTAGTAAAGCATAACAACTGCAGCGGGCGGGGGCCTTAACTGAAGAAGAACTATATAAAGTCTGAGAGTTTCACTACCAGTAGTCGGTGGATTTAATGGCCTCACTTTATTTTTATGGGATTCCGGTGAGTCTAGATTTCTGTTTGATTGCTTGATACATCAAGATTTAAAGCTCTTGAGAAACTAGAGAGAGAACCAAAGCTCAGTGTTGCCAACTACTGAGAGCTGCTTGCAGCACCAAACAGTGATACATCTGAAGGGAAAAGGTCGCCGAGTCAGCAACACTGACAGCCTCGACCTCCCAAATTATCATCATGACCAGCGATTGATTTGATGGGGGGCTCGAGGGCTATTTCCCCCCTCTGGTCTCTATGCAGGCCTCTGCTTAATTATTATTAATTAGTTCCATTTATAATGTCGACCCCCTTCATAGTGATTAAAGCTACTTCACCAATACACCGTATAACACCTACAATCAGAATGTCTTCAAACTGTATGTGAGTAAAGTACTTCAACATGAAACTGGACTTCCAGGATTCAGACTTGTAGGACCAGATGTATCGCTTCGACCGGGGGTGTGGCCTCTTTCCTGGGATGTGGGTAGAAGAGGTAGATGGCCCCCGTCCAGGAAATCAGAACAAGAAGACAGAAGTCGTTCGTCAGAGCGTTTGTTTCCTCACACTGTAGCTCGTTGTTGGTTCACCAGGATGTTTGAACAACCTACTGACGGTTCTCGTCTTCATGCAGGAACACCAACCTGTCCCTGCTGGACTCTTCTGGAGCGATGGTGTCCATCGACCCCACCATGCCACACAACACTGACAGGTATTGCATCACATCTGCATCACACTGATTGTTCAGTCCACCTGCTCGCTGTGACGCGTTCACTGACTGTGTGTAGTTCCCAGCGTCCTGGTTAGCTGTCAACATATCGCTACAATGAGCTGCCATGAACGGTGATGTCTGAGTTCACCTGGAGGACTCGTTCAATGACTCATTGTGGATTGTTCTGCTTCGAAGGGGCGCTGCTCACAATGGTTTTTGAACCAGCCATAGAAATACTCAAATGTACTTTCGGTTGCTGCGTAAAAAGAGAAGCTGGAGGGCTGGACGGTGGGGGATCGTAGAATACTGAGGGCCCTCTGGAGGATGGACAGGAGGCATGAAAGATCGCTGGTCCCAAGAGACTCGACCCCCAGGAGACTCGGCCCCAGGAGACTCGGTCCCAGGAGACTCGGTCCCAGGAGACTCGGTCCCAGGAGACTCGGTCCCAGGAGACTCGGTCCCAGGAGACTCGGTCCCAGGAGACTCGGCCCCAGGAGACTCGGCCCCAGGAGACTCGGTCCCAGGAGACTCGGTCTCAGAAGACTCGGCCCCAGGAGACTCGGTCTCAGAAGACTCGGCCCCAAAAGACTCGGTCCCAGGAGACTCGGCCCCAGGAGACTCGGCCCCAGGAGACTCAGACCCAAAAGACTCGGCCCCAGGAGACTCGGCCCCAGGAGACTCGGCCCCAGGAGACTCAGACCCAAAAGACTCTGCCCCAGGAGACTCGGCCTCAGAAGACTCAGCCTCAGAAGACTCGGCCACAAAAGACTCGGCCCAAGAAACTTGGCCCCAAAAGACTCGGGCCCAGGAACTCGGCCCCAAAATACTCGGCCCCAGGAGACTCGGCCCCAGGAGACTCGGCCTAAGGAGACTCAGCCCCAGAAGATACACCCCCACGAGACTCGCTCTCAGAAGACTCGGCCCCAAGAGACTCTGCCCCAAAAGACTCGGCCCCAGAAGATTCATCCCCAGGAGACTCGAACTCCGGAGACTCGGCCCCAAAAGTCTCGGTCCCAGGAGATTTGGCCCCAAAAAACTCGGCCCAGGAGCCTCGGCCTCAAGAAACTCGGCCTAAGGAGTTTCGGCCCCAAAAGACTCTCGGCCACAGGAGATTTGGCCCCAAAAGACTCGGCCCCAGGAGACTCGGCCTCAGGAAACTCGGCCTAAGGAGATTCGGCCCCAAAAGACTCGGCCCCAGAAGATACACCCCCAGGAGACTCGGCCTCAGAAGACTGGGCCCCAAGATACTCGGCCCCAGGAGACTCGGCCCCAAAAGACTCGGCCCCATGAGACTCGGCCCCAGGAGACTCAACCTCAGGAGACTTGCCCCCAGGAGACTGGGCCCCAAAAGTCTCGACCCCAAGAGACTCGGGCAACTGAAGCTAAGGATTAGACTCTGGCAATACTGGAAGACGGCCATGGAGACGGGACCCTATTGGGGACCCTAGTGTAGAATGGCAATGAAGATGGGCCCCCCCCTCTGGAGCACTGAGACTGGAGGCCGTGGATGGCAGCTGGTGGAACCAGGAGACTGGGCACCACAGGTACTGGGAGCTGGAGGAAGTGCATCAGAGGATCAGAGCGGCGAGCTCCCCACGATGTCGATGTTTGCTCCTCACTCAGCGGCTCACGCAGGAAGACCTCGATGCAGACAGACAGACGAAGACCGAACAAACAAGGAAACGGAGCGCGTCGTCAACGAAGGATACATTATTTATATTCCATCGCCTGTATTGAGCAATGACGAATGTTATAAATATGCATACTCTCATGTTTTTGAAAGCAAATATTTTCATTTCAAGGACTTCTTAATAAGATGTACAATACATAACAGACCAATTAAATTCAGTTATTTTGTATAGCCCAATATCACAGTATTACACATTCCTTTCAGAGGGCTTTACAACATGTAGACATAGACATCCGTGACCTTTGACCTCACATCGGATCAGGAACAACTTCCAAGAAATAGAAGAAAACCTTTCAGGGGGTAAAAAGGTCAGAACCCTTCAGAGGGGGGGGGTGACTGTAGCTCAGTGGGGCAAGGGGGTCGTCCTGCAACCCCAAGGTTGCTGGTTCGATCCCCGCTCTCCCCATTAGTTGCAAGTCGAAGTGTCCTTGAGCAAGGCACTGAACCCCCAGCTGCTTCCTGGGTGCATCACTGCAGCCCACTGCTCCTCAATAACTATGGAGGGGTTACATGCAGAGAACATGTGTACCTGCACTTACATCCAATATCTCTCCAGGATGGACAGAAGAATAGATGTCATGTGACCAGATGACCAGAGTTACATAAATATGAATACACACCACATATCTGGACCAGGGGAGGAGCCTCTGGGCGCAGAGCTCCCAACCTCCCACCGCAGCTCCAATGTGGGTCTGCCTGCTGGTCTCTGCTGGTCTCTACTGGTCTCTGCTGGTCTCTACTGGAGTATGAGCTGGAGTCTGAGCTGAAGGAGTTTCTGGTCAACCTGCAAGACTTCGTCTGATGTTGTGTAGAATCGACCCCAGTGGCACGCATAAAGAATAACGATATATAGAAATAGAAAATGCTCTTGCTAACAGTCTGGAGGTCTTCAAGCTGCTCCGCCTCCTGAGTCTTCATCCTGAACCACCTTCAGGGGGGACAGTCATCATGATCATGTTTACCAGAAGACAACATGGACAAGTCTCTTTCACTCATGATGCCCATGATTGTTTTACATGAGAGCTTTGAGAGGATGCTACCGCCTCATGTGGAAACAGGTGCATGCTGGTCCACCAAAAGGTTTAAGGCACCTTGTAGGTCGTCTTATCCAAAGACGACACATCGGTCTCATTTCGTGTGTGTGTGTGTGTGTGTGTGTGTGTGTGTGTGTGTGTGTGTGTGTGTGTGTGTGTGTGTGTGTGTGTGTGTGTGTGTGTGTGTGTGTGTGTGTGTGTGTGTGTGTGTGTGTGTGTGTGTGTGTGTGTGTGTGTGTGTGTGTGGTGTCCTTGAGGGAAAAGCTGTCTTTGTCAGTAGCACATTGCTACTGTCAATCTCCCTGCCTGTAGATTATCACCTGGCAGATTCATCCAGACTGATGACCTCACGGCGTCATCATGTGACCTCACTCTAACACTCCCTCGCCAGCTGAAGCCTTTCATCTGACGTCTCCCGGCCTGTTTACCCGGCTCAGCGTCACAGAGTGCTGCTCAGTTCTCTGAAACCCTTTATTGGAGTGTTTGGTAATCTTCCTTGTAAACAGTGTGTGTGTGTGTGTGTGTGTGTGTGTGTGTGTGTGTGTGTGTGTCTCTGTTCCCACTTGAATTAGTGGAAGGAAGAGCACAGGCGGTGAATCTATGTTCACAGCTCCTCCTGCTCTCAGACTCACCTGTGTGTGTTTCCGATTGTGTTGAAGGTCACCGTATCGAGTGGTGCCGATCACTGGAGGACTGGCTGGTGAGTACACACACACACACACACACACACACACACACACACACACACACACACACACACACACACACACACACACACACACACACACACACACAAACATCTAGAAAAAGCTCCCGATCGCATGTGTGGAAGAAGGTCAATGTGGAGGATGTAACCAGGAACCATGGTGATAAAACTCTTAAATATTCATAATTGCTATCAAATCCCTGGAGGTGTGAGATTTTCAGATGGTACGTCGGTGTTGTTTGGGAGCGGTGGGATCAGAAGGAAAAGTATTGATGTACAGAGACAATACTTTCATACAAGTGAACACTAAACTGACTAGTTTCAACTGCCAAACCTTCAACATTTGTAAAATGGATAATAATCAATATCACGTTATTTTTTTAAAGTCTGGTGGTATCGAGAAAATTCACAGTATTTAATTGTTTTGCATGACTGGGCCTTTTCATATAGGTTCATGGTGGCTTATATATATATATATATATATATATATATATATATTTATTTATGAAACCACTTTAAATGACCATGGGGTTCGCTTGTACAGTGAATCAATAAACACATACATCAGAATGCATTAAACGGTTGCAGAATGTTAACTATTCATATTTAGCTAACTGTGCAACATTTATTAAACGAGATATGCCCAAAATGTCATGTGATGTCATGAACTCACATGCCATGGTTGTGACAGGCATAGTGAAAGCCTCCTAGAAGGGTCCTGATGAAACAAGTGTCAGGGTCTTGATCATATTCAGCATATTCTCATGAATTGTCCTTCAATCAGAGGATCGACGGTTCAACCCCCGACTCCATCGTCAACGTGTCCTTGGGCAAGGCACTTACACTATTCCAGGCTTTCAGCCCGACCGTGTATTTTTTTTACAGTGGAGACAAAGAACAATTGATTCATACAAGATATGTATTGTCATATGCACATGTGAGAACATAATTGCACAATCACTTTCACTGACATCATACATCAGGTGACCTCAATGCATCGTGGCAAATAATGCAAGCATGGTGGTCATCTTTCAGTAAGGAGTGTGTGTGTGTGTGTGTGTGTGTGTGTGTGTGTGTGTGTGGGAGGTGGCATGTCGAGGGAGCTGTTCAGCAGCCTGCAGGTAGAAACTGTTTGTACCTCTCGTGGTTCTGGACTTCAGATTCCTGGAGCCAGAAGAGTGTGTGTGTGTGTGTGTGTGTGTGTGTGTGTGTGTGTGTGTGTGTGTGTGTGTCTGTGCTGGGGGTGTGTTCTGTCCCTGATGGTGTTGTGTGCTCTCCCGGTGACCTTGGTGGAGTAAATGTCCTGCAGTGAGGGGACGGCTGATGAAGTGTGCTTGAGTGCATTCCTTTCCTGGGCATTCCCCTCGCTGCGATCCACCGAACAGCTGGAGACGCAGAGCGTTCAATTCAGTTCATTTTGAATTACTTTCAAAGAGGAAGGTCTTAATGAGGTGACTGTGTCTGCCTCCAGGACTGAAGGTGAAGCTGGTTCCATAAAAGAGGAGGAGCTTGATACCTGAAGGCTCTGACTCCCATCCTACTTTTTAAGACTCTAGGAACCACAAGTAGCCCCGCATTTAGTGAGGCAGCTCTCTAGTGGGGCGATACGGTACTACAAGCTCCTTAAGATATGATGGAGCATCACCAATCCATGCTTTGTAGGTGCATTGTGGGTGTTATGCCACATCTCCTCAGCCGTCTTGCTCCAGGTGAGGTCCTCGCTGATGTGAGTGCTAAGGAACTTAAAGGTTTCCACCTCTGTAAAGTGCTGCACCCTCTCCCTCTTTGGGTCGATACTCATCTCCTTGGTCTTGTCTGCGTTCTGGGAGAGATTACTATCCTCCGCCTCCACCACAAGTTCCTCCACCTCTCTTCTGTTGATCATTCCAATGACCGGAGTATCATCAGCAGACTTGATGCTGCTGGTGTTTTTCTCGGAGGGTGAACAGCAGGGGACCCGGCACACAGCCCTGGGGGGTCCCTGTGCTCACAGGTCTTTAGGCGGATGGACGGTTGCCAACTGTGACTGATTGTGGTCTGCCCGACAGGAAGTTCAGCACCACGTGTCAGACCAAGAGAGTTGTTCAGAGAGTGTGTGTGGGATGAATGCTGAGGAGAAGTCCGTGAAGTGTAGTAGTCTAAGTGCGTGAGGACTGTGTGGATGAGGCTGACCGGTTCTGGCGGTACCCAGACTGCAGCAGGTCTACGGTTTCAGGGATGATCTTCTTGATGTTGGTCATGACTATTCTCTCAACGCACTTCATCACTATTGGGTTAAGATAGTCATTAAGGCAGGTCCCAGAGTTTTTCTTTGGGAGGGGCATAATGGTGGTGGACTTGAAGGAGGCCCCTACCTACCGAGCTCTGCAGGCGTATAGAGCCACACCGCTTCAGGGTGGCTATAGCCCAACGATCAGGGTTGATTTGGAGGGGGGGGGGGGGGGGGTGAGAGACGCAACCGACACCACCTGAAACCTCTCCGCACATCGGCACCAGACAGACGGTCTCCATCCCAGAGACACTCAGAGCTCCTGACTCCGGTGACACCTACAGAGGCTCCTACACTCAGATGCAGGTCTGGGAGCACCCTGGTTAACCCTTAACCTGTGCACTGTGACTGGAAAAGAAGAGCAATATGGTTAGTGCAAGTATCGTTGAAAGAAAATAGATCCACCCTATGTAGGGGTAGTTTTAAGTGTTTTCTTCATTCAGGTTCAGATATGAACAGACCAGAATAATCCTCCTAAGGTTTGAAGAGACATAGGCACTCTCCACTTTGCTCTCTACAAAGAGGAGATGTGGTATTTCTTATGAACGTGCGTTGATGCCTTGATGTTCAAATAAGTTTAATTGATGTTCATAAGAACCAGAACTTGGAGGAACTTAGGACCCAGGTGGGAAGGACGGGGAACAACGAGTTAGATGCAGAGCAGTTTGTTCTCACGTATTGTGTGTGTCTATAAACACGACACATTCCAAACTAGCTCGTTAACTTAAATAATTCATCGTGTTATACGCGTCGTATTCGAGAGTCACTCCAGGTATCTGGGTCACTTCAATAATCACAGAGATACTTTCTTTAACAACAGTCGGCATGACCTGTGACCGACTCCTTGGAATGTGAGTGACAACGTACAGACGACGACTGGCCGACAACATCTTACGCCTTCTTGTGCTGTCAGTTTATTGGCCCGCGAGTTGAACTTTGCCCACAACAGAGCAGCTCTCAGCCAATGGCAGCGAGTGGGAAGAGGAACCAGAAGTGGCTTGTTGACACATGGCGCTGTCAGCCGGCTCCTCTGCAGACGCTCTGTTGGTCACCAGGGGGAGACCTCAGGGACAAGGGCACCTCTTATTCATCTGTCCTCGTCTCACTCTTCTTACTCGTCTCACTCTTCTCACTCGTCTCACTCTTCTCACTTGTCTCACTCTTTACACTCGTCTCTCTTCTCACTTGTCTCACTCTTTACACTCGTCTCTCTTCTCACTTGTCTCACTCTTTACACTCGTCTCACTCTTCTCAATATTCTCACTCTTCTCACTCGTCTCAACCTTCTCACTCTTCTCACTCGTCTCAACCTTCTCACCCTTCACACTCTTCTAATTCTTCTCACTCTTATCACTCGTCTCTCTCTTCTCACTCTTCTCACTTGTCTCACTCTTATCACTCTTCCCACTCGTCTCACTCTTCTTACTATTCTCACTCATCGCACTCTTCTCACTCTTCTCACTCTGCCATCTGATGCTGTCCAATGTACTTACATAACCTCTGTGAGGCAGTGTGTTGATGCACAGGACCACAAGCTGCTATTGTATTTTAATTTAAATATAGTGGGCGTGTGTGTGTGTGTGTGTGTGTGTGTGTGCGCGTGCGCCTGTGTGTATGTGTGCCTATGTGTGAGTGTTAGTGTGCACACGTGTGTGCTATTGGTGGCATTGGAACATGATCTCCTGTGGTAGATCCCACATGATGAAGCGCACTGATGGGTGGTGGGTCTGTTGAAGGTGTGTATGTGTGTTTGTGTATGAGTGGGTGTGCATGTCTGTGTGTGTGTTTATGAGTGTGTGTGTGTGTGTGTGTGTAACACAGCTCCATGCGTTTCCTCTCCTCAGATAAAGAGGAACTCTTTCAGAATGTGCTGACACAGGTGGCGGAGCAGTTCTCCAGGTAAGCAGCTGCAGCCGTTCACTCACTCATCTGCTTATTGTGGAGATATTCCTTCAGCGCATTGTCTCATGTGTGTACTAACTACTGTTAGTCATCTAGTTCAATATGTTTATTTATCAGGTTGCTAAATTAGTTATTTTTAGTCAGGACAAAACCTTCATCTACAAAACACACATAAGTTGATGAAGTAGCTTTGGATTAATGCAACTATTGTTTAAAAGTATTTCACAAGCCTCAATAGATATCATATTAAGAGTTGTACACTTTTCGGACAGAATCTTCAACATCTTCACATGTGGTGTTGTGTTTTCTCCGTGAAGCAGACGCACACAGACCAGTGTTGCTAATTGTGTGTCACACACTGCCACTGGTGTGTCTGCAGTGTGTCCTATGGAGTTATGTAACAGAGTCCCATGGAATGATTTCTCAGTAGTTGCAGCTTCTGTGTTGACACTAATGGTAAATACAAACCTACACATGCTTTTTAATTTGTATTTCACCTAAAACATTTAAACTTGTATGTTCTGTGTCCATTTAAACAGAGTTCTCTCTTATTGTATTTGCTTTGTCTGTTTGTAATGTTGAGTCTTCTTGTTGCATGTCTGTTTAGTACTTGACAATGTTTAAGAGTATGATAACTATTATCACTATTAATTGTTTTAGCACCCATTGGAAAGCATAAATATTGTACAAACATTGCATATGTCATCTTAAGTTTTTAGGTTGGTATCATCTGATCTCTTGAGAGAAAGGCTTTTATTAATGTGCAGGATGTGCACATAATGTGTCCATTATCAAATAAACCAAAGGAAAAAAAGAAATATATATATTCAATGCCAAAATCAGGTTGTAAATATCTACAGGACATACATGTGGATGTTCCGGGTTATTTTTGTGTCATAGACGGATTCAGATTCATACTGTGAACTCATTTCTCCTCCTCAGGGCGTTCAAGATCACCGAGCTGAAGACTGAGGTCACCAACCGCCTCGCCATGTTGGAGAAGAGAGTAGAACGTAAGTCTGACACATGTATGTATATATATATATATATATATATATATATAATATTTATATGCTCACAGACATCATAAACATTTGTTTTCTTATCTCAAATTAATAAAGTGTATTTACAGTTTTTTTTATTTACATTTTTTTATTTAAATTTTAATTTAACCAAGTGAGTCCCATTGAGATTAAAAATCTCTTTTTCGAGGGTGACCTGGACAAGAACATAATAAACACTTTTTTTATTCCCTAAATTGTGTTTGGAGATTAATGGATGGGTTTGATTCATCACTGAATCACATTGGACATTATTATATCAGTCATTTACAAATAAACTGATAAGCACCTGTTCCTGAGTGTTGAAAGTGCAGAGAGAGAGGATGTGGGCACAGGGGGAGGAGCCTGACGCCACTCTGGTTCTGTGGTACGCCTCCTAACAGAACTTTTGACACTCATGTTGTGGATGCAGGTCAATGCACAAGCATCTCAGTAAGATGCAGATAAACAAGCATTAAACAAGCAGGGTTTATACGGTCATGCATGGAAAATCTGGGAAAGTCATGGAGTTTGTAAATGGTTATTTCCAGGCCTGGAAAAGTCCTGAAAAATGTGTCATACTTTACCTCAGTGACTCAGTGGCACTCACAGTAAAACAGTCAGTAAACACACTGACCGTCTGCTCAGGAAGCCGTGCTTCATAGAGAAGGTTTACAGATTAACGTAGGAGAGGTTTACAGATTGTTTTATAGATTGATTTAGGAGAGGTTTATAGCGTGTTGTTAAGCGCTAACATCTGAGGCTTGAGCTCACTTTAGCTCACGTTAGCTCACTTTAGCTTATGTTAGCTCACTTTTAGCTCACTTTAGCTCATGTTAGTTTACTTTAGCTCACTTTTAGCTCACATTAGCTCACTTTAGCTCATGTTAGTTTACTTTAGCTCATATTTAGCTCACTTTTAGCTCACTTTAGCTCATGTTAGTTTACTTTAGCTCACGTTAGCTCACTTTTAGCTCATGTTTAGCTCACTTTTAGCTCACTTTAGCTCATGTTAGTTTACTTTAGCTCATATTTAGCTCACTTTAGCTCATGTTAGTTTACATTAGCTCACGTTAGCTCACTTTTAGCTCACTTTAGCTCATGTTAGTTTACTTTAGCTCATATCTAGCTCACTTTAGCTCACGTTAGCTCACGTTTAGCTCGCCTTAGCTCACTTTAGCTCACGTTAGCTCACTTCAGCTCACTTTAGCTCACTTAAGCTCACTTTAGCTCATATTCAGCTAACTTTAGCTCCCGTTAGCGCTGAATGAGCTCTTTAGCTCTACAGATACAGTGGCAGGACTACTGCACAGTGCGGTAGTGACTGGTGTGCGCGGTGGAGATTGACCCTCATGCCTCAAGCGCATGTTGTCTGGACCTGTGCTCCTCCACAGTTTACGAGGCGGTGATTAGATAAGTCACAGTTATGTGGTCTGTCACCTCCAGAGGCTGTTGACCTCCGGCTGTTATTAGCTCCTGAACATTGAGCACATTTGAACCCGTCTAGAGCCAGAAGAGACGTGTCATCTTCATCGACCTCCCCCCTCCTCCTCCTCGTCTGATGAGCATTATCTATTGCAGTTTGTTGGCATTTCAATCACTGCTCACTTTGCTGTGGAAGTTTGCCTGTTTTTAGTTCTACCTGCATCTTGGCACTCAATAAAGACATATCAGCTATCTCAAGATAAAAGCCAGCTATAAAATATGATCAATGAAGGTTGCGATAGCCAGGCTGCCACCATGTTTGGTTATAATACAGATCTCAGTGTTCTCAACAGGTCAGCAGCTGTAGTAATTACCCATAGGAACATTTAATCAGTGATAGTTTAGCAATCATTACATCCTTTCCAGCGAGGCTGTGATTAAAGGTCAAGTAGAAATATGTAAGTTGTCCATCCAGTCAGTTGTTCACACTCTCAGATTGTTCAACGCTCACTAGACGGGGTCAATTTAATGCCACGATTATCCTGAACTCATAATATCCCATAATATTAGTTTGCATATGCTCAGTAGCGATGCACAGATGACGTAGTGAGTGATATGTATTGTAGTTATTAATGAGCTGATTATTTATAAGATAACATCTGATTGATGCATACTCTTGCATAATCACCAATACCTGATCAATCATTGTAGGCATTTACAGTCCTATATAATATAATCATACTGTACACAACACCAATGGTGCAGAGTTGATGGTACTGGTCAGTGAGGAACATGAAACCAAGGCTGGACTCGCATGTACGTATGTACATAGAGCTGTTATTTGATGAAACTTATCAATACTGCTGTTAAAAGCACTTTTTTAAAACAAATTCATTAAATTGTCGTTGAAAATGGCTCAAAACACGTCAACGGTTTACATCAGCCGTAATGTTGAGATGAAGTCGACTGTTTTGGACCAATCATAATTAATTAATAGAACGGCAACGCCTCTCTTGTCAGACCCCTCCTCCTCTCTGGTCAGACCCCTCCTCTTCTCTAGTCAGACCCCTCCTCCTCCTCTCAGGTCAGACCCCTCCTCCTCCTCTCAGGTCAGACCCCTCCTCCTCCTCTCTGGTCAGATCCCTCCTCCTCTTCTCTAGTCAGACCCCTCCTCCTCTCTAGTCAGACCCCTCCTCCTCTTTGGTCAGACCCCTCCTCCTCTCTGATCAGACCCCCCCCTCCTCCTCTCTGGTTAGACCCCTCCTCCTCTCTCCCAAAGTCTGTGGTCACCATGTCGTTAACCACAGTGCAGCCTAACAATCACACACGTGAATGCACTGGGCTCTTTGCACACTCATCCTCACCGCCTGCCAGTAAGCGGCGCTCGGCTGTAGCAGCCTCGGTGTTGGCAACAAGACATGAAGTAACACGTCGTTATTTGTATGTAGCACATTGTTATGATCAGCATGTGATCCACGTCTCCAGTAGATATAATAAAACCCACATGCCTAGAGATCCCTTCAGATAGGGACACGTCCTCTAATCTTACGCTGCGTTCATTATTTCATGAATTATTCGCACGAGTAGATCCTATAAGCAAAGTCAAAGTACAGACGCGAATGGTTGCGATTGAGGCAAATTTTCACCGGGCGGCACAAACAACTTTTGGCAAGTTGCGATCAGCGAATCAGCGTTGAGCTGCTCCTCCGGAGATGAATCAAACTGCTGCTCTGGTGGAGCTGAAGAGACAGTTATTCAGACATAGAGGTGAAAGTCACCGAGCTGTGTGAGCCTACGGGGATGTTATGAATACATACATATATATACACATATTCTTAATGTTATGAACCTAAACACGAGGGTGTTGGATGTTCAGCCGTGTGTGGGATGTCCTCAACAAGTATAAATCAGAACTTGTGGTTAGTTATTCACGGTTGATGAAGGACATGTTTCCACGGATCAAAGCCACAGAGATAAGCCCCGCCCCTTCGAAGCGAATGACGTGAAAAGCCACAAATAGTCAAGCGAGTAAACTCACGTGAGTGAAGCGTTGATAACATTCCCAACACTTTCGGTGTGAACACAGCATCAGTGATAATTGAATGCAAGGCGCCGGCGGTCAGCGGGTGTCGTCGTCCTGCCGCCGTTGGGTGCAGCGCCAGTGTTCTGTCTGCAGTGGCTCAGCACGCACACAGAGCATTGTGCACTAAGAAGACACCCACCGGAACCCTGTAAAGGGGTATTATAGATTTTGAAATGGGGTTGTATGAGATACTTATCCACGGTCAGTGAAGTACCGATACCATCAGTTCACGGAGACAAAACCATGTACTGCTGGATTTGATTTGGTGATTCTGGACCAAACCTTTAAAACAAGTCTAACAATAACATGGACTAACCGATTGAGCTCCCACGAGGCCAAAGGATTGTTTATGTCAAAGGAGTCCGGTGGATTTGAAGCTTCAGTTCCCCGTCAGGAAGGGTCGGCCAACAGCACATATTCTAAATAGAACGTTTACCTAAACCAGTGGTTCTCACTACTAGAGGCTGGCAGAGGAATAAAGTGTCTAGTCAGAGAGCGTAATCTCCCTTTAATTTACAATGAGCATGAATACCTCATCAGTATGTGTGTGGTTGTGTGTGTGTGTCTGTGTGGGCTGTGTGTGTGTATGGGGGTTGTGTGTGTGTGTGTGTGTATGGGGGCTGTGTGTGTGTGTTGTGTGTGTGTGGGCTGTGTGTGTGTGTGTGGGCTGTGTGTGCATCATGCGTCCCCCCAGACGTATTTTAGCATGAATGTACAAACACAAGATTACACTTGCAGCCTTTCTGGCTGACGTCTCCTTCTGAGCATCCCCCCCCACACACACACACTGCATGTGTTTTGCCACGTGATGCAGCTGCAGCCCCCCCCCCCCCCTTCCGCTGACCCCTTCAGTCACCATGACAACATCGTGGTGGTTATCCCAACTTCGCTCTTCTTGGGAAGCAGTGGGGTCTTAAACTGCCCGACAGGTGTGTGGTCTTCGCACAGGATTGGGTTGAGAAGTTTAAACTCAAATGCTGTTTGATGTGTTGAAACTGAAATGTATTAGAGACAGTGACTTGTTTCCAAAAACATTTACCGATTAAAAAAACACAACTAAAAGGATCATAATTAGGTTTCTCATATACAACAACCAATTAAACACAATTATATGATGCGTTCTCAGAAAAGTAAATTCACAACACATTCTAGATCCTGTTGTGACCAATTCAATTAAAATCACCACTTGTGATTTAAACTGGGATCTTCCCAAAAATTCAGACTTTTTTTTCTCCACTTAAAGGGGACATATTATGAAAATTCCACTTAAGTGCTTCTATACGTTAATGTGGGTATCTGGCATGTCTCCCAAAACACAAACTCTCGAAAAAACAACTCACACGGCTTGTTGTTCTTGTCAGAAACGATACGCTGGAGTGCGTCGAATGGGATCACGATCTAATTCTACGTAGTTCTCGAACCATGCCCATGTAGGGAGTCTGGCTCCGCCCCCCCACTACCACATAAACACCAGGGGTGGCTGCTGATTACAGTGAACTTTTTTTTTCTTGCGCGGCAGAGTTCGCGCAAGAAGGTGGACCCTAAGGGAGATACCATTTCCAAAAGTGTAAGGGGTAAATACTAGTTTGTGAAAACCCTTGTGAAAAGACCCTCCGGTCACCCTAACTTATGGTGCCAGAAGTTAGGGTGGTCAGGGTGACCAGACGTCCTCTTTTTCCCGGACATGTCTTGTTTTTGAGACCTAAAAAATGCGTCCAGCAGGGATTCCAAAAAAGTCCCGGATTTTGCTTCGTCGGATATTTGTGTTTCTCTGGGTTTTCACAAACTAGTATTTACCCCTTACACGTTTTGGAAATGGTATCTCCCGAGCTCTGGCGGGAGCTCTATAGTATAGAGAGCAGTCATTGTTTAACCGATCTCAGGGTTGCCAGATACACGATAATTACCCTCTAAATAATACAACCATTTTGAGCCTTTGGTACGATACTTCACCATCTCCAACCTGGCAACCCGGAGCAGGTCAATCTGTGGGGAGGTGTTTCTGACAGGGTACAAAGGCTGTTTGAAATGATTCTAGTGGTATTTTGACCATTATATGTTACAAACATTACATTAAGACCCCAAGGAACCAGATCAACTAGTGGAAAGATGGGCATAATATGTCCCCTTTATATGATTTTCCATCTTGAAATGGATTTCTTCCACCAGCTAACTGACGATACTGCAGACGTAGTTCCACATATGACACACAGCCACTTCACACAAGCGCGCCAATTGCCTGGATACCTGGGTGCTATGGCAACGGTGTGGCGCCCACGCTTCCGTCTTCTCATGACTTTGGTCGCCATGGTCACCTATTCTCACGGAGGCTGCAGAGATGACCTTTTCTGATTCAGCATAAAGAGATGCGTGAGAGCGGCACGACGTGCAATCAGATGACAGCGTATTTACATGTATGCATTGGTTAAACTCATTTGGCGGACATTAATACTTTTAATTCTGTATTATAATTCCCATCTCCAACAACTGTATCGACTCGTCGCCTCACCTCTCGTTTCATCTGTATTTGAACAGGAAATAGACAAATTTAGCGATTTTGACTATCACATGTTCGAAATTAGTCATACATAAAGATCGGTGGACAAATACTAATATAAATTTGATGTTATCATTATTTATTTGTTTACTTGTCATGATGACAAGTGAGGCTCTTACTCACCTGCCTCCCCTGACCGCACGTCCCTGGTCGGGGACTAGGAAGCAAGAAATCTGATCTTCTGATCATGTCATTTTGGGAATATTGGCCCCGTATAAAGATCCCATTTCTTTTGCTCGATTGGAGGCCTTTGCCTGTAGAGACCGTCTACTGGCTCCAGGCTAGCGGAAACCAAGTGTTACTTGTGAGTCCTGTTCATCCTGACTGCTGCAGGCTCAGTGCTTTCATATAGTGTGCACCTCTTACACCACCCTCTTACACAAGGCCACATTTTGCTTATACTTATTTGATCCATCAATGCAAAGGACCTGTTCTATAGTTGTTATCGATTCTTTGTTTGTGCATAACTTAACAAAAGGTCCTCGGCAGAGGAAGGTCTACAGGGATGAAAGGAAATCAAATTCTGTCTAACATACAGACGTAGTCTCTGTGAAGTCAATCGTAGGTTCCTGAAGCGCTGCTGTGTAGTTCTGCTTTGTTGTTTGATTGACCAGCACAATGAATAAACATGGAATGCCAAAAACAAACAAAAGTGAACAAAATAATGAATCTGATCGAAAGAGGTCAATTAAACAAATACCTCATCTTAAGCCTGAGTTCAATGACCCACAGACACTCTGGCCAGTGTAATATGTCTGCAGCTACAAACGGTTTTAAGAGGTGATGGTTTGAAAAGTTGGTCAATAAGACTGATGGGGTTTTAATAAGAATGACTCTCTCTGTCTACAGTGGAAGGGATGAAGGTGGTGGAGATTGAGAAATGTCGCAAAGACATCAAGAAGCTCCGCGAGGAGATGGCCTCCAGAAACAACAGGTAACAGCAGGTCCAGAGCTCCGCCCCCTTCAGTAGGACCGATGGAGTCCTCTGATCAGTGAGAGAGACGGCTCATCTCGATTAATGCTACCTCAGACCCAAGGTCTGTCTGGGGATCTGCTTCACTTTATAAACGAATACGCAGAGCAGTTTTATTTGATGTTCTCAATGACACGTATTACATTAAGTTTAATTGAATGAGTGTGACTTTTCATGGCAGTGATGTTGAAAACAGTAACCGACCTCTTGAAACGATCACATGACATTTACCTCAACAACTGTTACCAGACCTGGATGTATGAAGTTACCTGGAGGCGGCTTACCGACCATTCAGATGAAAGTTGTTCAGTGGCGCAAAAGAAGTTTGACTTCTGAACTTCTGTCACATCAAAGCCATTGTTCCCTCACTAGTTATTTTGCACATTCAAATGGTGACCAGGACCAACCGCCGGGTACCACCAGTAACATGCATGACTCACATTTCTCACTTTGATTATACCAAGTACCAAATGACGAGTTTGGAGCAACGTTAGTACCCTGAAACTAAGTAACTGAGTCGTGAGCCTGATCCAAGTTCATCAAACACATGGAAACTGGACTGTCAAACTTGGTTTATATATATATATATATATATATATATATATATATATATATATATACATACATACATCCCCCGTAGGCTCTCACAGCTCGGTGACTTCCACCTCTACGTCTGAATGTCTCTTCAGCTCCACTAGAGCAGCAGTTAGATTCATTATCGGAGGAGCAGCTCTACTCTGATTGGCTCTCACAGCTCAGCGAGTTGAGGCGAATATTCGCAACGTCTAATTTGCGTCAGATGCGGCGCCCGGCGGAGATTTGCGTCTATCTTAACCATTGGCGTCTGTACGTTGACTCTGCTTTAGCTCTACTCACGGACAATTCGCAACTCTTTTTGTGTGAACGCACCTTTAGGCCTATCTCCCATTAGTGAGACGTCTGACCCTGATGAGTAGCACACAACGGACCTATCAAGGGACTGATGGAGGTGTCCAGGTGGGGGGTCCGAGCAGCCCCCAGGCTGGGGCCCAACTCGAGAGCTGTGTGATAACAGCTTCTGCCTCCATTCACCCATCCGCTGTAATATGTTGGATTCATGAGGATGTGTATTTACATTCCATACCATGATCACAAAACATGATCCTATCTATCGTCATGGGGCGCCGGAGCCGATCCCAGCTGGACAGGTTCACCCTGGACAACATCGAGAATTATGAAAAAGTGTCAAACCGACCGGAAACGTCCCGACACCGCGGGAGTGCCTACTTAAATCCCCAGGGGTCACGGACCCCCTCTAGAGGACCTCTGGTCTAGGCTGTTCTGGTACCAAGTACAATTATGAACCACCCTCTGTTTGTGATGGCTGATACACGAATGGCGCAGAAGTCTAATAACAAGGCACCACTCGGGGCAGCCATTCCTCCCAATCGCCTCCTCCAGGTTTCTAAGCCACGCCCCCTGAGCGTTGAAGTCCCTCAGCAGAATAATAGAGTTCTCAGGACCCCGATCACAGACTTTTTTAGGACCGCATACTCCAAAGATCTTGGACGTGCAAACCCCTCCCCCACATTAGGGAGCGGCTGTAGCTCAGTGGGGTAAGGGGGTCGTCCTACAACCCTAAGGTCGTCGGTTCCATCCCCGCTCTCCCCATTAGTTGCAAGTCGAAGTGTCCTTGAGCAAGGCACTGAACCCCCAGTTGCATCACTGCGGCCCACTGCTCCTTAATAACTATGGAGGGGTTAAATGCAGAGAACATGTGTACCTGTAGTCTGTGCAATGACAAGAGATTGAATCCAATCCAATTAGGTGGAGATTCACTGATTAAAGTGTAACATACAGTATATCTATGTAATATTACCATGTTATAAGTAGTATAACTAATACTTGCATTGCTATTTCCTCATATGTATTTTTTCAGTAACTACCTCGACGACAATAAGAAGCTCACCCCTCGCAGAGACGTGCCCTCCTACCCCAAGGTAAGGGGTCCTCCCCGTGCTGTGTGTGTCTGTCGGGGGTCTCTTGAGGTCTGGGACTCCAGGAACCACACGGAACACGTGGATGTTCTCCAACTTCAGTTTAGCTGGAACAGTAGATGTAGTTGGCAGGTTGAGCAGACGTGGATCAGGTGCCAGTTCCCAGAAGTCAGTCGGTACAGGTCAATAAAGCCATGACATATTTTTTGTCGGCCAACCCGTTAGTTAGCATTGTTTCCCTTGGCAACGACAGCCAATGGGATTCGCCATTGGATTCTGGATTACTGCAGAAAATGTTAAACAAATGTTCGTGATACGGTTTTTTGATGATGTGTGTACAACACTCATGTGAGGCTATAAAGGAACTCTTCAGTTTATTCATAACCTTCTGCAATCACTGCGCGATGCAGAGTGTACCCGACGGGGCTGTGAACGAGACGAGCCTCATTCAGTCACCTGTTGACAAACATCTCTTTACAGGCAAGTTACATCTCCAGAATTCAAAAGTGATGCATTTTATTTCATAACTAAAATCCATTTCTTCGTTACACATTGACTTTGAGATGAGTAAACGCCTCACGTCAGCCCTCACGGTGAGATACCCCCTCTCTTTAGTGGGGTTCAACAGAGATGAAGGGAAAGGAACCCGCCGCTGGTATACGTTGGTGTACATGAACGTGGCGGTGTGTTGGGGTGCGGAGGCGGACGGGGTTAACTACGCGCTCTGTTGCCTGCAGTACATGCTGTCTGAACAGACCATAGACGCCCTCAAAAAGCCCGCCTTCGACGTCTGGCTGTGGGAGGCCAACGAGGTAAGCCTGAGAGCTGGACCCGTCTCACCTGCCCTCTCTTCTCTCCTCTCCTTGTGCCCCCTGTCTCCCTGTCTCTTCTGCTGCCCTGTGTGTGTGTGTGTGTGTAGTACCATCTGTCTAAGGAGACAGTAGAAGCTCTTAGATTGCCTACATTCGATGCTTGGCAGTCGGAGCCTAACGAGGTGAGACTCTGACTAATCCACTGATGCATTTTTTTTTTTCATCAAGGACAATTTAATAACTGTTCATGAATAATATGATCAATCAGTGAATATATATGTTATTTATAATGTAGTCAGTGTTCAATATGATGTCATTAATGGTGAAACACGGTGGCTTCAAGAAGGGGAGAACCCCAACGTGTTCCAGTAGACGGACCGCTGTGACGGTCACACGGGGCCCACCAGGTCACCGGGGTCATCGGGGTCAGCTGGCCTGGAGCCTCTGGCCTGCAGCAGGCCTCAGAGGTCTGGGGACACCACTTCTTTATAACTCCACGCCTCCAGATTGTGTGACTCTATTGTCGTCTTCAGACCCAAATGATGCCGACTCACGTGACTTCACTTCAGGACATTTTTCTCACACTGGTCCCTCTGAAGACTCTCAATGTATTTGTTTCTCCTCATGCAGTAAAGAACTGTAAACACACTTTGATATGAACATTCACTTCCATTCATCCATTCATCCATCCATCCATTCATCCATCCCAGGGTTCGTACGGTCATGGAAAACCTGGAAAAGTCATGGAATTTTTAAATGGTCATTTCCAGGCCTAGAAAAAACTTAAATCACAAAAGTTTGGGAAAAGTCATGGAAATGTGTTATAATCGCATGTTCATTTACGCCGAAATAATTAATATGTTTTTTAAAGAAAGATGCTCAAAAAATAAGCCGGCATACGCTCTCAATACGCAAAATGTTCAACATTTCTCATGTTTTTACCGAGATTTCAGTTTGGTCATGGACATTTGGTTTAAATTCATGGAAAAGTCATGGAAAAATCCTGGAAATCCATTGGTCAAAATGTGTAAGAACCCTGCATCCATTTACTGCCGCTTACTGGGGGCATTAGCGTAGTAGTGTCCAGCACAGCGGCATCTTCCAGCTCCTGGACGACCTTCAAAGGGAGGCGCTCCCCATGAGCCGCCTGTCTGTCTGTGCCTCTGACTCCTCTGTCTGTGCCTCTGACTCCTCTGTCTGATTAATTCAAGATGATCTCTGAGAAGTGCTTTGCTTGCTTTTCCTTCTTTTCCTTTCCTCACTTCCATCTCACTGCCCATGCCGTCATGTGCTCGAGCTGAGCAGTGATCAGAGTCAAGGCCACGCCCCTGTGGCTCAGAGAGCAGCCTCCTCCAATCAGAGGGCGGCATGAGAAACCTCAAGATATCTTCATGTCTCAATGTAGACAGACACATCAATGTAGACACATCAATGTAGACACATCAATGTAGACACATCAATGTAGACACATCAATGTAGACACATCAATGTAGACACATCAATGTAGACACATCAATGTAGACACATCAATGTAGACACATCAATGTAGACACATCAATGTAGACAGATCAATGTAGACACATCAATGTAGACACATCAATGTAGACAGATCAATGTAGACACATCAATGTAGACACATCAATGTAGACACATCAATGTAGACACATCAATGTAGACACATCAATGTAGACACATCAATGTAGACACATCAATGTAGACACATCAATGTAGACACATCAATGTAGACAATAATGTATACAGACATATTAATGCATACAGACATATCAATGTATGCATTAATATGTATACATTAATACTGTATGTCTGTATGCATTAATATGTCTGTCTACATCAATATGTCTACATCAATAGCGCGTATCACTGCTGCTCTCCTTTGTCCTCCAGATGCTGAGCTGTCTGGAGCACATGTACCACGACCTGGGCCTGGTCACCGAGTTCAACATCAACCCCATCACGCTCAAGAGATGGCTGGTGAGGCCTGCACCCAGCACCACGCCTCCACCGGGCCCACCACAACAACGTCTACAACTACTTTACCTCTCTCTCTCCCTCTCTCTCCCTCCGTGTAGCTCTGTATTCATGACAACTATAAGAACAACCCCTTCCATAACTTCCGCCACTGCTTCTGCGTGACCCAGATGATGTACAGCATGATCTGCCTCTGCAGCCTGCAGGTGAGAAGCTCCTTACTCACTTGACTCGATGACCTTTGACCTCACACCACCTGGAAAGAATAACATGACATGTGCGTGACCACCAGACGGGCCTATTTTGTTCCGGCCCACACGCTGGTCCTAGTCATTGAAAGGTAAACATGTGTTTATCATAATGAAGTCAAGAAACGACTACGATGGTAAAGAGTCAGGAACATCGGTGATGTCATCGTTAAAGCGTGTGCGTGGTGAAGTGATGTCAGCAAACACAAAGAAAAGACCAGACCAAGGTATAAAGAGACCGGAGGCCAGGACCAGGTGCTCTGCATCCATACTCCACCTCACCCACGTCCCCGTGACACCTTCAGGGACGCGGGGCGTCGCGCTACTCATCGGGGCGTTGAGTGGTTTGAAGTGTGTCATTACAAAGTTATACCGCCGAAAGGAAGAGTTCAACATTTTGGAAAATCCACTTATTCACTTTCTTGCCAAAAGTTGGATAAGAAGATCCACCAATAGCAACGGGTTAGCAGCGCTTAGCTTAGCATAAAGCTGGGATACCTCCATACTACCACAATGGGGATAAGCGTTAATATTCTTTTAGCAGCTCTGCCTTAACTACACTTGATCGCACCGGGCAGCTGTAGAAACAACAATAAATAACCCATAATTCATCCTGTAGGATTTTAATATATTTAACTAGAGATAAAGCACCACCCCAGGTCTATGTGTGTGTGTGTGTGTGTGTTTGTGTGTGTGTGTCATCACTTTTTATGAGGATACTCCAACACTGTCCTCTTTGGTCCATAAAGGGATGTAATAAGATCCCTTTATTGAATTTAAAGTAGATATTGGCTTCATCATTTGCCGGTGCTTATGTGCGGGGCCAGACCTTCAGGAGGAGGTGCTTCCTGCTCAGCTTCAATAATACGGTGATATTGAACGTGTGCGGAGGACCAGATCACAATCGTCTGGACCCACTGAACTCGATGTGTGTGTTCAAGGGCCAAGCAAAGACGACAGGGGGCCGGGAAAGAATGAGAGGATGAGGGGATGAGGGGGTAAGGGGTGATGGGTGTGAGGATAAGAGGATGAGATGATGAGGGGATGAGAGGATGAGATGATGATGGGTGATGGGTGTGAGGATGAGAGGATGAGGGGATGAAAGGATGAGATGATGATGGGTGATGGGTGTGAGGATGAGAGGATGAGGGGATGATGGGTATGAGGATGAGGGGATGCTGGGTATGAGGATGAGAGGATGAGGGTATGATGGATGAGGGGATGAGATGATGAGGGGATGAGGGGTGTGAGGATGAGAGGATGAGGGGATGCTGGGTATGAGGATGAGAGGATGAGAGGATGAGGGTATGATGGATGAGGGGATGAGAGGATGAGGGGTGTGAGGATGAGAGGATGAGGGGATGCTGGGTATGAGGATGAGGGGATGAGGGGTGTGAGGATGAGGGGATGATGGGGATGATGGGTGTGAGGATGAGGGGATGATGGGTATGAGGATGAGGGGATAATGGATGTGAGGATAAGAGGATGAGGGGATGAGGGGATGATGGGTGTGAGGATGAGGGGATAAGGGGATGATGGGTGTGAGGATGAGGGGATAATGGGTGTGAGGATAAGAGGATGAGGGGTATGAGGATGAGAGGATGAGGGGATGATGGGTGTGAGGATGAGGGGATAAGGGGATGATGGGTGTGAGGATGAGGGGATAATGGGTGTGAGGATAAGAGGATGAGGGGTATGAGGATGAGAGGATGAGGGGATGATGGGTGTGAGGATGAGGGGATGAGGGGATGATGGGTGTGAGGATGAGGGGATAATGGGTGTGAGGATAAGAGGATGAGGGGTATGAGGATGAGAGGATGAGGGGATGATGGGTGTGAGGATGAGGGGATGAGGGGATGATGGGTGTGAGGATGAGGGGATAATGGGTGTGAGGATGAGGGGATGATGGGTGTGAGGATGAGAGGATGAGGGGATGGGAGGATGAGGGGTGTGAGGAAGAGGAGATGCAATTGTGAATTTAAAAAATAAACAATTATTCTCAAATTGTCCTTCTGTGGTTAGAGATGCTCACTGGAGGGTTACTCACCACACGCCTGCGCTAACAAGGTCACACTCATCACGCATCATGGTGTGAAATGGGAGCACACACACACGCACACACACACACACACAGATGCACACACACACACACACACACACACACACAAACCTGATCTTTCAGGAATTCTGTGTGTTCCCTCTTCAGGAGAAGTTCACGCAGGTCGACGTATTGATTCTCATGACAGCTGCTGTGTGTCACGACCTCGATCACCCCGGATTCAACAACACGTAAGACGCACACACACACACACACACACACGCACACACACGCACACACACGTCAGACCAGGTGTCTCTCTGCCATCTCTTCTCTGCCATCCCTTCTTACTCTTTGTTCCTGCTTTCTTTGCATCTTTCTTGTTCTCCTCTCTCTCTCGCTCCCCATCCCCCCCTCCTCTCTCTCTCTCTCTCTCTCTCTCCCTCCCCCCCCCCTCTCTCTACCAGGTACCAGGTCAACGCCAGGACCGACCTGGCCGTCCGCTACAACGACATCTCCCCCCTGGAGAACCACCACTGTGCCGTGGCCTTCCAGATCTTCTCTCAGCCCGACTGCAACATCTTCTCCACCTTTGACCCCGAGGCCTTCAAACAGATACGACAGGTGTGTGTGTGTGTGTGTTTTTTGTTTGTGTTTGCACGCATGCGTATGTGTGTGTGTGTGTGTGTGTGTGTGTGTGTGTGTGTGTGTGTGTGTGTGTGTGTGTGTGTGAATGTTACTGCTGATGTGGAGGTGGAACTTTAGCCCCTCCCATCAGGATATGAATGGGTGAATGATGTCATGTCACTTCATGAATGATGTCATGTCACTTCATGTGTGTATATATATATATATATATATATATATATATATATATGTATATATATATATATATATATAGCAGCTCCTGACTGTCTGTTATTTGCTTCTATTATTATTACTTGGCCAATTACAAAATACAAATCTGTGACCTTAATGAGGATTGTTAGTTTATGTGGTGTCCATCACAATGATTAAGCTCCCAAATATGAACATCAGTATTGGCCCTCAGTGTTGGGTATGAGAAGGTTCAGTCATCACCAATGTATATAACAAATATATAATATATAATATATAATATAAAATATAGATACATATGATGCTGTCAGACAGCGTGGAGGGAATGAGTTGATGACATCAACCGAAAAGCCACCTGACCTGACATTGTGTGCGTGTGCGTGTGCGTGTGCGTGTGCGTGTGTGTGTGTGTGTGTGTGTGTGTGTGTGTGTGTGTGTGTGTGTGTGTGTGTGTGTGTTGTCCTCAGGGGGCCATCAACCTGATCCTGGCCACGGACATGGCCCGACACGGTGAGATCCTGGACTCCTTCAAACAGAAAGTCGACAAGTTTGACTACGCAGACGAGGAGCACGCCACCTGTGTAAGAACACACACACACACACACACACACACACACACACACACACACACACACACACACACACACACATACATACTCACACACACACGCCTCTCTCACAGACGTCTGAGGTTCTGTTGCTCTGGACCAACACACAACAATCCTCTTGGTTCTTCTTCTTCTCTTTGAAAGCAGGCATCAGTTCCACGTTTACAGATGTCTTTCAGACCGTCGACATGTTGGGTTTTAACCACATTACGGGCAGATATTACACATGGCACCTTTTATGTGGGTTTTGCTAATAACATATTTATACTCTTAAGCAAGTAAAACGATGAACGCAGGACACAACGTGGCATCATTACTGCCATGTGACTCGGGAGTCACATCACTGTCCAAGTTTAGCATCATTACAGATTGTCAAATTGATCTTGTAGGAAGAATATTACAATTAATTAAATGTATTTTGTATAGCCCAACATCACAAATAAAAAAACTCCCTTCAGAGGGCTTTACGGTGTGTACACATACGACATCCCTGACCTTTGACCTCACATCAGCTCAGGAAAAACTCCTAAGAAAATACCTTTACGGTGAGAAAAGGAGAAGAACCCTTCAGGAGAGCAGAAGCAACAGATGAAAAGGTTACAACCACCAAGAACAACAGCAGATATAGTGGAATAAAGACGATAATAAAAGCAGTAAAGTGAATAGCAGTATGAATGACTGTGATACTCCAGTGCCGTGGTGACCTCTGACCCCTGTGCTCTGCAGCTGAAGATGGTGCTCATCAAGTGCTGCGACATCTCCAACGAGGTGCGGCCCATGGAGGTGGCCGAGCCCTGGGTGGACTGCCTGCTGGAGGAGTACTTCATGCAGGTAGATTAAAAAAAATAAAAAATGTATATACTTTATTAGAGAATGTGCACAATATAGCGACAGGGATCAACTAACAAGTATTTTTATTTATTTTTAAACAATTGGAAATAAGGAGAGATAATGAGTTTTAACACGCCTACCCACAATCAGACTAACTGTCTGTGATAAAAGATCAAAGAATAAAAAGAGAAAAGGGAAACCGGGCTAACGGGGAAAAGGATTTATTCTCTTTATTTTCAAGCCATGAACTTCCCCTAAAAGCTGTGTATGAATGAGCAAAGAACACATGCTCGCTCCTATTGTTGAGGAGTGTGTTGATGGTGTGTGTGTGTGTGTGTGTGTGTGTGTGTGTGTGTGTGTGCGTGTGTGTGTGTCTCAGAGCGACAGGGAGAAGACTGAAGGGCTTCCCGTGGCTCCGTTCATGGACAGAGAGAAGGTCACCAAGCCGACCGCTCAGATCGGCTTCATCAAGTTCGTCCTCATCCCGATGTTTGAGGCTGTGATGAAGGTGAATGTGCACAACACCATCGGGACACGGTTTGGCACATTGTGCATCCCCAAAGCCGTTGGCAGTGAAAGCAGGGGACGTGGGGCTGACTGCCGGTTGCCACACTCTACATCAATTCAGTTTATTTTGTATGGCCCGATATCACAAATCACAAACTCCCCTCAGAGGGCTTTACAATCTGTACACAGACATCCCTGACCTTTGACCTCACATCGGATCAGGAACAACTCCCAAGAAATAAAAAAAAACATTTCAGGGGGAAAAAGGTCAGAACCCTTCAGGAGAGAACAGAGGAGGACCCCTCTAAACACACTGCTGCTTATGTGACCGTCACCGTTCTATGACACGTGTGTGTGTGTGTGTGTGTGTGTGTGTGTGTGTGTGTAGCTCTTCCCACAGATCGAGGATGCGATGGTGCAGCCGCTCAGAGAGTCAAGAGACCGATACGAAGAACTCAAACAGATCGACGACGCCATGAACGAGGTGGGAGGAGCTGTGTGTGTGTGTGTGTGTGTGTGTGCAGTCACGTTGCGCTCGCTGCACATCGTCACTGACGACACGTAATGTTGCCTTCAGGTGCAGAAGAAGAAAAACGAGACCTTGACCATGGGAGGGAAGAAGAAGTAAAGATTCGTTTTGAAAGGTACTACAAGCTCTCTAGTGATGTAACATGGTACTACAAGCTCTAGTGATGTAACATGGTACTACAAGCTCTCTAGTGGAGTAACATGGTACTACATGCTCTCTAGTGGGGTAACATGGTACTACAAGCTCTAGTGATGTAACATGGTACTATAAGCTCTCTAGTGGGGTAACATGGTACTACAAGCTCTCTAGTGATGTAACATGGTACTACAAGCTCTCTAGTCGTGTAACATGGTACTATAAGCTCTCTAGTGGGGTAACATGGTACTACAAGCTCTCTAGTGGTGTAACATGGTACTACATGCTCTAGTGATGTAACATGGTACTACAAGCTCTCTAGTGGTGTAACATGGTACTACAAGCTCTAGTGATGTAACATGGTACTACAAGCTCTCTAGTGGTGTAACATGGTACTACATGCTCTCTAGTGGGGTAACATGGTACTACAAGCTCTAGTGATGTAACATGGTACTACAAGCTCTCTAGTGATGTAACATGGTACTACAAGCTCTCTAGTGGGGTAACATGGTACTACAAGCTCTAGTGATGTAACATGGTACTACAAGCTCTCTAGTGATGTAACATGGTACTACAAGCTCTCTAGTGATGTAACATGGTACTACAAGCTCTCTAGTGATGTAACATGGTACTTTCAGATTCTTAAGATATGATGGTGTGTCGTAGAGCGTAGACCCAGCTACACATCAACTGAGGCTAGCTGGGGATCGATTTGCCAAGCCTCTGTATGAAGGCGACCGGGTCAGAGGTTAGCAGGTCTGTGTTTCAATCAGGGGGTTGGAGGTTCAATCCCTGCCCTTCAAGACACTGAACCCTGAGTTGGTCTCTATAGACACGGTGTACGAATGTAACATGTAAAGTGTCTTTGTTTACCTTAAAAAGCGCTATACAAATTCAATGTATTGTTATTATTGTACCATCTGTTGCAGCACCAGTAGAGCACCGGAGTGGAGCACTGAGACGTAAAGTGAACTGGAGTTGTCGTTTCCGTCCCTCACTTCTTCTTCTGGCGGAGGATCAGCAGGACGTGTGATCTCCGGTCCGTCACAGACGTGAGACGGCGTTACAAACTACTGACGGACTGGAGGAGCAGACGGACAATCCAAAGCCTCTTTCAGGACATGGCAACTGTGACTACTTCAGTGAACAATATTTAGATACAGATCTCGCATTGTTTTTTATTTAAAAAGGGTTGTTTTTTTTACAAATTGTACAGATTTCTAGTGACCTTTGTTCTTTCCTACAAAAAATAAAAGGATTACTTTCATTACAAAACTCTTGTCTGGACTGTTAATATCTGCTTCATGTATTATCTGCTAGTTATCCCAACCTTTTTATACTCTCTTACATATGAATAATGGTCTGCTCATTATGGCCCATTCATAAGAGTGGGAGTCAGCACCGACCCGAGAGCTCTTTGGACCTTTTGGTGATTTGATAAATGCACATTTGTTCCAAAATATGCAAGAGCAGGAAGTGTTACACGCCCCCTCATTGTTCATCAGTTATTTGATTGGACACGCCCCCTCATTGTTCATCAGTTATGCCTTCAAATTCATAAACGCTGTATCAATTCTATGCATGAGAGAAACGTGACACACAATGTGATGCAATGCACAGGAAGTAACAGGTTGAGTGTGAGGAGAGGCCGTGATATGATGTCAGGAACAGAAGGCCTCGTGTTAGTAGCTGCAACATTTATTTTGCATAAATCAGCTGGGAATGTGAACCAAACAAATCTCCCCCCAGAGGCCATGTGGTGCAGTGCATGCCCCCTAGAGGCCATGCGGTGCAGCGCATGCCCCCCAGAGGCCATGTGGTGCAACACATGCTCCCTGGGGGCTTCATCAACGCAACTTAAAACACGATCATCAACTTAAAACACGATCCTCAAACAGGAAGTGACAGTTGTCTCTCAAAGAGTCCGTTCAGGCGGAGGACTGAATTCCAGCTCCTGCCACCTCCTCCTTCTTGGCCTTCTTGCTGCCGCCTGCTTTGCGTGCCTTCGCCCTCTTCAGCTGCTGCTCCTCCAGCCGCTGCTGCTTCTTCTGCAGGTACGACGTCACGTTGTCGAAGCTCACCTTGAACAGGTGCTCGAAGCGGCTGCCGGTGCCCCTGGAGGCTGTGGAGCAGAGAATAGAAAGAGAGCAGAGAATAAAAAGAGAACAGAGAATAAAAAAAATGGAGGCCTCCTCCTTCTAAGTCCATTACACGGTGTCATGGATGGCTACGGTTCCACCTGCACATCAGCAGTAACTAACATTCACACACCATGGAACTGCTACGGGCGACATTTGAGGTTAAGTGTCTTGCCCAAGGACACATGGACACATTTGAGCCGAGAATCGAACCCCCGATCAAAGGACGACCTGCTCACACTGAACCACAGTCGCTCGTTTTTAACCTCTGTGAATAAATAAAAAGCAGGCCCATGGTGGCCCCGCCCACAGTGTCAATTAAGCCCATTTAATTTAGAGGTGTGATTTATGGGGGAGGCGGTTAGTGAAGTCACGTGACACTGCAGCTATATCAGTCTAGAGAATGCAAGGATAAAAGCGGTAGGACATAGGAGACAAGAGGCTAAAAGGCCACATGTAAGTATGTAGGGTGGTGTGTGTGTGTGTGTATGTAGGGTGGTGTGTGTGTGTGAGTGTCTCCGTCTGTGTGTGGGTGTGCGATGACTCACCCTCAAGCGTCTCCGAGTGTGGCTTGAAGGCTTCAGCCACTCTGCTCACCTCGGGGCTGCCAGCGTCACACTAGAGGGAGCAAGAGAGGGAGACCGCAGTCTGAGGACATGGTGGACACTAGAGAGGGAGAGTGTGTCCACTGCAGAAAGAACACATCACACAGCAGCAGCTCCCGTTAAAATGGCCTTTTAACAACAGGAGATTTCATGGGGGGGGGGGCTATACCACCTCATGGTATAGCTACCATGGCAACCACAATGTCCTGCAGTGTCATACGTTCTGTCAGCCTGTATTTACGCTGAGGAACCAGATCGGACTTTACACCATAGAGATATATATTACCGTGTTAGATATTAGAGGGAGAATCAGAATTAAACTAAAATGCAATTCAGAATTTGTATCAGAATTGAAGATATAGACAAATTCAAATTTCAAACCGTGCAGCTGTCACATTAGTCGTTGCCTTTCTAACTGAGCTGTAATGCTCTGGACAGATGTGCACCACAGGGGGTTGAGTCGAGCACGAGATCCTCAGCCGACCAATCAGAGCGACCGCTGACGTTTTGGGGTTAAGAGTTCTTTCATTTTATAATGTGAAGGAAAGGGTAAACACAAGATTTACACACACATATACATATACATATATATATATATATATATATATATATATATATATATATATACATACATACATACATACACAAACAACATTATAGTGCAAATGTAGCCAAAATTGAGCTTTGAATGATATCAACAAATCGTTGGGTGTGTATGGATCACACTGCACCTCCCAGGAGTCTCCTCTGAGTGTGTACATCTGAAGCGGAGCATCACTGGAGTCCAACAGCACCCAGAGACGGCCCTCGGGGTCAAAGGTCATGTCCAGGGGGCAGTGGGGCAGGGAGAGCCTGCTGTGTGGGAGGAGCTTCTCCTCGCCCTCCTGGTGCAGCGTAAACAACTGAACGGTGGACACTCTGAGGACACACAGGACACAACAAAGTGTTTAACACTAAGGACACACAACAAAGTGTTTAACACTAAGGACACACAGGACACAACAAAGTGTTTAACACCAAGGACACACAGGACACAACAAAGTGTTTAACACTAAGGACACACAACAAAGTGTTTAACACTAAGGACACACAGGACACAACAAAGTGTTTAACACTAAGGACACACAACAAAGTGTTTAACACTAAGGACACACAACAAAGTGTTTAACACTAAGGACACACAGGACACAACAAAGTGTTTAACACTAAGGACACACAACAAACTGTTTAACACTAAGGACACACAGGACACAACAAAGTGTTTAACACTAAGGACACACAACAAAGTGTTTAACACTAAGGACACACAACAAAGTGTTTAACACTAAGGACACACAACAAAGTGTTTAACACTAAGGACACAACAAAGTGTTTAACACTAAGGACACACAACAAAGTGTTTAACACCAAGGACACACAACAAAGTGTTTAACACTAAGGACACACAACAAAGTGTTTAACACTAAGGACACAACAAAGTGTTTAACACCAAGGACACACAACAAAGTGTTTAACACCAAGGACACACAACAAAGTGTTTAACACTAAGGACACACAACAAAGTGTTTAACACTAAGGACACACAACAAAGTGTTTAACACTAAGGACACACAACAAAGTGTTTAACACTAAGGACACACAGGACACAACAAAGTGTTTAACACTCTGAGGACACACAGGACACAACAAAGTGTTTAACACTAAGGACACACAACAAAGTGTTTAACACTAAGGACACACAGGACACAAAGTGTTTAACACCAAGGACACACAACAAAGTGTTTAACACTAAGGACACACAACAAAGTGTTTAACACCAAGGACACACAACAAAGTGTTTAACACCAAGGACACACAGGACACAAAGTGTTTAACACCAAGGACACACAACAAAGTGTTTAACACCAAGGACACACAACAAAGTGTTTAACACCAAGGACACACAACAAAGTGTTAACTCTCTGAGGACCAGTGTTGCCACAGTCACTTTGAAGAAGTAACTTAGTTACTTTACAAGTTACTTGATTTTAAAAGTAACTAAGTTAGATTACTAGTTACTTTATTAGTTACATTCAGCAGCTGCCACCAAAAAAAAACGCCGCCTCGACATATGATAACAAATGACAACCGGTTTTGCCACCACTAACTATATTAGAAGTGCATTTTTAACAGTAATGTGCAATACAACAATGTACAATGTCCTCACATTTTAAGTTGAACTATATTGAAACTATTTCCAGAAAAAAATACAGGTTTTTTTTTTTTTTAAATAGAGCTTCGGACCGCCCAGCTCATTTGAATATACGGACACGTAAATATCACACATAAATAAATGAAGAAATACGTGTGGACTCATAAATAAATAAATGAAGAAATACTGAAATATATTTAATTATGTCCTGTTGATTTATAACTTATATTCATTCATTCCTGTATTTATTTATACATGTATTTATTTATTTGTACATTTATTTAAGCATTTATACATTTATTTAAGCGTTTATTTATTTAGTCATGCATTTATTTATTTATGTATTTATACTAAAGTCATTTTGAGTCCTCCATATCACAGTGTTGGACATCAAAGTGTTGGACATCAAAGTGTTGGACATCAAAGTGTTGGACATCAACTCTTCATCACTGGTTTGAATGTATTCTCAACACTGAGGTGTCGGCTTCACTTTGCGCCTGTGACCTTCAGTGACCTTCAGTGTCCTCTACACTGTACTACACAGCTCCACCGTGACCTTGTGCCTCCATACGTCCACAAATACACCGACAGGGACACTTAGAGCTGTGTTGGGCCAACACAGCTCTAAGTGTCAGGAGAACAGCAGCTTCCTGTCACAACGCTCGAATAGCGTTTGGAACTTTAAGTGACTGAGAAACTTTAAACTGGTAGTGAATCATTCAGATTCAGACCGCGACCTCCACATGACCTCAATGAGTCAAAGAGGACTTCACTAAAGTCTATTTCCATACAGTTATTCTCGCCACCGGGTCACATTACACGTTCACTCATTCCACGTCTACAAGGTCGTTGCACGCTCTTTTCCCTTTTCTACAATCCCTCCGTTACGGAGGTGAAGAGTACTCCAGCTCATTTGATTAAATACTGAGCCTTCACGACTTTACAGAGGAGAATATTGTGATTTGCTACATCCATCTGGCTCCTTTACTACTTAATAATTATTCTACCGTGTATGAACTTATTAAAACTGATGTTGGGGTTCAACTTCTAACACGTTCTAGAGCTGCGGTGACTCAACATTTAAATGTCTGGAGCACATTTTACTCATTTTTGTTTTAGAAATCATGTAAATGCACGTCGGTAAATAACTAGAGGTGGGTAATAATAGTATTTTGTTTTAACTAATAATAATAATAATAATAAACACATACAAAATAATATTCTCTAATAAATAAGACAGTAAACATAAAAGTGATGGCTTAAGTGATGATGATAATAATAATAATAATAATAATAATAAGTTCACTAAAGAATAGGTACAAACAAAGTAGCGAACAATGGAACATGAAATAAATATTTTTCTGCTGCTGGATTGTATGTATTGGTTGATCCATATTCAGCCAGAAGAAGAAGTCAGTAAGTGTGTAAATGTTAAAAAACAGATGTTTAGCTCAGCTAGAAGATCCCTGATTGAGTCAGTGGGAGAGGACGAGTTCTCCTGCAGAGTTAATGTCCTACTTTATGAGTCAAGTGTGTGTGTGTGTGTGTGTGTGTGTGTGTGTGTGTGTGTGTGTGTGTGTGTGTGTGTGTGTGTCGTGCTGTGAGATCCAATCAGCACTGACATTCACTTCATGTCAATCACCGGCCTCCTGATGTTCTTCAACCCCAAATTGTAGAAATGAATGTGTGTGTGTGTGTGTGTCCAGCGCTCCGCCTCATAACTGGCCCTGGACGACGCTCTATAGTTGAGCTTGTCGTCTGCCTGCAGAGTCAAACGCCTCACAGGACGTCACGCTCACCTTTCACACTGCACAGCCACGTGGCGAGCGTCAGGAGAGCTGGTGATGCGGCACACAGTTGCCTTGTGGGAAATAAAACAGAGCGGTGAGGTCATCTCAGGGACCGGACTGTTCCTTTAAACAAAATAGTGGAATAGATGCTTCCCGTCTTTGAACTGGTACTTTAAGTAAGAGCACCGACGTGGCTCTGCCTGATTGAAAGTGTATTTATCCAGAAGAAACAAAAAGCTCTCTTTACAGCGACGGGTCCCAGAGGCTCCAAAGCTTACGGACACTTTAAAGCTGCATTAATGCATCTTTTCATTTCCCCAATATATTAAACGACTGTATAGTTTGAAAGGTGTTGCTCGTAGAAACAAAGCCCCATCAGAGCACCACCGTCAGCCTGTGTGAGGCTGCTTCTCAAGTAACACCCACACTTCTATAGAGAAGTGTGGAATGAAGTATTGTGTCCGTACAGCTGCACAACGCACAAACATGTTGACTGACCAGCTGCTTTGATGCTCATTCCACCAGAGTGCAGAGAAGACGAGAAAAGACCTTTTCTAAATGAGAAAGTTGTGGTACTTTTGATATTCAGACCTAGAAATGAGCACAGAAAACCAATCTAATAAGTAACTTGAGTTTAATCTGTGATCCGTTAATCATCCTAGAATCAAATGACTGATGAACAAGGGGGCGTGTCCAATTAAATAACTGGTGAACAATGAGGGGGCGTGTCGAGCGTTAAACCACCTCCTCCTCCTCCTCCTCCTCCTCCTCCTCCTCCTCCTCCTCCTCCTCCTCCTCCTCCTCCTCCTCCTCCTCCTCCTCCTCCTCCTCGATTAAGAGCATTGGGCCGGCTGTCGATACGGCGGCGGAGAGCGACGTCCGGTTCACGCGAGGAGACGACCACGAAGAGACTGGGGCTGTGCCCGTAGTGATGCGGTGACCACCTGTCCTTCCGACAGGTGGTGAGATATCACGAGGGCTGAGCTCACCTTGTGTGCGACGGCCTCGGCGCTCGCTGCCTCCTGCAGCTCCTTGAGGTCGCAGCTCTGCAGCTTCCGGCCGGACTCGTACTCCCACAGCTTCACGGTCCCGTCCTGGAGAACACAGAACATCCCGTTGGCCTCGCTGCATCCTATGTCAATATCAATGACATCTTTGCTGCATTCAAATAAAAAAAAACATAGGTCTTGCCCAAGTGTGCGACCGTTTATGCGTAAGTGTTTAGAAAGTGAGCTTTTAGAGAAGCCGAGTGCGACTATGAAGAAGTGAACATATAACTACAGACGCTGATATAATGTAGCTGTTTAGTTGAAATGATCCAAACTTCTCTCAGTTCACCTCCTGTGTGTGTGTGTATGTGTTAATGTGACTTGAGATGCACACACACCCCCGATCCAGAGAGCAGCCAGTGTGGATGACCTGCAGGAACCAGCAGAGCACTGACGAACCTGGAGGGAAACAACAACAAATAAAGTATTCTCTCTCTTTCTCTTATAGTGCAAATGTAGCCAATATTTAGACTGTACTACACACACACACACACACACACACACACACACACACACACACACACACACGGTTCCTCACTGTTGGTGTCCCAGGCAGAAGGACTGGATGTTGTGTGGCGACCTGCGGTGGCTCACTCGGATCTTCTCGTCGCGGTCGGCCGTGATGAGGTACTTGTCGTCGGGCGACATGCTCTGACAGACAGCAGGGGGGAGGGACCAATCATCAGTCGCTCAGCTTGTGACACATTGAAAATAATTACAATATGAAGGTCTGGGGGGAAGGGGGGGGGGGGGACATCACCACAGAATGTAAACGTATAACTGTTGCCATCATCAGTCATTCGTCTAAACACAGTCATATGCAGGAGGCAACGGAACAAGATTTGGGCATTGAAACATTTGGTAACGGTGCGAGTGGAGAGCAAAAGAGGCGGAAGGCTGCTGCCTGACGCCATGAGCTTTTTTTGGGGGGGGTTTAAAGCCCCACTATGTAACAATTCCTACCTTCAAATAACAGCTTGAAAAAAAAAAAATGGTGCCGCTACAATGACTTTTAATATAGAGATTTGCGCCACTGCCATCGGGGGTCTGTGGGCTAAAAACCCGACTATGTAACATTTTTGAGCCGCCCGGTCCTTCGACCTGCTTTCTGTCAGTGATGACCAACGTCATACAGTCCAGTCCACGCTCACAGGTGACTTTTAAAGACAGAGTAAACATGCTGTGACATGCTGCTGTGGAGACGATCAATAACAGACGTTTAGTTTAATAAAAGAACAAAGACATCTTTAAGAAAGGGACCTGATATTACTGCTGCTGTCATCTGGAGGATAGAGAAAGTTACAGGGGGGCGCGGGGAGATTTTTTTTTTTTAACTCAAACTCAAAAGAGCCATATGCGTCACCAGAAGAGCCATATATGGCTCCTGAGCCAGAGGTTCACGACACCTGATCTATCGTAACTGGGTATTTACGACACTGAAGTAAACGTTAAATACCTGAAGGGGGTGCTACAAGGGAAACACTACACTATGAACTCGTCGCCCCGTTGGTGACATCACAGTCATTTAAAATCAAAATATTTGACTCTTTTAGGAGCAATAAGTTGTCAAATGTCGTGTCCTTACTACGGCCAGCAGCATGGACAGGTGGCCCATCCTCAGCTCGCCCTCGCTGTGCGGCTCCACCACCGAGAAGGAGTACACGTCTCCCGACTTGTCCGTCGCCAGCAGCTCGTCCTCCGCCCGGCTGAACGTCAGGGCGGTGCATCTCCTCACCACCCACCTGTGGAACGCACACGGAGCACCCATGACCACACAACCACACCGCGTCCTCCGTGTGCAACGCTGGGGTGGACAGAGTTGGACCTTTTCAATTCAATTCGGTTTATTTTCTATAGCCCGATTTCACTATATCACCAATTACACACTGCCCTCAGAGCACTTTACAGTCCGTACTCATAGACATCCCTGACCTTTGACCTCACATCGGATCAGAAACGACTCCCAAAGATATATTTTTTTAAAACCTCAGGGGAAAAAAAAGGTCAGAACCCTTGAGGAGAGAACAGAAGAGGACCCCTCTCCAAAACAATAGATGTCATGTGACCAGATGAATCATTACAGAGTTACAGCTCTTCATTACCTGACACTGATACATCGCCATGACGGCTCACATTGGAACAGGACGAGTCTCTTGGAGTCATCGGTCAGCGCCACGAGCTTTCCAGATGAAGACACAGCGAAGGCGAGGGCTTGGTCACTTCCTGTTTCCTCTGAGGCTCCGCCATCACTGACGCCAGGGGAGACACGCGACAGCCGTTACACGTCATGTCTATTAATCTATGGATCTTACTCAACTAATACAAACTTAATCATTTTAAATTGATGACTTTCTCTTTTCATTTCTCTTCTCATTCCTGTTTTTAGATCAGAAATGACATCATTACCTACAGTCATGGGCTTATGCTCACCTGTGATCCTCCTTCACACTCTTGGGCTTCTTCTCAGCGGTGCTGCAGTCAAACACAAACGTGTCTCTGCAATAAAAACAACACACATGTGTAGGAGGGCTTCAAACCTCACACACAGGTAAACAACACACACGTGTAAGAGGAATTCAAACTCACACACAGGTAGACAACAAACATATGTAAGAGGGATTCAAACCTAATACAGGTAAACAACACACACGTGTTAAGAGGGATTCAAACCTCACACAGGTAAACAACACACGTGTGTAAGAGGGATTCATATCCAACACACAGGTTAATAATACACACATGTTAAGAGGGATTCTTACCTAACACACAGGTAAACAACACACACACACGTCAAGAGGGATTTAAACCTAACACACAGATAAACAACACACACACACACACACACACACATGTCAAGAGGGATTTAAACCTAACACACAGGTAAACAACACACACACACACACACACACACACACGTCAAGAGGGATTCAGACCTCACACACACAGGTAAACAACACACACACGTCAAGAGGGATTCTTACTTAACACAGGTAAACAACACACACGTGTCAAGAGGGATTCTTACCTGTCCTGTTTTCTGTGAGTTGCAACGAGTTTCTTGTCACTGATGAAAACAAACCACTCTCCACAGAAACCGACGGCAGCCATGGTTGTGTGAGTGTTCGTATCATGCGACGGGAGCACATGCGCAGCGGCTATTTCGTCGCGCGCTAAATGCGTCATAGACCGCGGAACGTCACGCCCCTTCGAAAAAAGTACAGAATGTACACAAGAGATGCGCGAGAGGCGTGAGCGTGCGCGTGGAACGGGTTTCTTATGTAACACGCGGAGCTCTGCAGGGGAATAGCACTTGTATAGCACACGCAGTCGAGCACCAGCGAACAGCAGCGGGGAAGAGTGTTGACCCCGTCGTGTAGAAGAAAGAGACGACGTGAGAACAGACGACAGGGAGGGGGCGGAACGCACCTTCATGCGTGAACTCCATTCACGCGTGTTTTAAAGGGGGCAGAGCCACGTCCGAGCACCCGGAGACCCGCCGCTGAGACCCGCCGCTGCCGCCGCTGAGAGCCGCTGACGAGAAGCGGACCACCTTGCTACCTCTCGACAGGTAACACACACGTTTGGTCCACGTCGGACATGCTGTCGTCTTGGTTAAGCATGTCCTGATGAATGTGAACTTCATGTCCAGCGCAGGCACTGTACGGAAAGATGGCGGCTTCCTTGCTGAGGATGGGACGTCAGGGCTGTGTGAAGGTAACTACCAACAGGTCCTGGGACAGCGTGTACATGTGTACACATTATACAGATCTCGCAGGATAATTCATAATTTGAATATCGGGATATGTAAAATAAAGTGAATTGAGTAGTGGGTTCTCACTAGGTCGCCAGGGTCGTCCTCGTGTCTGCTATCCCACAGAGAACAAACTGATCCCGTCCCTGAAGCTCCTCTCTTTCTTCATGGAGCTATAAGCACACATGTGAGCCGGTACTATTCACTTTATTTAATATAGCCCGATATCACTAATTACAAACTACCCTCCGAGGGCTTTAAAATCTATACATACGAGATCTATACGTACCACATCTATACATACGACCTTTGACCGCACATCGGATCAGGAACAACTGCATTGAGGCAGTGATTCATGCAAAATGAGCCTCAACCAAGTATTAAGTGCATACTGTACACTGGACATGCTCTTCAGTAGGCCATTTCTGTCTTAAAATTAAAAAAAATAGTCTTACGTAATATTCAAATTGTCTAAGTTAATGTATTTGGGGTTTTCATTAGCTGCACGCCATCATTCATTAAATCAAATTCAGTTTATTTTATTTAGCCCTCACAGGGCTTTTCAATCTGTACACCTACATCACTCCCTGACCTTTGACCTCACATCGGATCAGAAAAAACTCCCAAGAAAACAGTTGTTCAGGGGGAAAAAGGGTAAGAACCCTTAAGGAGAGCAACAGAGGAGGACCCCTCTCCAGGATGGACAGAAGAATAGACGTCATGTGACCAAAAGGACATAGTTACATAAGCATGCTTGCGGCCTGTTGGTTGTATGACTGCATGCCTTAGGGCCCGAACCAGACGCCAGCAGCTGGTCCTTTGCTGGACGGGTCAGGAATGTGACGAGCTGTCCTTCTTAAAATGCTCCAGGACATGAAACGCAACACACGACATGTGATCATGTGCTGGAATGGATCCATAAAGCACACAATACATTTAAATGTCAATATGATAGAGCCCACCGTTTCCTCCATTCAGAGAATATAAGGGTGAGAACATATGGGATGCGCCCCAGATTTTTTGCAAATTATCGGGCGTCATGCCCACGAGCAGTAGCTTAATACACACGTAGAGGCAGTTATAAAGGTTTTACCCATCTTCATTGTGTACAGTCTCTATTAGATCAGGGATCCCGCAGACACCTGGGGCTGTTTTGTAATAAGCTTAGCAGCAGTTTGTTTTGTCTGGAACAAAACCACGTGGTCTCTAAACCCAGTGCAAGTGTCACCTTAACGCCACTAGAGGTCCTCATAACGGAGGTTGAGCTCAAACCTGCTGCAAACCTTGTGCTACTGAGCCATAACTATTTCATACACAACCTCAATGGTAAAAAGACCCGGAACAATTTAAATCTCAAATCGGTTCAACTCAACATTATCATTTAAGAGCTCCAGAACAGAGTGTTTTCAAGAATACCTTCTAGTAGGTCACCAAGTTGGACTTAAGTGTTTATGTGTAAAATAAAAGGGCTGCAGTGAACACAACTGTATTGATGCTTAACTTTAATCTATGAGTACAGACTCCGTGTGCAGGGTTTGTACGGTCATGGAAAACCGGAAAGAATTCATGGAATAGATTTTTTTTTTTTTATTTCCAGACCTGAAAAAGTCCTTGAAAAAATGAAATCCCAAAAGTTTTGGAAAAGTCATGGAAAATTATTATATTCATATGTTCAATTATGCAGTTTGATTAAAAGAATGAACATTCATATAAATATGTATTCTTTTAATCAAACTATTGTGTCATTTAAGGTATATTCTTGTGTATGCACCGAGATTTCACAAAATGTTTGGTCATGGAAATTTGGTCACACTTTAGGGACCAACCCACTACAACATTATGGGGACCATCACACTACGGGCACCATCAAACTATAGGGACTATCGCATCATGGGGACCATCGCACTACGGGGACCATCACACCATCACACTATGGGGACTATCACACTACAGGGACCATCACACTAGGGGGGCCATCGCACTACAGGGACCATCACAGTACAGGGACCATCAGACCATCACACTCTGTGGTGTGAGACTGATCCCTGATCTGGGAGTTAAAAAAAGGAAATTGCAAACTGTCAGAAGTACGCAAGGGTTTTAAAAAACTGAATGATTATTTTGTGTTGCATTTCCTCAAACATCCTATTTTATAAGTGTACGCTCGGGGACTCAGCCCCTGGCCCCTGGTCAGATAAATGTCAAAACCCAGGCTGGCCCAGTACTCCCAGTGTGGTTCGTATTGCTCAACTACCCAATAGCTCATTGCTCCTTTTTTAAGGTAAGAGAAAAGCTGAATGTGCTGTGTGTTTGTTGTCAGTGTTTGCAGGCTGAGAGCTGGGTTACTCTGAACAGAGCACCTGCAGCTGCAGCAATGAGCACCAAATCTGGAGGTTCCAAGAAGTCGCCCAAAAAGACCAGTTCTGGTAGGTTTCAGAGAGTCGCTGCTGTCGAGCATTTATCAAATCAAGGTCACACTTCAATGTAGATGGAAGTTTAACAACCTAACATTACTGTTGATTGCTAGGCAGTCTGACAGACATACAGTCAAACGACATTGTGGGGAACACGGTTGTAGGAAAGGTTAGGAGTGAAGTCATGGCAAACATGCATACCATGTAGCAGCTGCATCATGGCATGCACGCTATCTAGTCTGAACTCCAGAATCCAGTCTGCTCATAAATAATACTCCCTGCTGCTTCCACACAGTAAAGGCAAACGGCTTGTTAATGAGCACTGGCATGGTACTGGTACGTTGCATCAGCAGATCCCTTAAGCCCCGGTAGCTCGATTGGGACTGAAGGCGGATTGGTGTATCGGCAGGTTGAACCTCTTCGAACATCAGTGAGAATATATTGGTAGCATTGACTGCTTTAACTGTGATTCAGCAATTTACTCTCATTCCTATCTTCCTCCCACTTTTTCCACCTGCCATTTATATATATATATATATATATATTTTTTTTTTTCTCAGAATTCTTCCCTTCTGGTTTTCCTTCCACAGCGTTTAAAGATTACTTGGCTTTGCCACTGTCCCATCGGCAGACTACGGTTGCATTTACGTCCTTTTGATTATAATGTACTCTAATGTATCTCAATATAAAGCTGCGGTCGTCAAGGTTACAGTTGTTCCTTTCTGTCAACAGCTTTCTTTAGATGTTTCTATCATACCTTTTCTGTATCCCTTAACTCAAAGTCTCGTGTTATTTCTTTATTTTCCTGTAAACTGGGAACAGATACCACTTTTTAGTATATCTTCTATGATTTAAAAAAAAAAATTGAGAATGTTAGCATTTTGTTAAATGTAGGATTATAGTGGGCATTATTATGTCATATGTTAAAACAAATAATGCATCTTGTCTATCTGCCCTCCTTCTTTGTCGTAGACAAAGACCAGGCTAAAACATACTTTGATGTAGAGAAACTGGTCCAGCACAAGCCATATGCGTTTCCCAAGAAAGGATCATCAGCAGCCGCTGCAGCAGAAGCAACAACTAGATCAGTTGCCGAGGCCCCAGCCTCCGTGGCAACTACCCCTTTGGTAGAAGCGGCTGCCGCTATCCACGTTTCTGAAACTCCCTCATCAGTTGAGGCCACACCGGTGATTGAGGCTGTTGCCGAAGCAGCACCCATCGTCGAGGCAGTTGCCGAAGCAGCACCCATCGTCGAGGCAGTTGCCGAAGCAGCACCCATCGTCGAGGCAGTTGCCGAAGTCGCACCCATTGTCGAGGCAGTTGCCGAAGCGGCACCCATCGTAGAAGCCGTTGCCGAAGCGGCACCCATCGTAGAGGCCGTTGCCGAAGCGGCACCCATTGTCGAGGCAGTTGCCGAAGCGGCACCCATCGTAGAAGCCGTTGCCGAAGCGGCACCCATCGTAGAGGCCGTTGCCGAAGCGGCACCCATCGTAGAGGCCGTTGCCGAAGCGGCACCCATCGTCGAGGCGGTTGCCGAAGCCGCACCCGTCGTCGAGGCGGTTGCCGAAGCCGCACCCGTCGTCGAGGCCGTTGCCGAAGCCGCACCCGTCGTCGAGGCGGTTGCCGAAGCCGCACCCGTCGTCGAGGCGGTTGCCGAAGCCGCACCCGTCGTCGAGGCGGTTGCCGAAGCCGCACCCGTCGTCGAGGCGGTTGCCGAAGCCGCACCCGTCGTCGAGGCGGTTGCCGAAGCCGCACCCGTCGTCGAGGCGGTTGCCGAGGCGGTTGCCGAAGCTGCACCCATTGTCGAGGCGGTTGCCGACGCGGTTACCGAAGCCGCACCCATTGTTGAGGCGGTTGCCGAAGCTGTTGCCGAAGCTGCACCCATTGTCGAGGCTATTGTCGAGGCTGCTGCCGAAGTTGTTGCCGAAGCTGCACCCATTGTCGCGGCTGTTGCCGAAGCTGCACCCATTGTCGAGGCGGTTGTAGAAGCTGTTGTCGAGGTTGTTGCTGAAGCTGCACCAGCGGAGAGCACCGAGGAGCCGCTGGACGTCTCTCCGGTGTTAGCCGAAGCTGCAGGAGGGGAGCTGCAGGCGGACGCCCCGGCTGAGCCCGTTGAACCGTCTGAGGGTACACACTACAACCACCCCTCCCCCACAACCCTCTTCCTCTGAGGACTCTGCAGTCCACCAGAAGTCATTTCACCATTTCTATGAATATGCCGTAGTCGTTTGTGATGAGCGTTAAGGATAAGCCGTAAAGATACCTGACATCACAAACACTCTACCTTTGGTTCTGTCCTTGCACAGGTTGTTCCTTAGAGTCCCTCAGTGATCCATTTCAACCCTTAAACAAAGTGTTCCCTTCTTCATGCCATAGTCCACTCCTGCCCCACGCGGCTGGGTCACCTTGCATTCCGCTGTAACTCATTGTCTCATGTGTTGCTGCTGCTTCCGCCATCTGCATAGGATGCATGTCTTGGCTGCACAGCTTTTCGCCTCCGGCTTTTTGGCATGGTTCATTTCACTTTCTTTACACTTACTAATGTCTGCCTGCTTACTGCACTCCTTTTGTTTTGAGTCAAATCTTTTCACCTTCCTGCATAAGTAACTCTGATCTGCTCTTCCCACCCTTTACTCATACAGATGTTTTATGTGTTTCTAATATCCCCACTTTCAATCCCATTCTTAATTCAATAGCTCACTGTCCATCTCCCAGATGTTCTGGTTTTATGGAACTGTTCTGCTTGACTTTGTACTGGTGATTGTTAAACATAATGTTTCCAGAGGTGAAGGAGAAGGTTGCAAGCTGTCACCTTTTATTAATTTTCCTTCCCTCAAACTTCTCTCCGCCCCCTCTTTTTTCCTTACACTAATCACACTTATTTGGGCGTGGCGTGGTAAAATGAATATGTAATCAATTCCTCCATGTGTGGTCCTATTGTTGGTTGTATTTTGTTAATATGTGAATGTAAACTTTCTTTCACGGTATAAGCACCCTAGTTACAGTGTGCGTGGAGCCAAACTTGAAGATTTGTATCTTTGTTCTTAAAGTTCACTGTTAAGAATGTGTTTGATATTTGGCAACCTTAATGTATGTAGATTGTTGCCGAGCATGACCTATCACGGCAACCTTTTCAACCTGTTAACTGACTTGAACACTTTCTTACCCTGTACTTACGGCTACTCTGTCTACACCTCCCAGGTGCTGTTATGTGCATGAGGGTTATAGTTTAAATCAGATTGGTTGTTGTTTATTTGTTCTAGCCAAATGGACTGATAGCCTTACTCATGAAGATGGTTTATGAGTATCTTTCTGTGAAATGTGTTGATTTAGATTTTTTCTTCCTGTGACTCTCAGCTCCAATGGACCCAATCCAGAAGCTCTTCTTGGACTCCATCCGCGACTACTCAACAAGAAGCCAGTAAGTCTCACTAACCTCAACAAGCACTCTTTCCCCCCTCAACTTTCCAGGGCACCAACAGGTATAGCTAACCTGGACGTAGCAGAGGTTTAATCGGTGGTGCTGGATGTCAGGGCAATGCCATCTATAGAAACTATTTTATTGGATAATGAATGTCTCAGGTGTTGTATGCAGAGTAAAATAACTTCAGTTTGATCCAAAGATATTATTGAGTATCATCTCGTAACCATTGAAGTGCATGGAGTGTTTCTGATATTGCCTAGAAGCATAGATAAGGTAAATAAAACTGGTCCAAGCACAGAACCTTGTGGAACTCCGTGACTAACGTTGGTGTTCATCCTGGCTTAGTGCGGTTCCTTTAATGCCAATCGACTGATCTAGTTTCTGTAATAAGATGTGATGGTCAATGGTGTCAAACCCAGCACTTAAGGATCACATTACGGAAGGCCTTCTTTTACGTTTTAAGACTCTCGCCAAACTAATCGAGATTCTTCCAAGTTGGTGGAACTTTAAAGACCTGCCACTGGAGCAATTTCACATGGACTAATAATTCAATTCAATTAATCATAAATAAAGGCTGATTCTGCACTTGTCTTTTTGAATGTGTACTGATGAGTATGCCACTCCCATATAATCCATTGGTTGTGGGAGAGCATGAGATGGAGCTTTGTGCATACCTGACCGCTGTCCCCCTGTAGGGCTGCTGGGGGGCTCGTGGATGCGGGCTCAGATTATGAGAAGGCCTTGGCAGAGGAGGTCGCCAAGCTCCAGAGACTCTATGGTGGTGGAGACCTCGCATCTTTCCCAGAGTTCCAATTCAAAGGTGAGTCCACCAATGCAACTTGTGATTGTTGCCCTTTTGATTTAGAGTTTGTGCTTTTACTGATGATCAACTGTGAATGCTTTGATCAAGTTTCAGAAAATCACTGAGAGTTAATAGCTCTACTTTCTTTTCTTTTTTTTCAGAGCCCAAGTTGGATGAAGTTGCCCAGAAATGAACAGCAGCACTTTACAATAAACCTTTTTTATGTTTCCTTTTTCCTGTATATCTGTGTTGACAGTTAACAGACGAACCATCGTCCTCAAGTTTTGTGTGTGAGAATAGTTTCCACGGCTGTAGCCACGTAGTTCATGAGAATGGATGTACAAAATCTAATGTAGGACTGTGAAATGAGCTTTGGGTAGATTGAACCGTGACTCAGTTCAATGTGAATTAAAACAATGAATCCCTTTATTTGTTGTTTGCATGGCTCTTTCTGCTGCTCTCGGGGAACATGACTAGCATGACTCCATCTCACGTTGGAGCGAGAGAGACTTCAATTAAAAAAGGAGCAAACTCTCTTTTTTATTTTATTTTTTACTGGAATAATGGCATTTAGCTGAGCCGAGCTCTACAGCGTGGGTTTTATAAGAGAACAACTCATTGTTTGAATGTGTATCATGTTGAATTGGAATTCGAACGGAGTGAGACATTTACGCTGTGATTCAGTTTATTTTGTAAAGCCCCATATCACAAATTATGAACTCTCCTCAGAGTGCTTTACAATCTGTACACATAGACATCCCTGACCTTTGACCTCACATCGGATCAGAAGAAACTTCCAAGAAATAGGAAAAGCCCTTTTAGGGGGTAAAAGGTAAGAACCCTTCAGGTCAGCATCAGAGGAGGACCCCTCTCCAGGATGGACCGACGAATACGTGTCATGTTGACCAGATGAACAGAATGGCATAAACATTCAATGAATTCGATAATGTTTGAATAATGAGTAGAAGACATGGACCACAATCCAGACCTTCACAATCCAAGAAACAAGGAGGTAGAGAGGAGGAGCATCAGCAGGACCACCAGGCAGGAGGCTCCAGACACAGCCAAGTCCAATGGACCCTGTGAGACGTGAAGTCACAAAGACTCCATGGAGGAAGCAGGGTTAGTACGTATGATGGAGAGATAGAAGAGGAGATAGGTGCTCAGTGTATCCTAAAACGTCCCCCGGCAGCCGGCAAGCCTATTTCAGCTTTTTCAGGGTCGGCCCTCGCAAGCTTTGTGAAATGTTGGTCAATAACTCATAAAATGATGACTTCCCGTGGTGTGTGGAGATCAAGGGAGGCGGTGGTTATTAAAAGGTGGTTAGTGATGACACATTCCAACTGCTGTAGAACTTCTGAGGAGTTCATTCTCTTTTTAGAGAATGTGGAAAGAAGGTGTGCGGTGGAGTATGCAGATGGTAGGTGAGGTGAGGCACCTTGGCCCTGGGATTACAGGTGGAAACGCCCTGTATTCATTCAGTGGAAGTCCCTCTGTTGGTGGTTTGTTCAAAGGGAGGGGAATGGCCTCGCCTTCATTTCTCTTTGTCCCGCCCTCCCCCATATTTTGAGAACTTTAGAAATTAATCTCTTCTACTCTTCAACTTTTTCAGCTTTGGTTGTCGTGAATGTAAATATCGATATTATTAATAATGTAAATTTACACCAATATTAGCCTACCCTAAAACCGTATTTAATAATAATGCGATAATAATTTCAGAGGAAATAAGGACATAATAAGTTCAGAGGAAACAGGGAGATGTACTTGTGTATTTATTTTAAATAATGGAAGGCGTAGACCTCCTGATCCCCACTCCGTGCAGCTGGTGGCGGTAACGCACCGACTCGGTGTTTGCCAACCGACCACTGAGGCTCACAGACGCAGAAGGAGGATCTCCGGTGGAGGGAGGGAACCTTTGGGTGGAACTGTTCTCACGTACCAGTTTCCGGTCGGACCAAGACATTGGCAACACGAAATGGCGACCTCCTTGCTGCGGTTAGGGCGACTGGCTTCCCTCAAGGTAATCCCAACAGGAAGCCCTTCTGGTGGCGTGACATGTTGTGTGTGTGCCTCCCAGCTCCGGGGAGCCCCGCGGACACGCGACCCGACCCGGTGCTTCACTCCGAGCGGTGTCCCCTTCGCGCTGACCCCGGGACGCGCAGGTTCTTCCGGACCCGCAGAACAGGCTCACCGTGTGACGTGACAGCGTTCAGCCCGACATGACGTCATACATACGTTAGAACCGTGTCGACGTCACACTTTATTTACGCCAAAACCTCCGGTGTAATGAGCCAATCAGAAAGGAGCTGCGACTATAGCATATGTGAATTATATAACAACGTTCAAACTGTTGTGTGTGTGTGTGTGTGTGTGTGTGTGTGTGTGTGTGTGTGTGTGTGTGTGTGTATATATATATATATATATATATGTGTGTGTGTGTGTGTGGGGGGGGTCACCTGGATAGTCTGTGAGGTGGCAGTGCTAGCCACTAAACCATTCAATTAATTTCAGTTTATTTTATATAGCCCAATATCACAAATGACGAATTATCCTCAGAGGGCTTTACAGTCTTTACACGTACGACATCCCTGACCTTTGACCTCACATCATGAACCATGTTCCGATGTGAGGAACCACCATTCGTTGAGTCAAATCCTCTGCCTTTAATGACATCATCCTAAGAGCTAGATGTCATTAAATATGATGTATAGACATTAAAAAGATAACAATCTAGATACAATTGATTGAATAATGAGTTGTAAAATGTAAGAGGTGACACATTTAGAAGTTCAACACAAACACACGGTGCACTTCAGGAACGCTGACACCTGCACTTTACAAACACTGAACCACGAGGATCCCTGTAGCAGCCATTAGACACTGAGACGACGTGGGATGACCTCTGGGAGACGTCTGACCAGAGGTCATCAAATGATGAGCGGTCCTGCTGTTCTCACTGCGTATGCCTGATGGGACGGGTTCCTCTGTGTGGCCCCATCAGAACCCTCTGTGTTCCTCTGTTACCTCATCAGAACCCTCTCTGTCCCTCTCTGTTACCTTATCAAAACCCTCTCTGTGTTCCTCTGTGACTCATTCAGAACCCTCTCTGTGTTCCTCTGTGACTCATTCAGAACCCTCTCTGTGTTCCTCTGTGACTCATTCAGAACCCTCTCTGTGTTCCTCTGTGACTCATTCAGAACCCTCTCTGTGTGACTCATTCAGAACCCTCTCTGTGTTCCTCTGTGACTCATTCAGAACCCTCTCTGTGTTCCTCAGCAGTGTCTCCAGCTTGAGAACCGGGCCGTCCTGAGGAGCCGCTCGGCTGCTTGGTTCTGCACTCGGGCCGAAGAACCTGCAAAGCCAGCTGTGAGCCAGAGTAAGGCCGTTGGATTCTGTTGACTTCATGAAGTTTGAAATATAATAATAATAATAATACACAGTATGTGTATAGCACTTTCATACAATGCTTCATTGACAATAATGGAGGATGGGCAGGAAATGAACATAATAACGGTAATTTAAGACGTGTTAAAGATAGACTCGGACACCTTGTGCACAAATAATAGGAGGACCCTCTGCGTTGGTTGATCTCTTTCTGCATTCCCACGCTTCTTTGGCCGTCACAAGACGCAGTGCTCCGTGCTGCTGGGTGCTAGAATACTTTGAGCATTAGGACCTTCAAGTGACCTCCAATTAGTTCAACTTCTGCTAGCTGGTGGCTATTGTGTATTAACCATGTTTTATCATTATTGTTTCTATTTGTCTGTCATGATATTGTTTGTGATTGAATTATTCAGATGTTAAAGCACAATGTGTTCCCTTTTTATTTGACAGTACAGACAATGTCCCCTAAGTTAAACGGTGTATATGGAGGATAATATATAAACATGGTTCACACATACGTTTATTTATTTCAATACATTTATTTCAATTGATTTTTTTTGCATTAGGAAAATTCCATGAAAACCCATGTGTGCAAGTCGTAGTGTCGTCGTTATTTAACTCCTCTTTACCGTTCTCCTCAGCAGCAGAGGCTCCAGACGAGAGGGCCGCGCTGCTCGCTTATAAGACGACCGTTCCCTTCCCAGCTAGCGTGGGTTTCCCACTGGCCCAAACAGCAGCTCCCCCAGCTGCTGAGCCAGATGTGGCTCAGGTTATTGCTGACACCGCTCCCCCAGCTGCTGAGCCAGATGTGGCTCAGGTTATTGCTGACACCGCTCCCCCAGCTACTGAGCCAGATGTGGCTCAGGTTATTGCTGACACCGCTCCCCCAGCTGCTGAGCCAGATGTGGCTCAGGTTATTGCTGACACCGCTCCCACAGTTGCTGAGCCAGATGTGGCTCAGGTTATTGCTGATGCAGCTCCCACAGTTGCTGAGCCAGATGTGGCTCAGGTTATTGCTGACGCAGCTCCACCTGCAGTAGAAGCAGCTGCTGAGCCAGATGTTGCTCAGGTTATTGCTGATGCAGCTGCTGAGCCAGATGTTGCTCAGGTTATTGCTGATGCAGCTGCTGAGCCAGATGTTGCTCAGGTTATTGCTGATGCAGCTGCTGAGCCAGATGTTGCTCAGGTTATTGCTGACGCAGCTCCACCTGCAGTAGACACAGTTGCTGAGCCAGATGTGACTCAGGTTATTGCTGATGCAGCTCCCACAGTTGCTGAGCCAGATGTGGCTCAGGTTATTGCTGACGCAGCTCCACCTGCAGTAGAAGCAGCTGCTGAGCCAGATGTTGCTCAGGTTATTGCTGATGCAGCTGCTGAGCCAGATGTTGCTCAGGTTATTGCTGATGCAGCTGCTGAGCCAGATGTTGCTCAGGTTATTGCTGATGCAGCTCCGCCAGCTGCTGAGCCCCTGGTTGATGCAGCCAGTGAAACCTCAGCCCCAGAAGACACTGCAGTCCCCGCCTCCTCCTCCTCCTCCTCCTCCTCCTCCTCTGAGCCTAGTGATTCTGCAGCGGACGGATCGTCCTCATCTTCTTCATCGTCCTCATCATCCGGTGACTCTGACTCCGACTCTGACTCCGACTCCGATTCTGACTCCGAGTCCGAAGTGAAGACCGAATCCAAGACCTCACCACCGAAGGTGTCAGACTCCACTGTGAAAGCAGAAGTCCAGGAGAACCCGTCAGAGGTGAAGGAAGACCATCATGAAGCTACGGGGGAAGTTCCTCCAGAACCCGAAGCTGCTGCTGGGGAAGTCCAGGAGGCCGCTCCTCCAGCTCCAGCCACCGGTATTATCTCCGAGGAGTTAGTGGACCCGGCTCCTGAGATCTGCACCAAAGACGCTGTGAACCGCCCGGAAGTGGAATCCGCTCCGAAGGTCCGAGAAGACGGTCCATCTCCCGACGCCCACGTAGAAACCCCAGCCGGGGGGGCGATGGAGCCTGCATCCACAGAAGAAGCCCAGACTGCCGCTCCATCGGAGACCCCGGAGAGCGCCTCGGCAGAAGCCGTCCACGCTGCCGAAGCCCCTTCAGGAGCGACCGGCGCTGTGCCCGCCGAAGCCGACGCCGAAGTGGCCGCTGCCGCCACGGTAAGGGAGAGCGCCGAGGAGCTGGTGGACCCCGCCGCAGTAGAAGCTGCCCCTGTGGAGAGCGCCGAGGAGCTGGTGGACGCCGCTCCGGTGGTAGCTGAAGCCGCTCCGGTGGAAGCTGAAGCTGCTGCAGAGCCTGTCCACGTGGCTGCTGAGGCTGCAGCTGAAGTCTCCGCCCCTGTGGGGGGCTCTGAGGAGCTGCTGGACCTCGCTCCAGTAGAAGCTGCCCCTGTGGGGGGCTCTGAGGAGCTGCTGGACCTCGCTCCAGTGTTATCTGAAGCTGCAGAAGAGGAGCTGCAGGCGGCCGCCCCGGCCGAGCCCGTTGATGCGTCAGAGGGTACACACTACACCTTTTCTATCCTCCAAATCTCTACCTCCCCCTTTTCCTCTCTGTGGATCTGCACGCCCATACAGATGACCGCACCTGTCTCTCTCTGTACTGTTGTTACAGTGGCGTTATAGGTTCAACTCCCTCACGTACCGTAGTCGCTGTTTCTTTCACGGCAGATCACACAATCCCCCCCCCCGGATGGTTTTAAATGGCCTGTCGGTTTGCGTCTGTTCCACCACTGTGACCTCTAACCTCGGGTTGCCTCCGTGTTCAGTGTCTAGGTTTTTGCATCGGGTGGATCTAGTGTGCATGTACCTGAACGCACACTGGCAGGTGTCTTCCTTTTTTCTTTTGTGCGTTTCTGCATTTTGACTATTTGTTGAACGTTTCCTTTGCTTGCTTTCTGCTAATTGATGTTTAGCCCCGCCCACACGGCGACGGGGCCGTCATGTATGATCAGAGACGTCGATGACACTAATTCTGCTCATGTTCCTGCCTTCTTCCCCTCTTCTAATAACTCAAGAATCTAACGCCTATCTGTATTTAAAAACTCCCCATCACTTGCATTCCAGCAGTTGCCATCCATCCTCGGGATATTTCTCATTTTTATATATATATTTTTTATAAATTGCTCTTTTTTTTATCGTTGATGTGTCCGTTTGTGTGAAATCTGGGTTTCATGTTTTCTAAGTTACGGTTACAGGTAAATCCCATTGTGTCCTTGTGCCAGGTAAAGTTATTGCTAACGGTAATGATAGAGTGCACACGCCCTTTCTTTCTGTCTCTGAAGAGGATTTCCGGGAGCAGGATTACACAGTAACCAAAACCATTGGATCATCTACCAGCCAATGTTTGCCCATGGATACATGTAACAGATTGAAATCCTAAACATTCCTGTGGCTGCAGCCCTTTGTTACATGTAATAACACCTCTCTGGCCAGCAGGGTAACAACATCCACTTCTGTCTTCCCTTCTTTTTAATAATCTGTGGATCTGTTCTTTGGGATGGGGTGTCAGATGAGGAGGAGATGTAGACGTCTGGGTGTCACACGTGTTGTTATTGACCTGGCGGTCACGGCATGGCACGGGTTCACATCCCATTGAGATGTCAAAGTAAGACAGCGATGCACTTGACTGGAGCTCATGGGGCAGAGCGGTCGTCCCGTAACCCCGAGGTCCCCGGTTCAGATCCCCGCTCTCCCCATAGTTCATGTTGAAGTGTCCTTGAGCAAGGCACTGCACCGCCAGTTGTTCCTTAATAACTAAGGACGAGTCAATGCAGAGAAGACTTTACCCGCGGGGATACATTTAAAAGATTAATTGTAATTGTTAATTAAACACACTTCGATTTTGATCCAACGCCATGTGTCGGATCCCATCGAGCTTCTTATCCGCCACTCACTCTGCCATGAGCCGTCTTTGTCTGCTCCCTCTCACGGACGTGCCCCTTGAGGCTTTTCACACCAGTGTGTCTCCACACTGTTGGGGGTAGTAATGGGGCTGACCGCCGTAGGAAATGCCCCACAATAAACCACCTTTTGTGAGCGGTGTGAATATGTAAATCCGCTGCCCTTCAAGAAGTCTTTTCAAATATTTACAAAGCGAGCCACATTTCTTTTCTAATTGAGAGCTTATCAGAAATGGCTCTTTCAAGTGGTAATTATAGTTTTTGTTGCCAGAAAATGAGCTACGGGGATCAAGAAACGGGAGCAGAGCCAGTGTTGCCAAACTTATTTGTCTCAACTTGTTATTTTAGTTTGAATGAATGAACAGTATGAACATGTATACTTTACTTTGGGCCTGACTTCGCTTTCTAACATGTCTTTTTAATGTTTTTACCCTCCCTCTGCAGCGGCACCAGAGCCCGATGAGCCTTTCGACAACAGCACTTATAAAAACAACCAGCACCACAACTACAGCCCCTACACCTTCTCCGACCTGGATGTGGAGATGGCCAAGTTCCGTCTCCCGCAGCCCTCCTCCGTCAGGCACTAGAGGAGTTGGCCCTGCTGCGTAAAGATGATGGCATTGGCCCTTTGTATGATGAGCATTCTCTCACCTGTCAGATCTGCATGCAATACTGCTGTTAAAATGTTATATTATTAAAGCACAGAAATGGGAAATGAAGTCTGTGTGTTTCTGTTTGATCTTATCTAAAGCAATAGACGTATAGGAGGATAAGCTCATCAAAGATGCTTTTCTCCCTCAGGGGGCCATTTGAATAGAGCTGAGTGTGCAAGTGCTTTATCTGTGTTTCTATTTTAATTATTACAATGTCCTCACCCTTCGCCTGACTGCACATAGTGTCCTAATTAGCCCAGCTTTCTTTTAGTGAGTAGACAATGAGCATCTATTATGCGTATATCATTTAATACACATAATAGATGCTCATTGTCGACCACTGAAACACGACACAATATCTCTGCATAAAGGAGTGCAAAGCGTGAGAGATACATCGTAAATGCGCTGTGCAAACGGAGGCAGTAAATGGCGTTCGCCAAGCTGAAAACCCGAGAGGGCGCAGAGGGACAGGCTGTGGAGGACGTCATGACTCCGCCCCCCTTATGCATATTCATGAGCCGAGCGCCCCTGCGTGCCCTTACGCGATGACGCACCGCGACAACTGCGGGTCCCGATTGCTGCAGCCGCTTGTCAGTGTGACGAAGATTGGCACTCAGGTAAGCTGTCACTCAAAATCCCTCTTTTTCCGTTCCCTATCAATCAAACAATCTGGGCCGCACGCAAAAATGCCCCGGGGCGAGGAGCGCGGACCTAGTCGGGCCGGCGGAGGGTGTTTTTGGATGGGAGGCAGAAGCGGCAGAGCTACGGGAAGAATAAAAAAATCTGTATACAAGGGAGGGAGGTGGGGTAAAAAAATATGTCGGCGTTTTGGGGGCAGAGGAGGATTGTGGAAAAGCAAAGGGCGAGAGCGAGAAACGAGGCCCGACAGTCGTAACGTGTGCGCCGAGGGGAGGGGAGGCGGAGGACAGCTGTCCCCGCTTGAGTGATTGACTGATGTCGTAAAGACTTGAAGAGCAACCGGGCTAGCCTGTGTGTGCAGCCGACGCTTGTTAATATCACTGCAGCTGAATTATCTGTACACTGAGAACAATAAATGCATATTGATTGGAAATGTTAATTCAAAAATGCTAAAGCCCTCGAAGCTGTTTTTGTTATGTGGACAAATTACTCTTTTCGTATCAATCCGCTGCGGGGTCCTGTTTTTGTACCTGGCTAGCTAGGTTAGCTTGTGTGTGTGTGTTTTGGCAGTGGTCCGCTTTCTAAATATGGCGCGTCTTCTTTGGCCTCACCGGGCGAGAAGCACTTTTAAGTGAACAGTTGTCGCCCGTTAGCAGTAGCTCAGCCACACGGCCGCTCTCTGAGTTTCCTGTAGAGCAGCGTCGCGAGCTAACGGCAATGTGGCGATAACCTTCCAGCTAACGTTACATATTGTCTCGAGGCTCCGTCCTCAGAGCTATTTCGTGTGCCGTCGCTGCTCTGGTCGCCGCTAGCGGGCTCGTGAGCAGCCGTTAGCGGGCTCTTGAGCGGCCGTTAGCGGGCTGGTGAGCAGCCGTTAGCGGGCTGGTGAGCAGCCGTTAGCGGGCTGGTGAGCAGCCGTTAGCGGGCTCTTGAGCAGCCGTTAGCGGGCTCTTGAGCGGCCGTTAGCGGGCTGGTGAGCAGCCGTTAGCGGGCTGGTGAGCAGCCGTTAGCGGGCTCTTGAGCAGCCGTTAGCGGGCTCTTGAGCAGCCGTTAGCGGGCTCGTGAGCAGCCGCTAGCGGGCTCATGGAGGCTTTCTTCAACTTTTCTCTCCCCTTGCCGCCACAACCCGTGTGTGCTACCTCTGGGCTAGGCTAGGCTCGTCGCGGTGGGTGTGTTAGTAGCTACATTCAGCTTTCCATTTTTCTTATTTTTCTTATCTCTTGTGTAGAGTCGTGAACACACACACACACACACACGCGTTACCACCACGTTACTCCCGTGTGTGTGAATATCAGCACAACATTTCCATTTGTTATGAAACCCATGTTTATGTTTTCATTATTTCTGCATCCTACATATATCCTTTTAAACGTTTTATTTAGGAAGAAATGTGTGCACATTGGCCTCGGTGAGAAATGCTTAACTTTACCCAAAGTAACATTAAGCATTTAATATTCATCAATTCTTAAAAAAAAAAATTCTAAACACAAACTTGTGTATTCTTTTATCACACTAATCCAGTTTCCCAAAGCTACTGCTAATCTCATAGTGACGTCATTCCATGAGTATCTGTGTGTTCCTCTCGTGCCTCTCCAGGCTCTGTTCCAGGTGGTCTAATGTGAGCTGTGTATTGTGTAGGTGGGCCACCTGTCCCTGCTCTCTATAATGCCCCAGTGTTTGCAGCACCAGCAGTGAACATCAGTGATGGCGGCCCAGTCGGTTTCCATAGACCAGTACCCGAAGGGAGAGCAGCAGGTGGGTGAGCGGGAGACACTCGGTTTGGACCTCCAGGCCGACGCACAATCTGTTCCGACTGAACTGCACTTTTTGGTTGTTGCTTGTTTTGCAAAGATAATCCACCCCAGCACTGGTTGCAAAAAAAAAATGTTTTCAAGCGCCAACTTTCAATATGCTGCACACTGCTTGTTCACTTATCCTCCAGTCGTGTGCAGTGGGGATAATTCAACCCTTTCTGCATGTAACACTTGAACACAGCCTATGATAATGTTATAATAGTGCTATTGCATCAGTTCTAGTAATCTGTTGGCTGTCTGTAACAGGCAACCATAAATAAATCAATGTTTGGGGAACACGATTGCAGTATAAAGCTCCCTTTCTGCCTCTCTGTGTCTGAGCTTATGTAAATTGCTTACAAAACATCATTATTCAAGTGCCAAATTTGGGGAGTGTCTAGAGCCGAGAAGGGTCTATGACTAATGAGAAATTTCCACCCCCAAGCAAGTGATTATTTTTAGCTACTTTGTGCTCAATCTCATTCATTGTTGTTCTCAGTCACATGGTTGGGGATGGGATTAATGCCCCTGGGTAGGCAGGCACGCCGTGAAAGTAAAGGGGGAGAAACCTGGCCCCAATCAAGGAATGAGCTCCACTCGCGTCTTCACGTGTCCTTTTACTCCCATTAGGTAATGTGTGTGTACACACACAGGTTCTGGATCATATTCTCCATTGCGTTCATCGGAGGGTGTGCAGTGTGTCGGTCCGGATGTGTAGCCACAGCGTGCTCGTAGGGCACGAGAGAATGCAGAGACGCATGTGTCCATAAGTCTGTACGAAGTTCTGACGTGCCACACACAAACCGTCAATCGGGTAACTAATTAAAAGGTGCTGGTGTCTGATAACGGGACTAACGACTCGTGACACCTTCAGTGCCTCTCTGCCTTGATTTGAGTGAAGGGATCTTCGTTCTTTAAAAGAATGAAATAAAATCTCGCATGAGAAATGCATAGTTTTGAGAAGTGATGTGGGGAGCACGTCCTCATGACTTTCCAAATGGTCCCTATTGAAGCGGAGCTCTGTTGAGCTTTACCCTGGAGCTGCTCTGGTCTTCACATGATGTGTCCATGTCTCTCATTCTTCTTCACTTCTATCACTCTGTTGCTTTCCCTCTCTCACTCCTTTTTGTGTTCTCTTCTCTTTTTTTCTTTCGCAGATGCAAGGTGTGGTAAAGGTAGACGGCGAGTCCGAGCAGAAGTTTCTCGAGGGGACGTTGGCGGAGACGCCCAGTCCGATACCCACGGAGCCGCAGACACCCATGGACGCAGACAAAGCCTCCATATACCGGTAGAGCTCATGATGTGTGTGTGTGTGTGTGTGTGTGTGTGTGTGTGTGTGTGTGTGTGTGTGTGTGTGTGTGTGTGTGTGTGTGTGTGTGTGTGTGTGTGTGTGTGTGTGTGTGTGTGTGTGTGTGTGTGTGTGTGTGTGCGTCTGTGCGTCCGTTCAGGAGAGAACCAGAACAACAGCCCCTCTTCCCAAATCTGTTCTCCTCTTTCCCATTCCTGACTTGAGTACTTCCTGCTTGGTCAGACACTAAACTACCGCTAGGAAACCTCGCATGGTGTCTGTGAGCACTCTGAATGTGGGACGCACCGATGCAACCATTCCACACCTGGACCTCGGGTATCAGCCGATTCCTAGAAGTGATCACAGTGTTGAGATAATACGCCTTATTTAAGTCTGCCTCACTGTGTGGAAGAGACTGGAATCAGTCTTTACCTACCTGTGCTAAACAAAGTTTAACAACAAATACATCAATGTATATTATCTGAATTGTTATTGAAATAATACATAGGCTTCTTGGTAGAAATTCAATTTCGATTCTACCGATTTTTATTTCACTTGGTTAATTGTTCACTCTATAGAATAACAGAATGTTTAGATATATATATATATATATTTTTTTTTATTTTTTTTTATTGGATATTGAGATTAAAATGAAGAAACGCTAAAAATCTCCATGTTTGAGAGGCTGAAAACGTTTTCTGATTTAACGCATAATCGGTTATCTAAATATTTTGTCCGCACACCATCTAGATTTCTCTATCTGCTAATTGATCGGTCCAACTATAACGGGTATTTAATCTCATCTATTTGAGTCGCTATCGGTCCGATATCTGTATCGGTGCATCCCAAACTATATGTTGCTCTTTGTCTTTTGAAGTGTGAAAGGGTGGTGTTTTGTGAATGTTCACACCGCCCACCGGTACAAAAGGAAAAAAAACCATTATACGCCATATCTCGTCATTTTGAGTAATCTGCTCATAATTGCAAGATTATGCTATCCTGATCTCATAAATGTGATGTATGTGTGACGTGATTTTGGTAACACGAGATAATAATGACGTTATGGAATGCTGTTCCCAATCCAAATTCCTAAAAGAATTATGCAAAATCAAATTGGTGTTGTATAACCGGGAAGAGATTACTGATGTGAGATGTGCTTATGGTTACATTGCTCTGCATGACAATAAGTTATTGAATATTGTATTGCACTAGAGGGCCTTGACCTTTTCTCACGATCGGGGGATCCGGATCTCGTAATTACAAGATCCCTTCCTGTACTAATGAGCTTCTAGCTCATAAGTATGACATCCAGATCTCATACTTCTGGTGTATCTGTTATTCAATTAATTAAATTTGATAGTGTGTGTGTGTGTGTGTCATGATTGTGGCAGTTTGCCTTCATTTAATAGAGATATCCAGTGTTTCTGTCAGCATTTGTTTTCATATAAACCCGTTACCGTTCTTCTTTCTGGAAGCCACAGTAGGATACTTTTACGTTTACTGAGCTGATGACCTCTACTCTTTGTCCGTGGGCTTCCTCAGGCATCCCCTGTTCCCCCTCCTGGCCCTGCTGTTTGAGAAGTGTGAGCAGTCCACGCTGAGCTCCGATTGCATCACCTCGGCCAGCTTCGACGTGGACATCGAGAACTTTGTCCGCAGCCAGGAGAAGGAAGGCAAGCCCTTCTTCAGCGAGGACCCCGAACTCGACAACCTGGTGAGGCCGAATTCTGATGTTTTTATCCCTGTTGCACACTGTTCTGTCAGCGGTTGTTTTTGCTGCTCAAAAAGAAAAGCGTAATGTTTTAAACTCTCTTTTAAACAAGTGTTGACGGGCGGGGTCAGATCCCTGGCTACTCCAACCTTTGTGGCTGGGAAACGGTTCTAACGGTATTTGACCACAACAGAACAGGGACGCGAGGTATTTCACAAGGAAACACGAGATAGAGGAACCCCAACTCACTCGCCACTCGATGACCTTTAACCTCCACAGCTCAGTGAGATGCAGTGCTCTCCTGTTGCTGCCTCCTACCTGCTACTTAGACATTCCTCCCAATGGTCCGATGCCACCATCGCTGTCTTTAAGCTGGTGAATCTGACTTCATGGTCGTCTAGCTGTTTGAAATGAAACGTGGGGCACCGTGCTGTAGCTGACCGTGACCTCTGACCTCCCGCTGCTGAAGAGCCAAGTCCCTGAGCCAAGATTAACACAGTATTAACACATGTGTGTGTTTTTAGCTTCTGTTCTGTGTGGTCAAATTACTGTCCATCTGTTTCCTGCATCTGCATGTCCCCCCCCAGACCACATCTATAAACCTCTTTTTTAGGCGGGCCACAGAATGCCAATGGCATGTTCATCCCAAGGTCTACTTGTATACATCTTTTCTAGTCCTCCGGCCACTCAAAGCGCTTTAACACTGCATGACATCATTCACCCGTTCACACCCTGATGGGAGGAGCCACGGTTCCACCTGCACATCAGCAGTAACTAACATTCATAGACACCGTAGAACGGCTACGGGACACATTTTAGGGTTAAGTGCCTTGCCCAAGGATACATCGGCATGGACTAGCGGAGCCGGGGTTCGAACCCCCGATCCTCTGGTTGAAGGACGACCCGCTCACCGCTGAGCCACCGTCGCCCTTCAAGTCGACTTGGCGGATGCCAAGCGGTGTGGATGGGCCGGGCAGGGTCCCCAAACGTATTCCTGTGAGGGCCACATAACGCTTCCCTTCTCTGATGGGGGGGGCAGTTTGTGCCTAAAATGTAAACGCACCCTGCATTCCGAATACATTTTTCTCTTGCCTAACCTTTTCGCCGTTATTCCGTTGTATTTGACCGAGACTGGTCTAGGATTTGCGTTTCCAGACTGAAAGATAAATCATAATGCGTCTCTGGTATTGTTCAGGGGTGTCGTGATGTGGAGGCTTTAGTTTGGGGACCGCTGGGGTGTCCGGTCTGACCATGTCCTGGTTGTAGACGGGACACGATCTGTACGCAAGAAACAGTGTTTCGAAGCGGATGCTTCAGCCACCGGGAACCAGTGAAGGGAGCCTGCACCGCCTTCTGAGTGGGAAGAGGACCTGTTCTCCTGATGTTGTGCAGCATGGATCTACAGGAACGTGTTGTCGCAGTGATGTTGGCCGTCAGGGAGAGTTGACCAGTTCCTTGCAGTCGGTTAGGGCTAACACAGAGTTGTCAAAGGTAATGACTGTTGGTCCACAGTTCAGTCTTGTCAGGGTTGATTTTTCAGGTGGTGTGCGGACCTCCACTGAGAGGTCAGTCCGACGGGCCGAGGGTCGTGCTGCTACCTGTGTGTCAGATTGTGGAAACGAGGGGATCAGTTGGGTGTCATCAGCATAGCGCTGGTAGGAAAATTGGTGTACAGAAAAAGGAGGGGACCCATGACGAAGCCTTGAGGGACCCCAGTAGTGAGAGAACTCGTTATATTCGCTCCCTTTGTTCTATTGCGCTGATCCTTCACTGGAGCGTTTTGATCCGTTGCACAACTTTCGTCAGCGTGGGGAGTCGGTGGCAGAGCACCGTCCTCCAGAGGTGGTGCGATCCGCGCCTCCACCAGTGGAGGTTGACGTGTCCTTGTGTAAACCTTTTTGAATCTTTGTATCTTCTGACCTCTAGATGGTGAAGGCCATCCAGGTGCTCCGAATCCACCTGCTGGAGCTGGAGAAGGTGAGTGACCTGTGTAAGGACTTCTGCAGCCGCTACATCGCCTGTCTCAAGACCAAGATGAACAGCGAGACGCTGCTGAGTGGAGACCCAGGGAGCCCGTACTCCCCCGTCCAAGGCCAGGTTCAGGGTTTCTCCCCCACCAAGACTCCGGTATGGACCGTAGGTGGACTGTACTTCTCAACACTAAACACACAAATACCTCAATCTGTTGGTGCCTGTTGCGGTGACATTGTCATACTTGGACTAAGTTGTTTCGCAGTTCTAGCCGTTACATTTCCTCCAACTTGCCGCTCAGTATTTTCTCAATGTGTCAACACGCTCTTGACTGGCCTGTGTTGCCGCTCTGTGTTCCGCAGACCCCAAGCTCTATCTCGGGGACCATCAGCCCCCAGGGTCAAATCGTGGTGCCGGCGTCGGCTCTGCAGCAAGGGAACGTTACCGTGACAGCAGTCAACCCCACCCAGGTGGTTGCAGGTATGTCACCATGGCATACAACCACTCCCCCAGGTACAGTACTGCTCAGATGTTGTCATGTGCCAGTGGAACACTTTGATCTCTTTGACATTCCATAGTCGAGCGTCTTGTTTGTTTTACGTTCATTGATGCTCAACCTTTTAAAGCTTTGTGCGTCTTATCAGGCGCCAATCTCCTCCCCCCCCCCCCCCCCGACAACGCTCGCCGGCACTACTCGCGCTGGTTAGGGGTACTTGGATGAAAAAAGTATGTTACAGGGGGTACATCACTGAAAAAAGGTTGAGAACCACTGGTATAGAAGTCTATGCTTCATGTGTTAAAGCTGCATTCTCTCTCCTGACCACCAGGGGGCGACTTCTCTGGTTGTATAGAAGTCTATGCTTTCATGTGTTAAAGCTGCATTCTCTCTACTGACCACCAGGGGGCGACTCCTCTGGTTGTATAGAAGTATATGCTTTCATGTGTTAAAGCTGCATTCTCTCTACTGACCACCATGGGGCGACTCCTCTGGTTGTATATAAGTATTTGCTTCATGTGTTAAAGCTGCATTCTCTCTACTGACCACCAGGGGGCGACTCCTCTGGTTGTATAGAAGTCTTTGCTTCATGTGTTAACGCTGCATTCTCTCTACTGACCACCAGGGTCTAGCATGCTGTTGTCTGATCTGGGAGTTCAGGAAAGTTATTTGGAATTTCTTTTTTTCCATTTGTCGTATTCAGCATCGAGTCATATTTAACACAACCCTGTGACTGCAGGCTGGGCGACGTTAACTTCTTATAGGCACCCTCTGGTGTCTATTGACGAATTACAAACTAGTTGCCAATTGGATACGACTTGACCGCGCTATGGTAAAAAGAAGATGTTGACCTTTGACCCAATCGTTCTCAAAATCTAATCAAAGGGTTCCTGGATAATAACCAATCATCCCACCAAATTTCATGCGATTTGGTTTAATTCTTTTTGAGTTATGTGAGTAACACGCATACAAATAAATAAATATGCAGCGATCAAAACGTAACTGTCCACATTTTCAATGCGACGGTAATGATGAGTGAGTGGTCTGAGTAAAATTTGTATTTAAGCCGTAGCTGTCATTTAGTCTTTATTGCTAAGATGCTGCTCCAGTGGTCTGGCACATTTGGATTGGGCAACTTCATTTAAATTACTTTTTTTTTTTACTGACGATGGTCTGTTATTTATAGCAAAGTAGGCCATAGATCATGCTTTATTTGGGAGAAACCGGGCTATTCTGGGTGTACCGGTAATCAGACGTTCAGCACCCATGATCCTGTGTCCCGTAACCAGTGTTCCCCAAACTGCTGGTTCCTCTGCGTGTCGGTGGAGTCCTGAGTCAGGTGTTGTGTCTGCAGGGGGCACGGTGTACCAGCCCGTCACAGTCGTCACCCCACAGGGACAGGTGGTCACCCAGGCTCTGTCTCCGGGGACGATACGCGTCCAAAACAATCAGGTGGGTCGTCCGTCTGTGTGACCGTATCCTCAAACGGCACATCGTGGAGGCGTCGGGGACGTGAGGAAGCGGGGAGGTGTCTGAATGCGTGCCTGTCCACAAGGGATGTCACGAGAAACGATACTTACGGTACCTTTTGGTACTCGATATCAAAATACCGACGATACCTATTTTTTTGAAGTACCGCTGCGCCTCTTCTGGAGCCGATGGGGGCTCGCGCTGCGCTCCACGGAAGCTAACGTTAGCTAGCAAGCTGTCAAGTGGAGCGGCGCGGCGCAGCCTTTTCAGTCTTTACGGTAGTGGTTTAGCGGATGTGGAAACGCACAGACCAATTGCAAGCGAGTTAAGCCATCCCACGTGATACCACTCAGCCAATCAAATCTATGCATTCTCGGCGGTAAACATTACGTCTCAACAGACAGACGGCGCTGCGCATATGAGAAAGTTAGAGGCAGGTTACACATTGAGACGGTAGAAAGAAAAAGAAAGATAGCGATACATTTAGAAAACAAAGGGAGAGAAACGGACGACTGCGCCGGAGAAAGTTGAGAACAAGTCGAGTGAGACAGCGAAAGGGAGAGACACATAAGGAACACATGTCGCTCTCCAAAAAAAGAAAAGTTGACAGCGAAAATAGAGCATTTAATCCGGAATGGACAGACTCTTTTCTGTTCATACTTCCCACAGGGAGCACAACACCAGTGTGTCTTATATGTTCAGAAACCGTGGCACTTATTAAAAGTGGCAATGTGAAAAGCCATTATGAGACAAAACATAAAGGTTTTGAACAAACAAACTCACTCAAATCCGAAGTGAGATCACAGAAAGTAAGTGGCCTCACGGCCCAATATGAACAACCGAGTGTTCCCTCAGAGTTGCTGGATTTTGGGGCAACACAAAAAGCCATTTACTGATGGAGGGCTTGTCAAAGAATGCATCATGCATGTAAAGCAAATACCCATGTCAGCATCATCTGCCACAAAGAAAAGTGAAATATGAACTCAGGATGTGCTAACCCAGCTAAATGAAGCCATACATAAGGCACCTTGTGTAGGCTTCCAACAAATTGCACTTTATTATGATGTGCTATGCTCTATTGCACATGTTTTGTATGTCTTGCCATTTTTCAAATATTCTACATATATTGTACATGGAGTCTTTTTTTTTTACCGTGGTATCGAAATTGGTATCGAGAATCGTGTTATTTTACTGGCATCGGGACCGACTACTGAATTTTTGGTATCGTGACACCCCTACTGTCCACTCGGCTCCAGCTGCAGTTCCACCAGGACCTGAACCTCTTCAATCACGACGACAACTCGTCCAAGAACAAGCGCGGCGTCCTGCCCAAACACGCCACCAACGTCATGCGCTCGTGGCTCTTCCAGCACATCGGGGTGAGTGAGTGTGTGTGTGTGTGTGTGTGTGTGTGTGTGTGTGTGTGTGCAGTGTTTGTACGGTTATGGAAACCTGGAAAAGTCATGGAATTTTAAAATGGTCATTTCCAGGCCTGGAAGTCATGGAAAAAACTTCAGTCATAAAAGTTTTGGAAAAGTCATGTAAATGTGTTATGATCACATGTTCATTTACGCAGAGTTTGAAATAATTCATATATTTTTTTAAAGAAAGACGCTCAAAATATAAGCCAGCGATATCCATCAATACTCTACATTTTCTACAGTTTTCATGTTTATACCGAGGTGTGTGTGTGTGTGTGTGTGTGTGTGTGTGTGTGTGTGTGTGTGTGTGTGTGTGTGTGTGTGTGTGTGTGTGTGTGTGTGTGTGTGTGTGTGTGTGTGTGTGTGTGTGTGTGTGTGTGTGTGTGTGTGTGTGTGTGTGTGTGTGTGTGTGTGTGTGTGTGTGTGTGTGTGTGTGTGTGTGTGTGTGTGTGTGTGTGTGTGTGTGTGTGTGTGTGTGTGTGTGTTGCATTGCTGATCGTGTAACCCTGAGCTAACCCCCCCCCCCCCCCTGTAGCACCCGTACCCAACGGAGGATGAGAAGAAACAGATTGCCACTCAGACCAACCTGACGCTGCTGCAGGTCAACAACTGGTGAGTCCGGCCATCAGAGACGAGGCGTACCGTCGGTCTGTCCAGACACGCGTCTGTCTCCCCACTGTGGAGACGTAATTGTTCGGTGAGCTGATTGGCTGAAGAGAGGCGCAACTAGCCGGCTCTGAAGTCGGCGATTAACAATTTCGTCATCCCCAGATTGAACTGTTGAGTTTATTTTGCACAGCCCAATATCACACATATTATGAGAGGGCTCATCAGAGGGCTTTACACTCTGTACACATAGACATCCCTGACCTTTGACCTCTCAAGAAATGGAAAACAGTGAAAAGCCCTTCTGGGCTGTTGAGTTTCAGCGGGAGATGATGTCGTCATGTCGGGACGGAACACCGGCCACAAACTCGAGCGCACGCTCCGGTCGTCTCCGTCACAGACTCCCGTCCTCTTGCGTCTCCAGGTTTATAAACGCACGGCGGCGGATCCTGCAGCCCATGCTGGACGCCAGCTCCTCCGAGACGCCAAAAGCCAAGAAGAAGACGCCTCAGAACCGGCCCCTGCAGCGCTTCTGGCCCGACTCCATCGCCACCGGGGGGGGCGCCCAGCAGCAGGTCACCATGCCCGACGGTACGCAGCAGCAGCCATTAGGTTGTTAAGTTGAAGAGAAACTCGGTGTGTGTGTGTGTGTGTGTGTTTTATCGACCATGGTCCAAATGAAGGGATCGATCCACCAACACTCGTTCTAAACCGTCTGGCTAGCTAGCAAGAAAACCCACTGAGGAACCATTAAAAAGATGCTTAACGACGTGATTAATAAATGTGATGCTGGTGAATAAATGAAGCATCCCATGCTGAGGTTGTCCCGAGAACGCATGGAGCGTCACGCACAAGACTGTCGTTGGTAAAAACCTCGGCAACGTTGTTTAGCTGTACACCAAAGACTACGCAGATCCGTTCATGAACATATAGTTTTATATATTCTATTATAATGTGTATAGAGTTTACTGCATTTCTAATTTGCCAGCTCCAGAACGTCGGGGTCTCGGCACCGAGAGGCTTTCACGGCTTGAGTAGCTTCGTGGTCGGTTGAACGCACAAAAGTGTGTTGTGGTTATTTATCAGGGTTCTTACGGTCATGGAATTTTAAAATGGTCATTTCCAGGCCTGGAAAAGTCATGGAAATAGTCATGGAAGTGTGTTATCACATGTTCATTTACGCAGAGTTTGAAATAATTCATGTTTTTTAAAGAAATATGCTCAAAATATAAGCCGGTGTACGCTCTCAATACACAAAATGTTCTAAATTGTTCATGTTTATACCGATATTTCAGTTTGGTCATGGAAATCCACTGGTCAACATGTGTAAGAACCCTGATTTATTGATTCCTGACTTCTGAATGTTCTTCTTCAGGTTAATTGTTTGTTGATTAAGACCACAAATGATGATCAAGTCTACCTATCTGGTCGCTGAGCCCGTCACTCGCACCGACGTGTACCATGTGACGCGTATGAGCTGTAACCTGATTGGTCGGCGGTGCTGGTATCCTCGACCGAGTTCTGACGAGCTTCCACCGCGGCTCTTTCCCTCGTTTCTCAGGCACCATGGTGACGATGAACATGGAGGGTCTGCAGAGCCTGACGTCCGACGGCGCCACGCTGGCGGTGCAGCAGGTGATGATGGGCGGCCACAGCGAGGACGAGTCGGGGGACGAGGAAGACGACGAGGACGACGAAGACGCGGACATGGCCGGGCTGGGCCTGGACCACAGCGACTCGCTGCAGTAGAGGACACACACACTCCCTCCCTCTCTGGGCTACACAGGCCGGGCGCCAACAGGCCGTCGGTGGCTGTGTGTGTGTGTGTGTGTGTGTGTGTGTGTGTGTGGATCACAGTACACACACACACACACTCACTAGGTTTACATAGAGCACAACAGAGCGGTCCTGCACTCTTCCAGCCCTCCACGCCGCTGAACGGTCTGCGCGTGAACATCAGGAGTTTCATTTCAGAAACAGTTTGGTTTTTTTATTACTTAGTTGATGTATGCGAGTGCACTTTTTTGTATATTTAAACTCAACCGGATTAAATCAAAACAAACGGAAGAAGAAGAGAGAAAAGAAGTGTTAAAAACACTCGAAGCGTGTTTGATGCTCCATGAAATGACTGATTTGTGATTTATCCCCCTCCCCTCCCCCGTTGAATTCTCTTTTTTGGACGCGTCTCTGTGAGGGTTTGTCTTTTTGCATGCTTGTGTTTTGAGTAGATGTGCACCGACTCCACGGCTCCCACAGTGGAGAAGTGAGGGATGAGAAGAAGAAGAAAAGAAAAAAAGGAGATGCTTATTTTTATATACAAATGTTTGAAATTAGTGTTTGTTTGTTTGTTTTTCCTTTTTAAATTTGTGTTCTCCTGTTTTGTAAGGAAATATTTATGTACAGATTCATAATTGAAGCTAGCGACCCTGTTTTCCAGGGTTCTTTGAAGTTTTCTAAGAAACGAGATGAATTAATTGAATGCTGATGAAAATTGCTCTTTCAATTGGTTTTTAAATGTACGATAACATCGAGGCCTTACCGGTGTTCTGAAAAAAAAAAGAATTATTTCCAAGAAGCACAAAAAGAAAGTCTGACACTTTTTTTTGAGATTGGTCAAAAGGACACTAAACTACAGAACTGTGGTTTCACTTTGTCAACTGCAGCTTCGCAGTTCTCCCGTTTCTCGCTCGGAATCATTTGACAGTCGTGGCGTATTTCCCAAATGCACAATCCAGAACACTATGCTAATCACACAATCACGAGGAGTAACCGGGCAGAGATTATGAATCGACAAGAAGCGCTGGACTTTTTGCACGTGTCAAACCTTTTTTTTGTTTAATTTATGTACACGCGCGTCCTCCGGGCAGCAGCCGGACCCGGCCCGCCGCCCGGAGGACGCCTCCCTGCCACGGCACGTCGGGAACCATCTCAAATCTCTATCAATATGTTGATGTGACGTCACAGATTGGGGTGCCTCTTGTGTTTTAATATTTGTAATTATGTACTTTACAACAATGTGTCTGTCTAGGTGCAGCAATCCGGTTCCAGTCCTCTTTTTGTTTTGTACCGTTGGAGCGGTCGGTGGCCCTCGCCGGCCGCTCGTCACTCGCGCCGCTCTCGCGTTTCATGAAGCGGTGCTCACGTCTTCTCTCGTCTGTTTGGGCCTTAGAGCTTTCTATTTTGGAATAAACGATGCCTAACTCTCTGCCGTGTCCCGTGTGCTCCCTCGCGGGGTGTGTGAGGAGGAGCCGGCTCTCTTTGTCGTGTGGAAACGTCGAAGCCGAAAGCCGAAGAGGTGACGACGGTCTTCAGTTGTGCGTGAGCAGCGTCGGAGAACCGCGAGCCTCTTCTCTCTGAAAGACAACGGGGGAGAGTCACGCCACGGCCGGTTCACGGCCACCAGCACTCACACGCCACGGCCACCGCTACAGTCTTTTAAATAACACCAATTAGCATTTAAAAGAGACATTTTTTAAACAGACCTTGTGAAGGCGTCATCGTGTCATCACTTTTTACTGTGAACACTCAGTGCTAATGCTAGCTGGGCTCAGGACTTGTGATAAGATACTTTATTCATCCACACCGGAACATTAGGTTGTAGCAACAGAAAACAACTTTACAGAGTAAATATTACATATTTAGTATGAAAAACTGCACAATATATAATATATATATACACACACATTCAACATACTGTGGTAGATCCTAGGTATAAAGCAAGATTCTCTAATGCAGTTAAGTATGTTTATATAATGTGTGAATATAAGAAATGTACAGTGAAAGCGGTGTAAGGTTTAGTGATGTTGGGCAAGAAATAGAACAGAAAGTACAAATAGAAAGTGAGTGTATTTAGGGATTTGGGGAAAATAATGTAAGGAAAACACATGTGCACAGTTAAAAACTAATCTAAAACTATTGAAACTGCCGGTTGCATTTCTTTTAAAAAGTATCCTCAAGATATGTTGGTATGTACACATTTTAGAAAGCACTTTTTTTCCCAGTACTTGACCGTTGAAGTGGCCCCTCCTATGAGATAACGATACAGCGGTGGCCCCAAGATGAATGGAGTTCATCCCCCCCTCCCCCCCTTCTGGAGGTCGAGGTCCTGCACGGGGTCTGACCTCCATCTGCTGGCGGATCCAGCTCAGCGAGCGCGTGACGCGCGTGTAGACGCCCGGCTTGTTCCTCATGGCGCAGCCCATCCCCCAGCTGGTCGCTCCCACCAGCTTCCACACAGAGGAGCCCTCACAGGCCAGAGGACCTCCACTGTCGCCCTGCGCGCACGCACACACACACACACACACACACACGCACACACACACGCACGCCTTCATAAACCAATGAAACGCAGGCAAAGGAGAGATTACATTATCGCATTTCCTCTCTTTATAATGGAAGATTATAGAGTATTTTAAAAATCAATCATTTTATTTTAAGTTTTTACAAGGTATATATTACCAGACGACAAAAAACAAGTAAATAAAAATGACCTAACAGCATCACAACCAACTACACGAACAATCAGACATGGGCAGCATCATCATAAAGCACACATTATCCTCTATATCGAACTATACAACAATTGTATTTACTTTATTTGTATTTTTTTTAATCTGACTAGTTTTAGTATAGTTACAATGTAAGGTGACATTTTGTTTTACAAGTCCCATAGTTTCTGAATAATTTCTCTTAAAGGAAAAGATCATTGTAAAACTGTAAATGATTTTATTCAATGGAGACATTGGTTCACTCACTACCGTCTTTCAACCAGGAGGTTGGAGGTTCAGACCCCATCCTAGGCGATGTGTCCGTGAGCAAGGCACTTAACCCTGAGTGTCTCCTTGTAGCTGCGTGTAAGAATGTAATGTAACAGGATTGTATGTCGCCTTGCATAAAAGTGTCAGCTAAATTACATGTAATGTAAAAATTAGGAACTAATAAACTAATCTTTTGTTCATCATTCTTTATTGTTCTCCAATTAACTCAACGTATAAACTCAGTTTGAGGACGGAGGAGGAAGTTATTCTAGTTATTGTGTGACGCTTCAGTCCAAACAGGTGTAATGATGTATTTGCGCCCTCTGGTGGGCTAATTAGTGACCTGCACATTTTTACATTCCCCCTTAAGCTGCTTGTAGTACCATATCTCCCCACTAGAGAGCTGCGCTCACTAAATGCGGGGCTATACTTGGAATTCCTAGAGTCTTAAAAAGTAGGAGGAGCCAGAGCATTCGAGTATCAAGCTCCTCCTCTTTTATTGACCCAGCTGCACCTTCAGTCCTGGAGGCAGACACAGTCACCTCATTTAACCCTCCTGTTACCTTCAAATTTACTAACATCTTTCACCCTTGGGGTCAATTTGACCCCAAGGATTTAAAAACTACAGAAAATTATTAGAATTAATATTGTTTCCGAAGTTTAAGTGTCAGGTACTTTAAGTTTGTTTGTTGACTACCTAAATAGCCCTTTAAATAAATAAAAAAGTTGATATTTCTTATATGTTTTATATGTGAAAAACAGCCTGCGGTCAAATTGACCCCAAAGAACACCGGTGTGTACAAGTTGTGTTCAGGACATTGAAAACACATTATCATGTGAATTTGATATATTCCCAGTTGTCCCCAATAAATGAGGAAAAGTCATGAAATATGAAGCAAAAAAAAATATGTCAATAATTTATTTAGAGATGTTAAACATTGAATGGGGTCAAATTGACCCCAAAGGTAACAGGAGGGTTAAGTAGACTGAAGACTTTCCTCTTGATGGTCTTATAGTTAGACCTGAGTCAGGTTCACCTGTAGGGAGTGGCCTCTTCAGATATGTAATTTGATTGTGTTCACCATGACACTCCTTTAGTTTAAGAGCTTTACAATGATGCCTCACAACCCAAATACAAAAATGCTCTTTTTATAAATCAATACTCAAATAGTGGTGTTCCTGTGGCTGTCACAGGACTGTCATAAAGCGGTCCAATTATTTCATTCTGCCCGGATGGGGGACTGGAGGGGGTCAGGCAGGTCATGTTGGTAAAGCTCCGCTCTGGGCCTCTGCTCTGCACGGTGAAGTCGTCCATGCTTGATAAAGAAGACGTTGTACCTGACAGGAGTCGGTTCCTCCCTCCAGGAATCCCGCACAGATCATCCCGGAGGAGATGAGGCCCTGGTAGACCTCCGGGCGGTTGCAGGCCTTGGTGGACAGGAGCGGCACCAAGGCCGAGCGCAGGACCACGCTGGTCTCCCCTGGAAGAGGAACGTCACAAGCATGTCAGAGAGGGCACGGAGCAGCGGCAGGAACACACCAGGCCAGGGCCAAACACGGCCCCAAAGAAATGCCGTTTAGCCCCTAAGAGGCAAAACATTCCCCCATAATTCTGATAATGTAATATTATTTTGTTGTTATTCTTGGTTGTGTGTGTCCTATCTGTATAGCAAATAGGTAGGTACACAAACAATCCATAAATATTTTGAATGATAAAAAAAACAAATAGATAAATTCTTAATGGTTATTTAAAAAAAAGTAATAACCACAAAGAAATAAGATTTTAATTGAATATGATTGACTGATTTATTTTTTTTTGTTCAAAGAATCTCAGAAAATATTTAGAATCTTAGACTAGTGTCTGATAGTCTTATTATTTACATTGTTATGATAATTGCTCATAAACTGTAAACCAAAATAAGTATTTATTATTTTAAAGGTTAAATATTATTTCACAAGTTTCAAGAAGTGCCCCAACTTATTTTGAAATGCCCCTGGGTTTCAGTTTAGAAACAATATGTAAAACATGATATCATATCCAATTGAGAATGTAGTACCAGAGATCACCTGTTGGCCGTGTTCAGACTCACCTTCATCCTCCGTCGCTCCCCATCCAGAGATCCAGCACATGGTGCCTTCCTCAAACTCCTCCCTGTGGTTCGGGAGGCAGATGGGCGCCACCAAGCCTACAGCGGAGAACTTTAGTGACCACCATCATCATCATCATCATCATCATCATCATCATCATCATCATCATCATCATCATCATCAGAATCATCATCAGCATCACCATCATCATTAGCATCATCATCATCATCATTTGCATCATCATCATTAGCATCATCATGTGTAATGACATCATCCTGTTGCCATGGGGACCGAGGTGACCCGGTGATCAGCAGCTCCACACAAACAATTACACTAAGAGGCGGAGCGCGTGAGATCTGAGACGCCAGACAACCGATACGCGGCGGGACACTTTCACTGCCAGGAAGCGAGACACCTGATAGGCCGAGGGCTCTCGCCTCCCACGGCTGAGAGGAGAGAGGGAGAATACAGACAAACTGAGAGATAACAATCTGTACTTTCACTAAACAACTAAAGCTGCTCGGGGTTGTGGAGTAGCGCCGTGGCTGTGCAGTGTGTATGTCAGTCAGCAGGTTTGATGGCAGCCTGTTCCATCAGTGTGTGAGTGATGCATTACCAACCGCACAACGTGAGTCACAACAGGTGAACAATGAAGGGTTGAAGGAGGAGGGGCAGTCCGTGAGTTGGTACAGCCTGATAGACACCGTCACCTCATGGAGACCGAAGACTTTCCTCTTGACAGTCATAGTTAGAGCTGAACCAGGTTCACCTGGTCCAGACCTAGAGATGCTGCTATAGGCTGAGAGGCTGCTGGGGGACGCTTAGGATACACTGAGCACCTCTCTCCTCTCCTCTCTCCTTGTAGACGTTTAGGATACACTGAGCACCTCTCTCCTCTTCTCTCTACTTATGGATGAATTCATGTCTCTTCAATGCACATAACTAACTAGAACGGGCCCTCGGTAGAGCGCATACCTTCACATATCACATATGGGCATTGAATTATGAAAATGTTGGCATTAGTTGCCAATTGGATACAAATTGACCGTGCTATGGTAAAAAAAAAGGATTTTGACATTTGAGCCGTTCAATCCCAAAATATAATCAAAGGGTCCCAGGATAATAACCAATCATCCCACCAAATTTCATGCGATTCGGTTTAATTCTTTTTGAGTTATGCGAGTAACACGCATACAAATAAATAAATACACAACGATCAAAACATAACCTTCAAAGCGAAGGTGACTAGTCGTAGTGCTTCCTCTCCTCAGGTTCACGTGTGGTCGTACAGATCGTGGGCTACACAAAATAAATGTATACCCATTTGACAGGGTGAGGTTTTGTGAACCTCAGCTCCTGTAACTGAGAGCGTCGGGCCAGAAAGGGGAACACCAGTACCGGTGAAAGCCAGCGGCGTGGCCAGTTTCATCAGCGCCACGTCGTGGTCCAGTCCTTTGGGCCGGTAGCGGCTGTGGTACACGATGTGCTCCACGGCCAGAGACTGAGCCCCGTGGACCGGCTGCTCCGTCAGCCCGGCGTGGACCACCCACATGGAGGGGTCGGCAAACCTGGTGACGGAGAGCAGGAGACACCATGAGAGGGGCGGAGTCACAGAGAACGCCCCTCCTCTTGAATACCAGCCAGTCACAACGGCAAACACAGTAGTATTATTCTGGTTTTAGCACCACGGTAGTTCACGCCTGTTTCTGTCCCTAGAGACATTGCTATAGGCTGAGAGGCTGCTGGGGGACGCTTAGGATACACCGAGCACCTCTCTCCTTCCTCTCTCCTTATGGACGATTAGGATACACTGAACTCCTCTCTCCTTATGGACGCTTAGGATACACTGAGCACCTCTCTCCTCTCCTCTCTCCTTATGGATGCTTAGGATACACTGAGCACCTCCTCTCCTCTCTCCTTATGGATGCTTAGGATACACTGAGCACCTCTCTCCTCTCCTCTCTCCTTATGGATGCTTAGGATACACTGAGCACCTCTCTCCTCTCCTCTCTCCTTATGGATGCTTAGGATACACTGAGCACCTCTCTCCTCTCTCCTTATGGACGCTTAGGATACACTGAGCACCTCCCTCCTCTCCTCTCTCCTTATGGATGCTTAGGATACACTGAGCACCTCTCTCCTCTCCCCTTATGGACGCTTAGGATACACTGAGCACCTCCCTCCTCTCCTCTCTCCTTATGGATGCTTAGGATACACTGAGCACCTCCCTCCTCTCCTCTCTCCTTATGGACGTTTAGGATACACTGAGCACCTCTCTCCTCTCCTCTCTCCTTATGGATGCTTAGGATACACTGAGCACCTCTCTCCTCTCCCCTTATGGACGCTTAGGATACACTGAGCACCTCCCTCCTCTCCTCTCCTCTCTCCTTATGGACGCTTAGGATACACTGAGCACCTCCCTCCTCTCCTCTCTCCTTATGGACGCTTAGGATACACTGAGCACCTCCCTCCTCTCCTCTCTCCTTATGGACGTTTAGGATACACTGAGCACCTCTCTCCTCTCCTCTCTCCTTATGGATGCTTAGGATACACTGAGCACCTCTCTCCTCTCCCCTTATGGATGCTTAGGATACACTGAGCACCTCCCTCCTCTCCTCTCTCCTTATGGACGCTTAGGATACACTGAGCACCTCCCTCCTCTCCTCTCTCCTTATGGACGCTTAGGATACACTGAGCACCTCTCTCCTCTCCTCTCTCCTTATGGACGCTTAGGATACACTGAGCACCTCTCTCCTCTCTCTCCTTATAGACGATTAGGATACACTGAGCTCCTCTCTCCTTATGGACGTTTAGGATACACTGAGCACCTCTCTCCTCTCCTCTCTCCTTATGGATGAATTCATGTCTCTTCAATGAACTTGACTCACTAGTCTTTCTGCTTTCTCTCCTCGCAGGTCTACATGAATCGTGGGTAATACAAAATAGACACTGTTTAGAGATATCTTTAGGAGGAAAATTAAATAATAAACTCTAAAAGGGGGAAATGGATTTGTCCTCCCCTTGTGACCAGACCTACATTCTTTATCCTTCTTCATATTTAGTGATTTTGACGGAGCAGACATATTTCCCCCTATTCAGTGTTCCCATGTGGAACTTTAATTAGCTACTATTTACACACTAATCGGTCCTTTGCCCTAGTACACAGCGGCCCTTCTCTTCTCATGTCACACGAGGATCGACCCACCCGAACACGCAGTGAGCTGCCGTGAGGACCCAGCGCGACGTGATGATGGAGCCTCCACACAGGTGCTCACTGCCGAAGTGGAGGCTGACCTGCCAGGGGAACTGACCCGGCTCGGAGATGTTGCCTCCTACGATACGGCTGTGGTACTGAGGTCTGGACCCGCACTCTGGGGACAGAGGGACGGGGGCTCAGAGGGAAGCTGGTGGATGCACACCATGCTCAGCCTTCAGTGAATATCAGTCAGTGAATATCACGCGTTAGAAGTTTCTCGTAGCATTGAAGAGCTGCTGTGGGTCACTTGCCTCAGAACTGACTTCTGAGAGATTAAAATCTTAAATGTACATGATTTTTTAAATATTAAAGCAAATTTCCAAGACAGAAAGTGAGATCAGTAAGCGGTTTTCCTCTGACTGGGCCGACCGCACGCCAACGTCTCTCTGAAGTCCGTCTGCTTCTCAGAATACGGTGAATGTGAGTATTTCCATATTAATTAATCCGATTGCAAAGTATAATGATAAAATGGAAGGTTTAACATTTAAAACTCTAAATATTTTCCAGGAAAAGGGTTTTGCATTTCCAATCACAACAGATGTTTAGAGTGATAATTTAAATAATAAAAAAGCAGTGCTGATGACATCATCAGGGTTATTTGCTCAGACTTTAAGAAGAACCACAGCAAACACAATACGACTTCTTTCACAGGCTAGTCATCTGATCTTCACGTGTAACATTGGTGCGGTGCCCCTTTCAAGCATATTGATTGAAAGTATTGAATATGAGAATTTCTGACCCCAAAGCATAAATGTTCACAAGTCCATTCATGTTATTTGCACATATTTATGAAAAAACATCGGAGCCACATCAACTCACTCTTCACACACTGGTTATAAAACTACTTTCAACTTTTGTTGTTTGGTTCTCTGTTTTTAAATACAGACTACGTCTTAGCGGCAAAGTAACAACACACACACCAACACACTTCAACACACACACACACACACACCAAAGAAGAGACACACATGTACATGCCATGCAAGAACGTACACGCATGCAGCACATGCAACACATGCAGCATATGAAGCACATGCATCATATGTAACACATGTAGCACATGTGCTACATGTGTGCAACACATGCAGCATATGAAGCACCTGCATCATATGTAACACATGTAGCACATGTAGCACATGCATCATATGTAACACATGTAGCATATGAAGCACATGCAACACATGCATCATATGTAACACATGTAGCACATGCAACACATGTGGCACATGCATCATATGTAACACATTTAGCATATGAAGCACATGCATCACATGCAGCACATGCAACACATGAAGCACATGCAACACATGCAGCACATGCAGCACGTGCAGCACGTGCAACATATGCAGTACATGCATCACATGCAGCACATGCAACACATGAAGCACATGCAGCACATGCAGCACATGCAACACATGAAGCACATGCAGCACATGCAGCACGTGCAACATATGCAGCACATGCAACACATGCAGCACATGCAACACATGAAGCACATGCAGCACATGCAGCACGTGCAACATATGCAGTACATGCATCACATGCAGCACATGCAACACATGAAGCACATGCAGCACATGCAGCACGTGCAACATATGCAGCACATGCATCACGTGCATCACATGCAACACATGCAGCACATGCAGCACATGCAACATATGCAGCACATGCAACACATGCAACACATGCACCACATGCATCATATGCATCACATGCAACACATGCAGCACATGCTCCTCCGGACTCCATCTCAGCTCCCCTGAGACAATAACCGGTCAGCTCAGTCTGCAGTGTTTTCTCACCCAGACACTTCAGAGCCGTCACCTTCCCGGAGCTGCACTGAGTCTTACTGTGGAGGACATCCCAGAGACACTCAGCAGGGCGCAGGACAGAGGTCACGGCTTTAATGTCAAAGACTTCACAGGAGACATCAAGTTCAAATGGATTCTCAGATCGGCTCCAACAGTCCCTGGAGAGCCGTTACAGGTATTCAAGAGGATATTTGACAACAAGGAGGTACGGTAACTAAGTGCATTTACTCATGTGCTGTTCTTTGGAAGATCCTGGACCTTCATGGAAGACTCTTCTTCACCTCCACTACATTTCAGCAAGACATGTTACCCTTACACGCTGAACGTCTGAGGGAAGCTGCTGCGCTCTTTAACAAACGTAGAGCCGTAAGAAATGTCAACTATATTTCAACATTCAACAAGCTGTGCGCTCTCATCTCGTCAGTCTGCCATTTCCCTTCTTTCCTTCCTTTCTTCCTTCCGTTTGCTTCCATTTTCTCTTCCTTCCTTTCATTTTCCTCCTTTCATTTTTCTGTCCTTCCTTCCTTTTTTCCATCCTTCCTTCCATTTTTACTTCAATTTTTCTGTCCTTCCTTCCTTCCTTCCTTCCCTCCACTTCCATTTTCTCTTCCTTCCTTTAATTTTCCTCCCTTACTTTCTTCCTTCCATTTTTCTGTCCTTCACTCTTTCCATATCCCCATCCTTCCTTCCATCCTTCCTTACATTTTCCCTTCCTTCCTTTTCCCTGTCATTCTTTCCTTCCTTCCCTCCACTTCCATTTCCCTCCCTTTCATTTTCCTCCCTTACTTTCTTCCTTCCATTTTTCTGTCCTTCCATATCCCCTCCCTCCCTTCCTTCCATTTCCCTTCCTTCCTTCCTTCCATTTCCCATTCCTTTCTTTTGCTTCCATTTTCCTGTTCTTCCTTCCTGCCTCCCTTCCTCCCTTCCTTCCTCCCTCCAGTGGTCAACATTACTGGAGGTAATAAGTGAACAACAATAAATCATCTTTTGTCAATCTGAGACCAATCAGAACCCAGAGCCGTCCGATGCGCCCGGCCTCTCGTCTCTGTTAACGACCTACATCGTAGGTCTTTGTAAAAGGAGGGTCCCCCTGGCTGAACTGCTCATAAGCATTTATAATATTTTAGATATGCCTTCAAGGTCAATATTTGGCTATTGCCAATAAATGAGCTGCACGGAATCTGCGACGCAAATCTTTAAAAATGTGAAAAAAGAAAGAAAGCTGAAAGCTCGAGAAGCCTTCGTTCCATCACTCGAGCTCAAAGTAAACAAAGAGCGTTGCTTGGCATTGTGTGTCGGAGCACCGTCAGTGTGAGAGAGGGAGGGGCCTTGTACCTGGAGCTGGTGGCGTTCTGCAGCTTAATGATCTGCGCCTGGCTCAGGTCCAAGGACACCAGGTCGGACTGAAGCTCCTGCTCAATGGAGGTCGGAGAGACGAACTGTGACTCCACGTACCTGATGGACAGAAGGCACACGTTGACCTCATGACCTCATGGTGCTCCATCGTACCGCTGGGTCTGTGACTGTGTTCAGCATGTGTATCCTATGGACGCTTAGGATACACTGAGCACCTCTCTCCTCTCCTTATGGATGATTAGGATACACTGAGCACCTCTCTTCTCTCCTCTCTCTCCTTATGGACACTTAGGATACACTGAGCACCTCTCTCCTCTCCTCTCTCTCCTTATGGACACTTAGGATACACTGAGCACCTCTCTCCTCTCCTGTCTCCTTATGGATGCTTAGGATACACTGAGCACCTCTCTCCTCTCTCCTTATGGACACTTAGGATACACTGAGAACCTCTCTCATCTCCTCTCTCCTTATGGACACTTAGGATACACTGAGAACCTCTCTCATCTCCTCTCTCCTTATGGACGTTTAGGATACACTGAGCACCTCTCTCCTCTTCTCTCTCTCCTTATGGACGTTTAGGATACACTAAGCACCTCTCTCCTCTCCTTTTGGACGTTTAGGATGCACTGAGCACCTCCCTCCTCTCCTCTCCTTATGGATGAGTTTACATCTCTCCATCACACATTAACTCTGCTTCCTCCCTGAAGTCCTTGTGACTCCACGTCTCATGGGGCCATTGGACCCGTCTGTTGGACCTCCTCTTACGGCCCTGCTGATGCTTTTTGTGTCTAAACCTAACCACATACTTATAGAGTCAGCTATATTTCTCCTGTTGTAGTATGAGCTGGACAGCGTGAAGGAGGAAGGTGCTCATGTAACCCCGGTGGCCTTCTACCTGAAGTCCCTGTGGGGGGTCATGACCCCTGCAAGACATGTTCCATCCAGCTCCTTAGAAATGGAATCTAGTCTTTTGGCCGTTTGAGGACTCTTTACTCAAACAAGTGGACGGTATGTTAGCGCTGCTGTGCCGAACAGAAGGGTCCTTCACCATCTACACGAGGAAGCCACTAGTCGGTCAGTTACACACTCAGAACCTTTGTCACGGCAATATGTACCTTACCCCGACGCTGAAATGGTAAATATCGATTTATTCAAGCAAGAAGAAGCTCAGTTACACAGAGCCACAACGATTCTGTGGGAGTGAGCGCTGAAGATTGAATATCACACAACGCAATTATGAAGACAGTTTACAGGGGTGGGGGCTGTTATTGGAATATTCTGCTTTGACAATGACAAAACAAAGGAGTACTTATGTTCACAAGACATATAGATGCATACATGTAACCTGCCAGCAGGGCGTAGTCAGCCTCCATACATGTACGCATAAGTGCTTTACTCATCAGGGGGAAGAGGACGTGCATGCTCATCCATGAACCACGAGCCTTCACAGCGTTACTCAAGAACAAACATATTCACCAGTTTTACCAATATGAAATCGTCAAGAATGAAATAATTCCCATTACACCACGTTCTAACTCCTTCAGACTATGCTACGCCGTAATGAATGCTATGTTCAGGGCCCCACTGGAGCCCAAAAGACTATCGCTAAAAACTAAAATCAGGTCTGTATACTGCTCATGACTACATTTCTAGATGCCTTACAATTCAGTTTATTTGTATAGCCCATTTTCACAAATTACCAATTTGTCTCAGAGTGCTTTACAATCTGTACACATAGACATCCCTGACCTTTGACCTCACATCGGACCAGGAAAAACTCCCAAATAACCCTTCAGGGGGAAAAAGGAAAGAACCCTTCAGGAGAGAACAGAGGAGTAAAGTATTTACAGCGGTCTAGTCGTACCAAGTCTGTCACATCAGGAACAGGTATTAATGTGCTGGGAAATGTCTCTGTAGACAGATGTGTTGGACTATCAGTCGGCCATCTGAACAGGACCATCCACATCAACAAAGAGGGCCGAGGTGGACTGTGACCTTCACATGCAGCCGAGGACGGGCTCACCTGGAGTATCCCAGCTGCTTGCAGGCAGACAGCCCCAGCCAATTGTTCCATCCCTCTGAGCACACCGTCCTCCATGCTCCGCCTCTCTGGACCTGCAGCACCGAGCTCCTCCCACTCAGACGCACTGTCACGCACACACACACATCGATAGAGGTGGGCAAAAATCACTCATCAATAATTATGAGGTCCACTTATTGGATTTACTCTAAGCTATTATCTGCATCTCACAGTCTTCCTCAGCAAGTGGTTGCTCAGTGGTTGTGTGTAACTGAGTCATTTGTATTGTGTAACCTGAGTAACACCCTTCGTCATGTGATAACACGACACATTCTCATCCCAACTCGCCTTATACTGACGCGCACAACTCGTCACGTACCGAGGACCTCTGACATCACTTTCTGTCCGATGTTCCTCTAGGATCTGGCGAACATCTGGTTAACATTGTGAATTTAAACACTGATAAACTTGGAACTCTGTGCAACTGGTTATTAGACTTCCTCACAAGCTCTGGAGTCCCCCAGGGCTGTGTGCTCGGACCCCTCCTGTTGTTGCTGTACACCTATGACTGCTACCCCAAATATGAACTCTGGAGTCCCCCAGGGCTGTGTGCTCAGACCCCTCCTTCCCAAGTAGTATTGTTTAATTATTGTAGTTGTTTGCTAGGAAAGCTTTTTCTTTTGAGGATGAATCACAGATGGCTGAAGGATATATATATATATATATATATATATATATATATATATATATATATATATATATATATATATATATATATATAAACATTATTTTACTGGATTAGAAATACCTGGAATTGTTGGTAAAAACGAATCAAATTCTATTACTTACATTTTTGGGGGGATTTTTTACAAATATTCAGGATATTTCTAATCCAATAGATTTGAATTTGGAAACAGGTAAACATAAAAAAAAAAATCAAACATAACAAGAACACTTTGTAAACACTATAGAAATAAAAGCCATCAAAAGCATCATATTCAAGCGGTACAACATAGTTTGTGTGTGTGTGTGTGTGTGTGTGTGTGTCTCACCGCAGCCGAGCTCGTCCTCCCCGTTGTCACAGTCCACCTCTCCGTCGCACTGAGCCGAGCGCCGCATGCACTGAGACGAGGAGCCACATCGGAACTTCCCCACACAACTCAGACCCACTGATGACACACACACACACACACCTCTGTTTAAGGAGCGATGTATGCCATTGGGAGCCTTAAGACAGCCAACAACATCAGTGATGTCCCCCCCCCCCCCCCCCGCTGCTCGCTGACGGCGCGACCGCTTTGTAACATCTCCTCAAGTTCCCTGATTTCTGTTTTCTTTGTTTTCAAATTTATTACAGTTTTTTTTCAGTGGGCACAACTGGAGTCACATGTGCAAAACTCTAACTCCAGTCTGCACAGCAGCAGTCCATGTGGACCAAACTCTAGTTGGTTTTTCATTGCTTGAACACAGTTTTCAAAACTCTACACACTCATCCCATGACTTTAACCACAACCTGCACAACACTGTGGATGTACTTTGTCCACATGCTAACACACTGCTGTCAAAACTGTGAACCACACGTTCAAAACGGAATAGATTTCAACCTTGTGCCTTTCAAACACTGAGGATTGCAATTTCGGCGGAGCAGGTTTTAGACTTGTTCGTGAACACACACACACACACACACACACACACACACACACATACACACACACACACATATATATACATATATATATATAGAGCTCAGAAAGACTCATTTTGGAAATGGAACAAGGAGGACGGGTTCGTGGAGGGAGACAAAGCGTTGTTATTTTAGATGAGGAGTCCAGAGGACTGCCAGGGATGGATAAGGACCTCCAGAAGGTTCTTCACCAGGTCCATGGCAAGAGAGAACATTAGATGTGATGTTGATGAAAACATGTGGCCTGATGTTAGAGAGGCAGGATTAACCTATTAATTGATTATTTAAATGATTATTTGTTCGAATTACAGTATGTACTTTTAGTTTCTACCTTTTTTTTCTCATTACTGTAATCCCATAAATTACTACAGACTATTCAAGCAAACTGCTAATTTTCATTTACCTTACAGAATTGTTATGTTCTGAAAAATGTAATAAATCATTTGAAAGAATGTCTCTCTTTTCTTTGAAGAACATATTACTTTGTTTGAAGTCACTGACATTGTTCAAACTGTAAAGATGAAAAGTTAGTATTTTCTGTATTGGTGTTTGTTGCCGGTGTTTTGACTCTCCGTGTGTTCTGAGTGACACTGTTATCTCCGTGAGGGGTGTGCATAGTGTGTGGCTGCACTGAGCGTGTTTTGAGCCGTGTGTTAAGAGTTGTGTTTGTTTGGAATGAGCTTTGCAGGTGATGTGAACTGTTTAGCTCAGGTGACTGTAGTTAGAGTTTTACACATGTGACTCCAGTTGTGCCCACTGTCGTTTAGCAAACGAAAAAAACTAACATTTTGGGGGGGGGTTCTGTTTTATTGTGTCACTTACATCTTCCTCTCATTGTCAGATGACTTCACTTCCTGTCCTTGTGATTCACTTCACCGACCAGATCAGCTTCACCTCACAATTGTTGTATCGCCTATTGTTGTATCGCCTACTGTTGTGTCATCTATTGTTGTTTCATACAATTTCCTTTTCGCAAGATGCTCTGAGTGAATTTGAGTTCCCTCCAGCAAACAGTTACACAGTGTCAATGTTAAGGGCTTTTATTGTGAAAGGTAAACCGTGGGTTACGGCTGTGTGGCCTAGGTCAAGTTGGAAAGGAGTACTCAAGTGTGCTCTTCTGTCCTACCTCCTAGGCCCACGCCGAGGGTGAGAATGACGACCACGAAGATGCTGGAGGCGATGAGCAGCTCCAAGCGGTGGGCCAACAGCCGGCTGCTCCAGCTCTTCTTCTCCAGGTCGTCCTCTACCGAGACAACGTCCTGATGAACACCTACACCGTGATACAGGGGGGCTGCTGTGAGGCCCCTCCCACTCCGCTGACTGCGTTCCTGGTGGGAGGAGCCTGGACATTCACCTGCTCATACTCATTTAGTGGAATGCTCTATTCTTCAAACCTAGTTACAAGGCTGCAGGTCTCTCTCCTGTCTCTCAAACGCATGAAATTAACGTTGAAATTAACTCTTACAAATCAAAGTTTGACTAGATTATGGGTCAATAAATCTCTCACTCACTCTCTCAGAGTTTGGTAGTTTCCCTCCGTTGGTACTGGAGGGAATATATATGAATAAAGCATCAATATCTTTGTTCCTCTACAGTTTCTTTGTGAACTTTCAATAGTTGTGAAGAACTAAATAATCAGTCGCTGCTCTCTCCGATAACCGCTGCTTGATGTTGCATGTGTACAGATTGTAAAGCCCTCTGAGGGGAGGGGGGGGGGTGTAATTTGTGATATTGGGCTACACTAAATAAACTGAATTGAACTCCACAAAACCTGCTAGTGTAACACCCTGTTCTGTTTCTCCTGTGTCTCCTCTGTGTCTTCTGTCTTGATTGTTTCATTCCCAGCACCTGCCCTCAGCCACTCTTGTCTCGTTACTGCCTGATGTCGTACACCTGTGTCCCCCCCCCCCCCCCCCCCCTATATATTGCGTCTTTCCCTTGTCTCCTGTTGGATTGTCGTCTATGGTTCTGTGTCCTTTTCCCCTCGTCCTGGTCGTGTTCCTGGTTCTGCCTGTTGACGCTGTCTGCCCCTTTTGGACATTGTTTTTTGTTGTTGTTCCTATGGCATCCCAGTCTGTCTCTCTGCGTCTGAGCCTCACCCCATCACAAAGACTTGACGGCTAGTATAGACGAGAAGATCAGCGCCGGCCGTATTCAGGATCCATGTTGATTTAACCGCTGGTAGCCGATTTGATAATCAAATCTTTTTATGGACAAGGGTCGTGGGGTGACGGGGACATGCTGAATCGGGGAAGGACACTTCGTAACTGCGAAGACCCAATCGAGTAGCGAACGTATCTCTACCAGCATCGTTTCATGCTGTACGACTCCAGAACATCGCAGCGCTCACCGGTCATGAACGGCTGCACCTTGGTGATGGGCATGGTGGGGCTGGGGGCGGCCGCCGCTCGGGGCTCCTCGGGTTTGGTCGAATCGCTCTCCGACTGGACGAAGCTGCCCATGGGGCTGACGTTCAGCGTGTCGGGGGTCTCGACGGTGGGGAGGTCTTCCTCCGTCAACGAAACCACCTCGATCCTGGAGGGGTCCGGCTGCTCAGCCGTCTCCGCTTTAAGTTCCTACACGGGGGCAAAAGAGATTTAACAAAGACCATCTGCAGAGATGCATCCAAGAGTACACCTTTTTAGTAGTAGTTTTTATTTGTATTAATGCTCTAATGTACATCCACTGTGGGACTAATAAATGAATATCTTAAGAGTTCTGGCATCAAACCTCTGGCCAAAAGAGATAATGTGTGCTGAGGGTGTGACTGGTCATCCAACCTGCACTGAGGATGGGTTTGAGTCGGTAGAATATGTGGAGGACCTCAGCATCACGCTCTGTTCCTACTACGATATCATCTAATCTCAGAGTGCAATGGATGCAGAAGGTGGATAGGAAACCGAGTGGCTGCAGATCTCCTCGTCTGTGTGCATCAGGAAGCTGAACCCACCTGTTACCTTCACATTTACTAACATCTTTTACCCTTTTTGACCTCAGCAATTAAAACCTCCAGAAAATGATTAGAATTAATATCGTAGTGTAAGTGTCAGGTACTTTATGTTTGTTTGTTTGTTGACTACCTAAATAGCTTTTAAAATAAATTAAAAAGTTGATATTTCTTATATTTCACACAGTGAAAAACAGCCTGGGGTCAGATTGACCCCAAAGAACACCGAGGTGTACGAGTTGTGTTCAGGGCATTGAAAAAACACGTTATGTTTTCCCAGTTGTCCCCCCAAAAATGGTCCTGAAATATGAAACAACAAAAATGATGCCTTTCATTTTTTTCTAGAGACGTTAAACATTGAATGGGGTCAAATTGAGCCCAAAGGTAACAGAGGGGTTAATTAATAAAAGCACTATTGAGACTGTGTCCACTGGACAAGGAGACGTTTCTGTTTGACCGCCAACTGATTGCAACCGTTGGGCGTAGGTGAATGAAGCGAAGTGGAGGCATCCAGATGAATACGCACCGTGCGTAATGTATAGGTTAGATACATCTAACACTAGCTGTGAACCAACAGGCCACTGCCAGAGGGTCTGGGGGTTATGCATACGGAACCAGTTCACAATGACATCGAACAAAGACTGATCATCCGGCGGTTTCAGGCGGTACGTCCCTCGCGGCGTGATGTCCACTTACTGTGGTGGGAGTTGACGCGTCAGCAGTGCTGGCAGCAGGATCTGCAGAACATCCACAGAAAGGAAGGGAAGAAGAGAGAGAATGGAAACAAATTGAAATTAAATAAGGAATCCTCAGGGGAAAAAAAGGTGTAGTTCTGTGAACCCAGTGGCGTCCAACATACTGGTCTCCACGAAGCTTCTCGTCATGGTGCCATTGTCCACACTCAGCGGGGCTTTGTCTAAGACCATGTCCCCTCACAAAGTCCCCTTTGCTGTTCTTCAGCCTCTCTTCTTGCCCTTTTCTTTCCTCTCTACCTCTGTCCTAATGGCCGCCCTCCTGCCCTGCCTGCTCCTCATGCAAAGAGACACCTGAGCATGTGAGTGCTACCACTCAGACTGGGGATCCAATGACCCCCCGCCTCCTTTCTGGGGGTAGGGTTACATGCTCGTGTGTCTCTTACAGGTCCTGGGAGTCGGATGGGGAGGCAGCCGGAGGAGAGAAGCTGCTGCCAATAAACACATACACGGCTCCACCAGTGAGATACGTCTCAATTCAATTCAATACAGCGAAGGGTCAGGGCGGAGATCCATCCCCTTCCGCAGTGACCAACCAGGCGGTCGCGGCGTACGGGAGCGAGGCGCCCCGCCTGTGTCCTCTCGCCAATCTCCTCCCCCTCACCCCTTACGCACTAAAACTCCTTATCAATACCAAGACACCCCCCCCCCATACAATAAAGAGCCACAACATCTACTCTTCTCCCCCCTCAGACACCACATTATCCCCCCAACAGGGGGAGCCGGGCTTGGTGGCCACCGGACCCAACAACGAGGGTGCTAGGGTGGCTGCCCCTACCCCAGTACCCCCCCCCTGGAGGCCGCTAGAGCGCCGGCCCCACCCGGTTCCCTCGGACGCCGGGAACCACACAGACATCTCAAAACACATTTCAAACAGAAATACTGGTCGCTGGAGGTTGGGAAGAGGACTCTCTTCTTGGGGGACTCCAATCTTTCCTGCATACCCCCTTTCACACACCCCGACATCCAAGTCGATAGCTTCCCCGGAGCAGGCTTCGGCCACCTCACCGAACTCCTCGTCCGCCAGGAACCGCAACCACGTACTCTCCAACTCGAGCCTAGTTTATGGTTCTCCGTCGAGTCAACGCAGACCCCTATGCCGGAGCCTGACGCGCGCCTCCAAAAAAATCCTAACTACGCGTTGCGTTGACGCGGACCACAAGCTTTGTGATTGGTCCGCTCAGAACGTGATTCCCGTCAGTGAGTATATCTTCTGGTCTGTCTTTCAACACCGCCATTTTTAAAAGTTCTTGTGGACCGGTAGCAACAATGGACCAAACCGAAGAACGCATCATCGAGGAGGTCAGGAAATACGACCACCTGTACAATTTTTCTTCGAGGGATTACGAGGACTGTAAAATGACTTCGAATTCGTGGAGAGAAATCTCCCAGAACACGGGGCTGGAGGTCGCCGAGTGCGCGAGGAGGTGGAAGAACCTCCGGGACAAATATGTCCCGGAGAAAAAGCGTCCCAGGCGGACAAAGAGCCTGCCTTTTTATCATATCCTGTCGTGGCTGGCACTGCATGTAAAACACCACGAAACGGATTTGAATTACGAGTCAACGGTATGTGTTTTCTGCAATTAATGCTACTTCATCGGTTATGTGTAAACATGGACACCATGTACTACTGACTACTGGTTGTAAACAAACAGACGTGCGGTTTATCAGAGAGCGAGACGGCCTCTGCATCTACACCGTCGCCCACCGAGCCTCCCCGGCCTGTTACGCCAGGTTTGCGTGTAACCCTTCCACCGGCTTCTTCACCAGTGGAGTCCCCCATGTCTCGGCCCAAGCGAAAGAGGGACCATCAGGACGACATGCTTCTTAAAGACATCACAAATCTGGGCGAAGGGAGGATAGCCCTACAGCAGAAGCTACTGGAGGCTGATGAGTACTCCAGGTTTGGTCAAACTGTGGCCGACATGCTTCGGAGGGTGCCTGAGGACAAAAGGCTCGATGTGATGTATAAAGTATATGGGCTCATCCATGGAAATAGACTGTGAACTACCTGTTGTATATAATATTGTAAATGTGGGTGTGGGGTATTTGAGTGCACTTTGTGATTTTTTTTTTTTTTAAATGATACTTTTTATATTACATAAGAATAAAGCACAAGGTTGTTTTGATATTTATTTTCAACACACCATGCATTATTCATTTACAGTTTATTATCACTGATTGAGTGTGCCTCATGACACCATCTCGTTTTGCCATGGCACGGTTCCTTGAGGTGACAAGAAAGAAAGCCATCAGGTCATTGCGAATAGCCAATGCCGCTCTGGTGGAACGGGCCCTGGACATCTGTGTGGGATCCACAGATTCAACAAAGTTTGAATCATTTGCCACCACTTTTACCACTCGCCAGGCTGCACGGTCAGTGTCCACAAAATGCGGTGGGATGCATCTGCTGTCTGGGGTGGTCACCTCATCTGTGCATGTTGTTAGTGTTGTTGTTTTACTGTGGATTTGTACACAGGTATAACATGGACTCAGATCAAAAATGTTTTAAATTATTTAGCTTGATAGAAATTACCTTGAATCGCATGTTGCCATCAGCACAATGGAGTGAGTCCGTTTGTAATTGAAGTAGTCACTTCCTGCATTTGGCGGTGCTTTTATGGTAACGTGTTTACCATCGAGACTTCCAACGCAGTTTGGGAAGTTCCACAGCCGCCAGTAATCTGCTGCCATGGCTTCCCATTGTCTGGTTGAAGGACATGCTAAGAACTCGGGCTGAAGCGCTGTCCACAATGCTTTGCATACCTCCGACAAAATGGTGGACACAGTGCTTGACGCTAGTTTGTAGCTAGCCGCCACAGCTTGCTGGCTTCCACCCGAGGCTAAAATTCTCAGCGTCACGGCCAGTCTCTGGGCGACATCAGGCATGCTGTGCGTCGTTTGGTGCGTTATTAACGGCTGTATACGGCGAAGAAGCTCGTCAAATCGGCCAGCTGACATTCGAAAGTATCGAAAGTGCATTTCTTCATCCAGGTCCCTCAGTGGGTGAACCAGTATTGCAAATTCACCCGTTTCCAGCCTCGACCGGTTTAGTGGTCGTACAGACCACCTCCGCAAACGTCTTCTGTCGCCTGCGCCTCAACAATTGCAACATAAGTATTTCCTGATCAACATTGATGAGCTCCAACTGAAAATTTACTGTGACCGGAAGAGAAAACACAGATTCGGCTATAACCCATGAAACCACAGTTACACAGCCACACCCCCCTGGCGACGTGGCGGTGAATTGCAGAGCAACGCGTTCCCTCGACGCAGAACTTCGAATGCTCAACGAGTGCGACGCGACAGAAGCATAAACTAGGCTTCATCCTTTCATTAGGCATCAACTGCCTGACCCAAACACATAACACCACCACCATCCGCAAGCAACTTCAAGCACTCCACTCTACA